>CM049373.1:27001251-27179328 GCA_026937815.1 Etheostoma perlongum | reverse complement strand
AATGGTTTCTCAATATGCTGCAACTAACCAATATGCCATGGGATCTGTCTACTACGTCTATACCTAAACATTTGTGTTGGCTGAAAAAACTGAAGCTTTCTTCTACTTCAACCACCATCATCACATTTATATTTTCCCTCTACTCTCTAGGTTAGCGACACACCAACACTGGGCTACACTCCTTACAGAACGCCGTACTATGAGTCTAACAATCACAGAGTGTCTTTGGCCACACTTTCTTCTCCTGATACTAAAACAGTCAGCTCCCTGGACGTAAAGAAGAAGGATGAACCACTTTCCTGTGACAAAGAAGAAGACATCTTCATCCAATACACCATAGTTGGAGAGGCCCAGGGCTTTGTGGATGTGATGTATCTGGTGAGTGGTTGGTGAACTATTTTCCCGTCACCAGTTCTCTTCCCAAGATATGGGGAAGATGTTTTTATAAAGACCTTTACATCAGATAACTGTCATCCACAGTTTACCTGGTAAGACTGAGAACCATATACCCAGGAGATTTTGTGTTTTGTGGTACATTTAAGCATAGCCCATGTTGACAACTAACATTAGGTCTAACCCTGTTTACAGTTGCAAGGGCTGTATCAAACAAAACTGTTAAACAAATCTGCTAAATATCCAGTCTGGTGAAAGTAAAACCTAACTCTAACCACTGGAGAATCACAAACTCCTATTTAGGAAAAAGATCACAGTCAATGCTGCAGAAAGAATTTTTTTAATTCCATACTGCCTTTCAAAACCCAGCAGCTACATTACCCAAAATTACAACTCAACCACTGACAGTGTGTTCATACATTCTTGTGTGTTATGCTAGTAGTGGCTAATGTAGCTAATAGCATGCTACAGAAGTCTTCTTTCTCCAAAGTCACAAAAGGATACATTTTTCCACAAATGCAGTAGTACTTCCAAACACATGTAACAGACTCATGTTCAGAGGAGTAAAATTGACAGAGGTCCCCTTTTAATACATTTTACTGCAGGAATTAATAATTGTATCAGTATCTTATTAAGCCGCTCTGGATATGTTGATGTTGCAATTGATTGGCGGTTTGGTACAAACCCCTCCTTTTTTACCTGCGTTAGCAGATAGTTGGTTTGCTAAACTCAGTTAACAGGGCCAGTTCAGTAAGCCAGAGACCTCAAAGAGAGCCAGAGTAGATTCAACTTACATCATTAGACAGGCCCCAGGTCTGTTATTTTAGCAACAGTATTTTAGGCAAGCAAGTGTTTATTGATGTCATACACACTAAACTTTATGGCCAACTTTTTGACATAAATCATAAGAACATATTCCACTAAGTAGCATACTTAATAACATGAATCACAACTACACATCAGAACAGCAGACAGTGTTGTAATCTGCTGTTAAAGGAAATGCCGTTTTATTGTTGCATTACTCATTCTTTATGTCATTTTCTTTTAAATTTCTCAGGTCTTATCAAGAGGAGCTATTGTGACAATAGGATTTAAACGGGTTGAAGTTAAAGACACATCAGGTGAGCAAAGAATGACTTGTCTTAAAGTTATCCTTTAAATTAGCATAACCAGTCTATTGATGTATGGAGGCATGTGAGTGATGATTGTTGTTCATGTTGTTTCAGTGAATGAGGGCGAGGTGTCCTTTAAGCTGACAGTGTCTCCAGACATGGCACCAGACGTCCAGGTTGTGGCTTACGCCATCCTCCCCAGTGAGACTGTGATTGCCAACAGCGCTGACTTCTCTACTGAGCAATGCTTCAGTCACAAGGTCAGCCTGAGAACTAAGACATGTGGCCAGGCTTTTCTTGGGAGATTGTAGGTACAGAATCAAAGTATATGCTATTTGGGTTACAGAACATATATATATATATATATATATATATATTATATATATATATATATATATATATATAAAAATCCCCCTCTCACCCCTTGTGGGGTGGTATGTGTCATCCTCAAGCTCAGGTCCTCTACCAGAGGCCTGGGAGTTAGCTGTTCCTAGGACTGCACTCTTCTGGACTGAGACCTCTGATGTTTTACCAGGAATCTGCTGGAGCCACTCTCCCAGTTTGGGGGTCACAGCCCCCAGTGCTCCGATGAACACTGGCACCACTGTTGCTCTTACTTTCCACATCTTTTCTAGCTCCTCTTTCAGCCCTTGGTATTTCTCAAGCTTCTCGTTTTCCTTCTTCTTGATGTTGCTGTCGCTTGGGATTGCCACATCTATCACTACTGCCTTCTTCTGCTGTTAGTCGATCAACACAATGTCTGGTTGGTTAGCCATCACCAGTTTGTCAGTCTGGATCTTGAAGTCCCACAGGATCTTAGCTCGGTCATTTTGGACTACCTTAGGAGGTGTCTTCCATTTTGACCTTGGGACTTCCAGCCCATACTCATGGCAGATGTTCCTGTACACTATGACAGCTACCTGGTTATGGCGTTCCATGTACGCACTTCCTGCCTGCATCTTACACCCTGCTGTTATGTGCTGTACTGTCTCAGGGGCATCCTTGCACAGTCTGCACCTGGGGTCCTGCCTGGTGTGGTAAACCCCGGCCTCTATTGATCTTGTACTGAGTGCCTGTTCTTGTGCTGCCATGATTAGTGCCTCTGTGCTGTCCTTCAGTCCAGCCTTTTCCAGCCACTGGTAGGATTTCTTGATATTAGCCACTATTTGTCTGTGGTACACGCCGTGCAGCGGCTTGTCCCTCCATGACGGGTTCTTCCTCTTCCTTGTCCTCACCTTTGGGTTTCTGCTGCCTGAGGTATTCACTAAGCCCTTCATCTTTGGGGGCCATCTTTCTGATGTACTCCTGGATCTTCGTTGTTTCATCCTGGACAGTGGTCTTGACACTCACTAGCCCTCGGCCTCCCTCGCTACGCTTGGTGTACAGTCTCAGGGTGCTGGATTTGGGGTGAAACCCTCCATGCATTGTGAGGAGCTTTCTCGTCTTGATGTCAGTAGCCTCAATCTCCTCCTTTGGCCAGTTTATTATACCAGCGGGGTATCTGATGACTGGCAGGGCGTATGTGTTGATGGCTCGGATCTTGTTTTTCCTGTTCAGCTGACTTTTCAGGACCTGCCTCACTCTTTGTAGGTTTTTGGCTGTAGTGGTCTTCCTTGCTGCCTCCTCATGGTTTCCGTTTTTATTACAAGATATTTGTAACTATCCTGAACATCTGCAATGTGGCCTTCTGGTAGTTCAATCCCCTCAGTTCTGATAATCTTCCCTCTTTTTGATACCATGCAACCACACTTGTCCAGTCCGAACGACATTCCAATGTCATTGATGTAGATCCTGGTAGTGTGGATCAGTGAGTCGATGTCTCGCTCATTTCTGGCATACAGCTTGATGTCATCCATGTAGAGGAGGTGACTGATGATTGTTCCGCTTATACTCGGTATCCATAGCCAGTCTTTGTGGTGATCTGGCTGAGGGGGTTCAGGCCTATGCAGAAAAATTCAGCGGGGATAGTGCATCGCCTTGGTATATGCCGCACTTGATGGTGACTTGTGCAATTGGCTTTGAGTTAGCTTCCAGACTTGTTTTACATAGCCTCATTGAGTTCTTGATGAAGGCTATTAGTGTCCTATTGACCTTGTACATCTCCAAGCATTCCAGTATCCATGTATGTGGTATTGAGTCGTAGGCTTTCTTGTAGTTTATATATATATATATATATATATATTTGTTTAAATAATAAGTTATATGTGTAAGACATTATTTGGAGCAATTATAAATATCACACTTTTTACTTTAACCTTCTGTTGCATAGTGTGCAATTCAACTTTTTTAAAGTTTGAAAAGTTTGAAAAGATCCCAGGTTGTCATCTACCACTAAAGTCCAGGCGGTGAGATATGTCTTTTCCAATTGTGTTAGGTGTCGCTGGAGTTTTCTCCATCCTCGGCTGTCCCAGGAGAGGAGACCATCATGCAGGTTACCGCCCAGCCAGAATCTCTGTGTGGTGTGAGCGCTGTTGACCAGAGCGTCCTCATCAAGGAGCCAGGGAAGACTCTGGATGCAAACAAGGTAACTACTGGAATCAACCAAAGCTATATGCATACATAATTTGTTACTTCTGCATGAAAATGCTATAGCATTAGGTTATGATCACATATGTGAGGTGTATCCCTCTGTAAGAGTCTTCCTTATGGATATATATGACTTTACATCCACATTTGAAGATATAAAAGAAGTTGCTGGCCTTAGTGACCAAGAGTTTCCGAATTGTCACATCTTCATAGACCATCTAACATTGTCAGTTAATAACTTTGAACCAAACCTTTCTTTTCAGATATTTCAATTGTTGCCGGTCAAAAAAATATCCTATATTCCATATGATGTTCGAGATGGTGTAGAATGTTTGCATGTAAGACCGAGAAGATATGTCTTGCCATACCCCAATGGTGGTGGGACAGCTGATGCTTATACAGTTTTCCAGGTACGTCCTGCACAAATGTACAAGTGTACAAAATAAAGAATATACTAATATAATTATTGATGCACATTTATCAACTTTTCAGTGATGTTTTTTTATTGTTGGATTATCTAGAATGTAGGGATGAAGATGGCAACAAACATGGTTATCCGAGAGCCTTCTTGTCTCAAATACAGAGGAAGGGAATACTACCAGGGCCATGGTAGTTATGGTGGTTATGGTGGTTATGGTGACTTTCTTTTTTGCTCCATCAAGTGACACATGCTGAATATTTACTCCCTCATTAAAACAGGTCTCTGTGTCATTTTTTTTTTTTCAACAATATTTTCTACTTTCTTCTCAGACATTCAGTTCCTAACATGGCCAGAATGGAAGGAATGACAGACAGAGGCCTTGTTGGAATTGTTGCTGGGATTCCTGGTTTGTCATCTCCTGTTAAACCACCAATAGAGACAGTCCGCACTTTCTTCCCTGAGACCTGGATATGGGACCTGGTGGAAGTTGGGTGAGTTTTGCCACAGAATGTTTGCTGGTCATAAATGTGTTTGAGTGTATGACTGCATTTTATGTATGTGCACCTTCCTGCTGTCTCCCTCCACACATGAATGGCATGAAACTAATTTACTGACACTACTCCCAAGCTTGTTTTCAGCCATTTTAGAAGTGTTATTTTAGTTAGTTATTCTAAGCAAAAATGCCGACAGAATATTCTTTTAAAATTATTGTGTATGGGGAATGGTATTTTTGGGCTAGAGTCCACATAAAACCTAGTATAACATGCATTCATTTAGTTTCTGAGATATAAAGGATGCAGCATATGAAACAATTTCACATTTCCACATTCTTCTTAGGTAACTGTAATGTGGGGGTGTTACTGCAATTAAGTCTACACATTAGTAATCTACTCACATTGTTGTTGTTTTTTGATTAATCGGAATCTTATAAGTATGTTTTTCAAGTTCACCGTATGCATCTGTATCTGCTGATCCAGAGAGTCTGGAACAAAGGATGTGGCCCTCACTGTCCCAGACACCATCACCACCTGGGAGACGGAGGCTTTCTGTCTGTCCCCTCAAGGTTTCGGCTTGGCTCCACGTAAAAACATCACTGTCTTCCAGCCCTTCTTCCTGGAGCTCAGCCTGCCCTACTCCATCATCCGGGGGGAGCACTTTGAACTGAAGGCAACCATCTTCAACTACCTGACCAGCTGCATCATGGTAATGCAATTAAAAAAAAAAAAAAAAAAAAAGTTAACATTCTTACAAAGCAATGCTAGCATGCTGTCTTTTAGCAGGTTTCATGTTTACCATTTTCCCCACCTTTATTGTATTAGCATTTACAATTAGCTACTTAGCACAAAACACAAAGTACAGTAAGATGGTAATTGGTCTGCAGGTATTTTGGTTGTAAACCAAAGTACTTAACAAAGTGAATATTTTTAAATTTACAATTTACCGTAGGATGGCTCTAGATAAAAAGTTAAGGGATCGCCAAAAATCATCTTGTGGTGGAAACGTACCGAATTAAATGGAAATTCATCCAATATTAATGCAGCTTATGGTTATGTAATACCTGCGATCATTTGTGATGATTTTCTTCTCAGAGAACTGTACTGTATATAAATGTACTGTATGTATGTATGTATGTATTTGTGTATATATATATATATATATATATATATATGTTTATACATCGTATATGTGTATATATATGTTTATACATTGTATGTGTGTATATATACATACACACACACACATATGTGTGTGTGTGTGTGACCCAGATGAATCCAAACTTTTGGATGCACAACATACTTACAACAAACTTACAATAAGTTAAGAGTTAAAAAGACAACTGCAAAAGATTAAAATAGACTTTACTACTCCCTTTTCAATGTAGAATCAAAGGCACATTTTAAAACATTGTTGAAACCTGTCAGTGGTTGCTGTTTCTCTCTACCCACCTCCCTAGCCGGTTCTGTCACCTCACTCAAGACTTGATGCACCGGGGAATGGTTAAATGCTGCAGCCTTTTTCTGCAGTTTGAACAGTTTTTTGCATTTGCAAAAAATCTCCAGTTTTAAAATATTTTGTTCTCTCTCTTGAACAGGTCTCTGTGACTCTAACCCCCTCCTTAGATTACACCCTCACCCCCCTCTCTGGTGACCAGTACACATCCTGCCTGTGCGGCAATGAGCGCAAGACCCTCAGCTGGACCATGGCCCCCTCAGCCTTAGGTGAGAGTCAAGCTTTTATCCACAAGGCTGTTGAGGTGGAGGAGCCCTTTTTGATCTCTGTGAATCCAGTGAGATCCACCTTAGTGATTCAATCTTAATCAAATTTTACACTGTTTTTCTGTTCAGGAGTTGTAAATGTGTCAGTAAGTGCTGAGGCTGTGACATCCCAAATTTCATGTGACAATGAGGTTGTGAGCGTGCCTGAAAGGGGACGAATTGACGTGGTTACACGACCTCTCATAGTAAAGGTTGGTACCTTAAAATCAAGATGACAGAAAATGTTTATCCATTAACTAAATGGAAACTCTGTAACTCACATTATTTCTTTCCCTTTCAGGCTGAGGGAACTGAGATGACAAAGACCTACAACTGGCTGCTCTGCCCAAAAGGTCAGTACGGTTTACACCAGGCATGGCCCATCAAACAGGTGAAAAGACAAATACTGGAAGTGGAGTAGATTGCATTAAAAAATCTACAAAATTCGAAAAAATTGCGTTAAAAAATGTAATGGAGACATTCACTACTTGCATAAAGCACTTCATTGTGATTACAGCCAGCTTAGCGCAGGTGCGTCAGATTGATTTACTGTTCAATAAGTGAAAGAACCCTCCATTTTTGTGATTTTTTTCTTTCTTGATCCACTAACTGTCCGTTTCATCTAAAAGACATCTTTGTTTTAGTGCTGAGTGTTTCTCTCTCTCTCTGTTCACAGGGGAAGCTTTGACAGAGGAAATGGACATACAACTCCCTGAGGACATGATTGATGGATCTGCCCGTGCTTCGGTATCAGTCCTTGGTAAATTAATAGAAAATTCATTTTAACTGAGAATTGCTTTAACCAAGAAATTCTATGATGGAAATAGGCTTCCAAACCCCCTATGAATCACAGAGAGGAGCTTTAGTGACCCTTTAATACCCTGCCCGGAGAAAAAAAAAGCCGGGCACAGCCTGAAAAAAAAGCTACGTGGCGTCTATCTGTCCGTTCCATGGGCCCACCACCTGTGGGAGGAACTGCTGGGGGCGGGTGCGCTGCCACATGGGTAGCGGTGAAGGTCAAGGGCCCTGAAGGACCAGACCCGGGGGCAGAGGCTGGCTCTGGGGACGTGGAATGTCACCTTTCTTGTGTGGGAGGTTGGAGCACTACCAGTTACATCTGGTGGGGCTTGGCTCTACGCAGTGCCTGGAACCATACTCCTGGACAGGGGTTGGACTCTTTTCTCCCGGATTTGCCCAGGGTGTGAGGCGCGGGCGGGTGGGGGAACTCTCACAAGTTGTTTGAGTGCATATGCACGCCTCCCTCGCAAGGTGGTAAGAGGGGGAAACTCTCACTGTTGTTTGTGCATATGCACTAAACAAGAGTTCTGAGTACTCAACCTTCTTGAAGACTATGATTGGAGTCCTGTATGGGGCTCAAGTGGAGGACTCCATAGTTCTGCTGGGGGATTTGAAAACCAGATGTGGTTTCATCCTCGATCTGAACCTCATGTTGTTGGACACTCAGCCTTGGTGAAACAAACACCATGTTATCCTTGCTCATAGAGCTTGTCAACCAATCACCATCTGGTGGTGAGATTGGTTTTTGAGGTGGGATTGACAAATCTCATGTTTTGAAACTCTGACCTGGTGGTGACCTGACCTGACAGACCTGGTAAGCCCAAACAGGTAGTGCAAGTAAATTGGGAATGTTTGGAGGAGGCCCCTGTCTGACAGACTTTCAACTCACAACTCCGGCTGAGCTTTTCCTGCATCCCTGAGGCTTTTGAACCTGCATCCCTGTGGAGGCTGGGGGGGACGAACCAGAACCTGGCAGTGGACAAAGCCGTTTGTTAAAGGAGTTTTCACTCTGCTGAAAGGCAAAGCAAGCAGTGGAGAAGTGTGGAAGACATGGAGAAGGACTTTCTCGGCACCAAGGTGCCATTCAACCTAAGGGATGGTAACCCAACCATCCAAGCTGTGTACCTGGGATGTTGTTGACCTCAACTGAGGAGGTAATAGGGGGGTGGAAGGAGCATTTTGAGCCTAAATCCAGCTTGAATGGTGAGGCAAGGATGATGGGGGATTATTGTCAATTTCCTGGTGTAAGTCACTGAGGTAATTAAGCTGTGGCAAAGCCCCGTGGGTTGATGGTCCAGAAATGGGCTCTGGGTGTGTCTTGGTTGACACACCTCTTCAACATTGCGTGGAGGTCTGAGACAGTGCCTAGTGAGTGGCAAACCGGGGTGGTGGTTCCCCTCTTCAAAAAGGGGGACCAGAGGGTGTGCGCCAATTACAGGGGTATCACACTTATCAGCCTCCCTGGTAAAGTCTACTCTAAGGTGCTGGAAATGAGGGTTTGGCCAATAGGTGAACCTCAGGTTGAAGAGGAACAATGCGGATTCCGTCCTCATCGTGGCACAACGGATCAGATCTTCACTCTATCAAGGATCCTGGAGGGAGTCTGGGAGTATGCCCAACTGGTCTACATGTGTTTTGTGGATCTGGAAAAGGCCTATGACCGGGTCCTCCTGGAGACACTGTGGGAGGTGCTGAGGGAGTATGGGGTGAGGGGGTCCCTTCTCAGGGCCATCCAGTCTCTGTGTGACCAAAGTGAGAGCTGTGTCCGGGTTCTCGGAAGTCAGACTCGTTTCAGGTGAGGGTTCCGGTCTCCCTACCCCAGGGGAGTTTAAATACCTTGGGGTCTTGTTCATGAGGAAGGGACAATGGAGCGGAGATGGTCCCTACCCCAATTTATCGCACTGTTGCAAGAAAGGAAGGCAAAGCTTTAAATACCTTGGGGTCTTGTTCCACCCTCAGGGGAAGGTTGGGTCAGGGACAATGGATCCCCCCAGTCAGTGTCAGTTAATGTGGCTCCAGAAAGGGAAGTTTGGGGTTCCCCTGCTGGAGCTGCTTTCCCCGCAACGCGATACTGGATAAGCGGATGAAAACATGAAAATAGATAGATGGATGGATGGATGGGAACAGGCTTCTATCAAAAATAAAAATCTGTGGTTAGAATGAATATGAATCCAAAAAAAAAGTTTGGTCAAAATACAAAGTGAATTTATACCTTCAACATATTAAATTAGATTCTGTTGGGATTAACAAAAGGTGGTATTACAACATAAGAACATACAGTTTGTCTTTCAAGCAAAAGTAAAGGTCAGGTTAGTTACATGTTCGGTCTCAGTGATTCCGTGTTTTTGCGCAGGTGACATTCTGGGCCGGGCTCTGAAGAACCTGGATGGGCTGCTGCAGATGCCGTATGGATGTGGTGAGCAGAACATGGCCCTCCTTGCCCCAAACATCTACATCCTCGAGTACCTGAGAAACACACAGCAGCTGACCCCAGCCATCAAGGAAAAGGCTACCAACTTCCTGACCAGTGGTGAGTCTCCGTTTTACTTTGGTAGCTAAAAGATCACGTATGCCAAATCTACTGTCTGCTACATTCTGGGGCTGGTTGCACAAAATATAATAAGCAGCGTGCATAATCGCTTGACAATGCTCGTCATTCCACTTAGAGACTACAGATCAGGGACACCCTGCTGGCCTCTGGGTTACGATGCTGACAACAGGCCCCCACCTTAACTTCTAGGCCACCAGGGAGACCTTGTTGCATGTCATTCCTTCTTTCTCTCCCCTAACTTTCTGTCATCTTTTTACTGTCAGATGTCCACTAAAGTTATCAGATGTAGTCTGTAATCAACAACAAATCAACAAATTTACCCAAAATCCTGAACTTATCATAAATCCTATCAAATCTGAATTCTATTGTTATACAGGCTACCAGAGACAGCTGAACTACAAACATGAGGACGGTGCTTACAGCACATTTGGAGCAGGAACAGGGAACACTTGGTGAGACCATTACTAGTCAGTCATCCACAAAAACTAATTATATATTCATGTTCAACATTTTCTACAACATACAGTTCATACTTGTAGAGTAGATGATTATTGTGAGCCATTAAATGGATCATAAGTGCTTCCGCTTGTCTTTTTTCTGTCTTTTGCTTTTTAATATTCTCAGGCTGACTGCATTTGTGTTGAGATCATTTGCCAAAGCAAAGTCTTTCATCTACATTGACCCAGCGAACATTGAAGCATCCGTGACTTGGCTGAAAAGTAAACAACGAAAAAATGGCTGTTTTAAAAAATCAGGAAAGCTCTTCAACAACAGAATGAAGGTAATTAAAGTCCTTCTTTACTAGAGCTTGTATACCAATGACCGATGATAACTGAAACTAAATAAGGTCAGTGTAGACAGTAGCAGTAGTTAAATGGAAATGCACCATCAGGATTTTCATTCATGTCTCAGTAGTAAGAAAGGCCAGCCAGGGGCCCACTTTATGAAATTTGCAACATAAGAGCAACATGAGATAATTTCCTCTTAGATTAATTTCAACAGTTTTCACTTACAGTACAGTGATCAATATCTGTATATTTATGTAGGCCTATATACAAATATGTATGTGTAATATAAAATATTTTTATTATACAAATTGTGCATATTTACAAATATATATAATACATTTATTCATCTCTCCTTTGATAAAGGTTTATTTTTACAAGTGTCTTAGATTCCAAAAGTGTCACATCTGGTAAACTCTTCCAAATTTTAGCCCCCTATGTATTGAAAGGATTTCCTTCCAAAAGTGCCATGTCTTTTAATTGAGTCGTCTTGTGTGAGGTTATGAGCTGAGTTTATGGTTTGAATTATGGTGGAGGTGGTCAGTTAAATTTATTAGGACTCCATCGTACCAACTAAGGAATATTAATACTAAGCTAAAAGCCACTGAAAGCTGAAGAGTGTTGTAGTGGGATGGGCAAGCAGCTTTGGGATGGGCAAGGTAGCATTTCCCCCTACTCACGTCCTGATTCTCCTTCTCCATAAACAACATGAACTCATGGAGAGGGTTAATTTACCGGCCACAGACCGTGGTCAAAAAGCACGGGGAGGGATTGAGTACCCAGGATGTTAGAATGAACAGCTGTGGATGTGGGGAGTGGCCCATCGAGTGCCTTTTTACCAGGCCCAGAATGTTGTACAATGTCTCTGGCTATGGGGAATAGACTCACTTTGGCTATAACTGATAGTGGAGATAGCAAAATGGGAGCAGAATACTGTTTGAAATACGCAGCCAATGACAGGCCTACATTCTGCATCCACTGAGTCAGACTAGATCACTAATTACTTATGCTTCCTCTTTACAGGGTGGTGTGTCTGATGAAGTTACTCTCAGTGCCTACATCACTGCTGCCTTCTTGGAGATGAATACACCCAGAGATGTGAGTAGATAATTTGTAATATGATTGTATACACAATATATATAATATGCATTGTAGCATTAATTTGAATATAAATATTTATGGCATAGCACTAAAGATTCTGAACTGTCGTTATGAACACTAACAACATGTTGTTGTTGTTTTTTTACTGTTAAAGGACTAGTGTGTAGGATGTGTGTGTGGGGGGGGGTCTATAGGCACAGATTTTTTCATTAGTGTATAATCACCTGAAACATAATTGGTGTTTTTGTTTGATTAGAATGAGTCCTTCATATCTACATTAGAAAAACATATTCCTTTTCAAAAAAATGTACAAAGAAATTATTTGCAGAAGGTATAGAGAAGCACTGTAGAAAGTTTTGTTTGTGTTTTTTTTTTTTATATATACAGTATGTATGAGGGTATATGTGTATATACAGTATATGTTTGTATGTATATGTGTAGGTATGTGTATATATATGGATATATATAGCAACATAATTATAAATATTGTAAATTGAAGGAATGCAAGAATTACAGGGGTAGGAATACATAAGTTTTACTTCTTCCTACTCCTTTTCACACATGTGATAGAGGTATGTTAACACAGGAAAGAAGGGTACCTTGTTTGTTGTTTTTCTCTCCAATGTTTTTCAAACATTGTTTTATTGTTTCTTTTTGTTATTATTTTTGTTTTTTTGGTTTTATTTGTATATACTTTCTCTTGCATGTTCGAAATAAAGATATCAATTCACATTAGGAATATGGCATGTTGCACAGCCATATTTCTACAGTAGCCCAGAATGAACAAACCAAACACTGGCTTTAGAAAGGGCCTTTCATGTTTTTACATTGACGTGAAGGCCACTCTAGGTTCTCCTACACTCATGGACAGAAGGAGGTAAACTGAGTCATATTCAGTTGAATGCTGCAACCTCACCGCGTGATGCCACTTAAGTAGTAGAAATACACTTAGTTTTGAGTATAGGCAGGAAACCCCAGTATTAGGCTGTAGTGATGAATAAAAAAGATTGAGTAAAGGAGCATTTAAATAATATTTCTGTTTGGTGGTTAGTATTGTATGCCTCATTTGACAATGACATTTGTGGGTAGTTGTTTATTTCAGTTGATGCAATAAGTTTTGTGTTCTTTATCATTCAGATTAGTAGCACTGGTTAATACTTAGTAAAACATTCGTGGCCGGTTTCTTTTTCCTCTGTGCCCTCTGTATTTTTTTCTAAAGCTCACTTTCTGCTGTTTTGTGTGATTGCCTCTGGCGAGACCAGGGACAGTTGTTACACTTTTTGCAATTTTAAGCTATACATCAAAAACCTGTTTTTCAGGGGTTTTTTTGCTCAGAAAAAAGAAAAGAAACAGAAGAAAAGTAAAAAAAAACAGTATAAATATAAGTGTGCAATATAAAGTATGTGCAATATAAAATTTTTAATTATTATAAGACGATTATGACTAGTGCAAATTAACAGAAGCAGCCGGATGTATTGCAGTGAAAACAGTGAAATGAACAGTATAAGTTTGACACTTGTTAGCCATTTTTATTTTTAGCTTATAAAACAGTGATTCCAATAATACTAGACATTTGATCTCATAACAGCATCCAAAAAAGTACATCAGAAAGAAAAATATTTTTTTTACCTCAAAAACAACCTTTTGTAGATATCGCCAGGAAGTTTCAAATGTGGCTCCCTTTTTAGCAAGAATGGAAGGACACTAACGTCATCACTCAGGTTGTTTCTGATGGGAGAAATTCAAAGTGTTACAACAGTGTTATCCTATTACAACTGTCCCTGGTCTCCCTACTGAAGTCGTTTGTTTCCCTGTATATATAGGAATTTGTTAACAATGCGGCAAAAGATAATGTATTATTTTCATCTGTTCTAGGATCCTGAGCTTCATGGACCTGTGAATTCTAGCTTGTCTTGCCTCAAGGAGTCCATCAGTGACCTCAGCAACACCTACACCACAGCTCTGCTGGCGTACGTCTTCACCCTGGCAGGAGACATGGAGACCCGTGCTCACCTACTGAAGCACCTAGACACTGTTGCATCACAAGAAGGTGAGTCATCCTCCTACAGGAAATCATTCTGGCTTCATTACTGTGACAAAGCTTACCCTGTGCCTGTTTGTCTCTTTGTGGATGGCTGTTTTTAGGAGGTTTCCTCCACTGGTCTCAGACAGCAACAGAAACGTCAGCCTCTCTGTCTGTGGAGATCAGCTCCTATGTGCTGCTGGCTAAACTCAGTGCCTCACCGACTGCTGAAGACCTGGGCTACGCCAGCCGCATCGTCAGATGGCTGACTAGCCAGCAGAACTATTATGGAGGATTCTCCTCCACACAGGTACAACCCAAACAGGGTTAAGATGGACTTTGAATGTACAGTTATCTCTTCTGGGATAAAGAAGATGAACAAAGTTATTTAATATGTTTGGCTTAACTGTGTCCTTAAGCCCATTTGTCTGACAGCCCGTTATCCCAAAAAACAATAGTGTGGCACAAGAATAACAGACCTATTTTTGTGTTTGTGACAATGCATTTTTCTGCTTCTTCAATTAAGTGTTTCTTTAAATGTTGACATTTAGCTTATGAGGTATAGGAGCATTTTCTCCACTTAAGGACCGTTCATTTTTTAATAAAGGGGCTACCGGAGGAGTTTTGAGATCTTTAGTCCAAATAGACCTGACCCTCCCTTCACCAGTAATACATTTTTCTATGACCCTCCAAAATGATTGGGAAAAAAGACTCGACCCTCCCCAACAATTTATTGATGCCTTCTGTTCTGGTTTGCACTTGGCAAAGATGTACAGATAGCCATTGTTTTTTTACAACCATAACACACACAACCTAACCTCTGCCTTCTCATCTTATATATTACACTCCACTGTTATGGGGGCCATTTCAGTAGATTTACTCACTAACATTGTTGTGGAAACACAATAAGCATGGGAACTAATTGCACACTTCCTGCATTACTTGATTACTTCAAATACTAAGATAATCCTCTAGTAAACTAGTGATCACATGAAACAAAACAATAAAACATTGAGACCATTCAACAAAGCACACTGGCTAATAACCCATATTGACAGCTGGCCCTCCCAATCACTCAAACACCAGAGAACTTTTCCAAGTAACCAAACACCAAACAAGCCACTTTGAAATGTTGCTGTTTTCATGAATACAACAGTTCTGTGACCTCCCCCCCCTAGACTAAATAATGTTGGGTAGCCTCAACAAAGAATAAAAAGACATGACCCTCCCCTATTTTCCTCCGGTGGTCTATTCCATAAATACCAAACAATCCCTTATAAAAAATATTAAAGCCTTGAGTTTATCTTTTAAATTATTTTAAAACTGAAAATCAAATTATTTAGACATCAATAGTTCTCACAGGTCAGCAACACTGCCAGATACCTCAACAGTTTAGTGTCAGTTAAACCATACCAAGAACAGTAGTGTATTAGCCCATTAACTACAAATAAAATGTGCATACTATTGTGTTTTTTTTAAAATGGTAGTTTTCTTAATTGATTTCTGTATGACTCCTACATATGAAAGTTGTAGGTGTAAACAAAAGAACCTTTACAGTTGTATAAATGTAAGCACAAGTATTAGGTATTTTTCTTTGTGTGTTGTAGGACACCGTGGTGGCTCTTCAGGCTCTGGCTCTCTACTCCACTCTGGTGTTCAGTCCAGTGGGTTCAAGCACAGTGACGGTCCAGTCTCCCAGTGGCCAGCTGACGTTTGATGTGAATCAGAACAACAAACTGCTCTACCAGGAGAAGAAGCTGCAGGACGTAACAGGAAAGTACAGCCTGGAGGTGAAGGGGACTGCATGTGCTGCAATACAGGTCAGTGGTTTAATGTACATAAACCACCAATCCTGATGCTTCATACTGTACATTTGAACTATTTTGAGCAGCAAAAAATTGAGATTCTTGTTCACTTTTTATGTGTCATGCCTCTAAGTGGCCCATCCCACACAGAGTTACATGACACCAACACAACAGTGACTAATTCCACAACTTCCAGTCCAATGTCCACACACAACATTCTCCACTTTGCACAAAACAAAGAAAAAATAAAACATACCACAGGTACCACAACACAACAGTGCAACCCATACATTGTTCAACTAAAGCCAAACACCTCATACACAAAAAAACAGACTAAAAAAATAACATTTATTTTTCCTTTCCTTGTTTACCTCTTATCTAGATTTCTCTTGTCTATAACATCCCAACTCCTGCTGATGTTACTACTCTCAGTGTTGAGGTTAAACCAGAGGCCGACTGCACCAGCAAAAGACCCAAACTCATTCTGAAACTAACATCCCTGTAAGTAATCAACCAGCAGATCCACGACATTGATGAATACTGAAGTGTTTGGCATCAAGCTGGTAGATGTTGTTGGTGGATGGACAGAGGAGGAATATTTACAACTTGGTAGCTAAAACTCAAACAAACGGTAAATGGAGCCCATCAAAAGAACCAGATTGACATCATATTTTATGTTACTTGCATTACAGATATAGTGGAAAGGAGCCCAGTACAAACATGGTTATCCTGGATATCAAAATGCTCTCTGGATTTGTCCCAGACCCAGAGTCTTTGAACATGGTGAGTGATTACAGTAACTTTAACTGAGTAGTATTTGTCAGTTGTTGTCATGATAACCCAGCTGATTAATGTCTCCTCACAGCTCAAAGGTGCCCTGCTGGTGGATCGTGTTGAACAAAAGGAGGATCATGTTCTGGTGTACATACGGGAGGTGAGATGGATTTAAAGTGACAAACAAGAGATGATTCTCTCTAGATTTGTTACTTATCATGTTGTCTAATTTTCTTCCAACAGTTAACGAAGGACATAGGCATCAACCACAGCCTAACGCTCATACAGGAGCACCAAGTACAGAACCTGAAGCCAGCCGTGGTCAAGATCTACGACTACTACCAGCCAAGTAAATCAGTCCTCTCTAAACCTCATTCACAGAAGTCACAGCACACACTGCTCTGTGGTATCTGTACACCAACCTGAGCAGTTATCAGAATAATAATTTATAGTAGTTTGTTAAAGGTGCTGTACGTAGGATTGTGAAGATCCAGGATTTTGGCCTGGCCCTGATTTGAGGATCTAAACAGGGAGCTGTGGATTTTTGCAAATCACACTAAACGCTGTAGGTGGAGCCAGGGGGGGGAATTATTCTGTTTAAATTACCTGCTTAATGTAGTTCTACTCAAACACAGGGTCAGTTTCAGCAAATATGACAGAAAGTTAGTTTTATAATTCTTAGGCCTACCTACTACATCTTTAATATGATAAACTATTGAACACATGATGCAAGTTTGATTCATTTTCTCCTTTTTTCCCTTAAGGTGACCAGTCTGATAGAGAATACATCTACCCTTGTGTTGCAGGTAACACACTGTAATAACATACAGAAGCACTATAAATGCAAATTGGAATTGTTTAAAAAATTGTAAAATTGCCATTTTCTAACCTAAAACCAAACTAAACATGCAACTAGTGTCGACAGTAAAACCCAGCTCACACCAAAGATTTGCAGGAAAGATTTTAGAAGGTTGCAGCAGTCTGATGGTGTTGCCTGCAACATTGGCTGGTTTTAGAACGTAAGGCATGTCACCTAAAATATACAATAACTAAGGAAACCTTGTGACGAGTCTATAGAGAACCGAAGTCACGCCCTTCCGGTGGACCTCATGGGACCTTAATTTGGAAAAGAAATATGAACGGGAGTGAACAGGGAGAAGCAAATTCTTCGCCATGACTTTTATTTTTCATTATTTCTTTTGCAGCTTGAAGAGCGTGTGGTCAGTCCTCGAGTCTTCCAGAAGATACATATCATGTACTTAACACCATGTCTGTTTGTATTTCCTTGTTAGTATTCTGCCACAACCCCTTACAGCTGTGTAACTACAGTGTCTGAAGTGATAAACATGCATAATGGACAATTAAATGTTTAATGTCCCTTCTAAAACTGGTCTTTTGTGTAACTTTTTCCACTGTTTAATCTTTCTGCTCTGTATTTATCCTGTTTTAGCCAAAGAACAGAAGTTGTGCAGCTCAGCTTAGTGTGGAAATGCAAAAAGTGTTCTTTAGATAACATCTAAACTCTCTCAGACTCTTGGACAATCTATAAATCCCATCTCCTAAAGCAGTTGGAAATTCAAATTTAGCAAATATATTGTTTTTATAATATGTATGTAAACCCTCACCAACTCAGGTGAACAGGCTCAGATAAATGACCCTTGTGCTGCAGGCAACGGATAATTTAAAAAAATGATGAAAAGACTTAGTCCATACATCCTAATACAGAAACACAGTACAAGTATTTTGAGAAGACTGTGCAGTGTAATCCTCAATTGCAACTTGAAGACATGTCCCCAGTCAATTGCAACTTGAAGACATGTTCACAGTCAAATTTTAAATAAACCATTAATTTAAGGATTGTGTAGTTCAATGTCTGCTTGTGTAAATTTGTGTTAAGGCTGCATGTATTCATCTTTTTATGACCACCTAAGGCGGTAATGGCTGGGCCTGGAGTGTCACTTGTCCCATCCCCTAGCTTCTACTTTTCAAAATAAAAGCTTGCGTCTGGAATAAAATAAGCTCACGTCGACCATCATGAACTTGAAATATTTTTTCAAGTTCATGATGGTCGACTGAGACTAATATATAGTGTTTTTTAACTAAACTGTAACAGCAGTCATACAAAAGAATAAAATACTTTATAAAATGTCTACAAGATAAATTCAGACTATCATACTGATGAATAAAATACTTTAAAATATATGTCCGTCTATAAAATAAATGCAGATTATAGGCAAACTAAAAAATTCCTTCTATGGCCGCAACCTGGAGCCTCCTGTCTCACGCCCTCTCGCCATGCTGATAAGCAATTGTATTTGCAGCATTGTCCCAGCGAAGTGTGAAAACAATAGAATACAAAAATAAAAAGGAGTCTTGGAAATAGTGAAACATGTTTATTTTTGTATTCTTGTTCTCGTGTGTGCAGATCCTTCTCCCTCTACAGGAAATCCTGCCGTTAGTGGGCAGAAATGGCTGCGTCGCTGATGCAGGTTTCATCAAATGTACGTTAACATCAGGGACACAACAATAACATCCAGAAATCCGCAAACTATATGTATGGCTAAAATTGTTACTTTAACAGTTTAAAAAAAAATTCAATTCATTGCAACAAACTTGGTGACGAACCTATCCGTGACTCCATCCGGAAAATAATTAACAAAATGGGTTTTCTTCAGGAGGGGGGGCTGGCGTCTCCCTTAGAGATAGGATGAGAAGCTCAGTCATCCGAGAGGAGCTCGGAGTAGAGCCGCTGCTCCTTCGCGTTGAAAGTAGCCAGTTGAGGTGGTTCGGGCATCTGGTAAGGATGCCTCCCTAGGGAGGTGTTCCAGGCAGGTCCAGCTGGGAGGAGGCCTATGATGTGGCTCGGGAAAGGGAAGTTTAAGGTCCCCTGCTGGAGCTGCTGCCCCCGCGACCCGACACCTGTCAAGCAGATGAAGATGGATGGATGGCTCCCTCGCAACTGGAACATGGACCGGTCCAAACTACGCAACCTTAACGGGGCAGGGATCATTTAATTGGTCAACACTACACCTGGAGGTCAAGTGTATCTATAAGGCGCTGACACACCAACACAATAATCGGCCGTCGGAGAGTCTGGCGAGGTTGGTGCTATGATTTATATAGCACTTTATAGAAACCATGGTATCCAAAGTGCTTAACCGAATGAGTAAAATCACATCATACAATAGAAAGAGTGAACATAGACAACAGAAAAATCATAAAAGGTTACAAAGAAACAGAAGAATGAAATTGTCACTCCACTGCTACGTAATAAAAGCCAAACTAAATATATTTTGAGTTTGGACCTAAAAAGAGTTACATCTGTAACAGAATCTTCAGAATAATAATAATAAAACCTCTGCTTGGCCTTACAAAACAACACTGCAAGAACTCCAAACAGATGGCAAAGGAACTAAACAACATTAAGGTGGAAAAGGACGAAATATTCAAAGTATCACTGTTGACAAAAAAAAAAAACATCAATGTTACACTCAGCACAGTAAGGAACCATTTTCAAGCAGACAAAATGTTTTTTAAAAAAAACGCACAAACTTAACTGTAGAGGTCAGGACATAACTCAGCTGCTCACCTTTGTGTGTGTGGGGGAATGTGGAATGACACAAACTAAATCTATCACACCCACAGTTAGGCTAGACGTCAGAGTAAAATGATGCTGAGTCAGCAGTTACAACTGTCAAGGTATGACCTAAAACTTTAAGCCTGTTGTATAAGAAAAAAAGAACACTGATATCATAAAAGCTTTATCTCTCCCTATTGTACAATGACAAATTCAAGTAGCTACAAAACATAGGCTTATTAGTTCTGCTGATATAAAGATGGACGTGCAGGTCTGGAGAATGTTTTATTTCATTTTATTTATTTATTTTATTTAGAAATCAATTTACAAATATTCAGTTATGCGTAAACATAAACGTATACATACATAAATACAAATGACATAATATGAAAGTAATAATTTAGAAAGAGATAAATAAACAAAATAAAACAAAAATAAGTAAAGAAGTGACAGACTTGCAAACGTCATTAAAGAATTGACAGCAGGAGTTCTTTATTAAATAATTTTGAGTAGATCAGTTAATAAAATAATTTTCTTATTTGTTACTAATTTAAGAGACTCAAAGTACATGTAAATTTCCATTTCAAGTGGGATTGTATGTGTTGTTTTAGATACCATATATTTTTCAAAACTTTTCCAAAATGTAATACAAAAAGAACTACAAAAAAAGATGGGTTAACAATTCTTATTCTGTCTTACAAAAGCTACAAAAATGATCAACAGATAAAACAGATTTGTCAGATTATGCAATATTTTCAAAGGTAATTCCCTAACTTTGTTCATGATACAATATATAAAAAGAACAAGCCAGTTAATATCAGTAGCCTGAAATGAAAATTCCCAAAATATTTCCCACGAAGTGTTATTTTCTACCTTTTAGTGCATTTGCTGCGGTCTGGACTGACGTTAGCTGTTCACTGAATATGACGTGCAGGCCTAAGCCCCGCCCATTTCTAGCATTTAAGTTAATTGTTTGATTGCTCCTGGGTGGACCCAGGTGATTTGAATTGCCTTGACCAGGGATATATACCGATGTAGGCTGCTAGCTTGGTTTGAATTGCCAAAAGGAGCGTTAACCTAGCACAGCTGTGGTAAGTGGTCTGAAGAGGTAAGACTAAGCTGAAATATGGCGTGTGTCTTTCAGTTAATTAAAGGCATGGTCTTCTGGGTATTTTGTTGTTGTACGGTATGCGACGGCGGGGGGGGGGGGTTATCGAAAACTCCTCCCAAGTTAGCCTGACCAGTGTTCGGCCTTGTAGCTAGCCCTTAAATGCGCGATACATGAAGCTAACGGACGCTGAAGTTGGCTTCCGCTTCGACGGTCAAGGGGAAACTTAAAGTTGACGTTAGCTTCCAATTCACAGCGTCCGATTCTGCAGGGACACTTTACCGACTTTAAAAAAAAAAAAAAAAATTGTATTAAATAAAATGTAGACTACATTAGATCCTAAACCACTACACCTAGACTCGTCACAATGGGACTAAATGATCCCAGAAAGGCTCTAAGTTATAGTTGGAGTTAACCGTAGATTTCAGTTGGCTTTACACGCAACAACGTGAAGTCTATAGGATTGAATGTGTCACCTTAAAATCCAATAAGATGTAGGGGGCCTTCTTTTATATTATTAAACATGCTGACTCATCATCTCATTCAGTCATGGGTCGTCCCAGGATTCAGATGTGGACATGGAAACTGTGTGTCATCTTGAGCTGGATGTGCGTGGGCCAAGCGGTGTCCCGGACCGTAAGTTACCTCTACACTTAAAAAATAGTAATAGCCTGTGGTTGAGTGAATTGATCATGGGTAAGGATTTTATACTGCATAATATTCTGGGTTGGGGTTGTTTCCATGTCGGATCCAGTGAGATGTCTACTGTATGTGTGTCTGTGTCTGTAGGCAGTACATGGTAGCCATTCCTGCAGTTCTTGAATCTGGAGCTGAGACCAAATTCTGTGTGAGTCTCCTGCAGCCCATAGAAACTCTGGAAATGAGAGTCACTCTGATGTCCAAAGAGAAGACTACAACCCTTCTGAAGGAGATGTTCAGTAAAGAATTTCATACCTGCATTGAATTTAAGGTCAGTAAGGTTCCTGACTTGATTCATGTGCCATTTCCATAAAATGTGTTGAACTTGAGAGGAAACATTGATGGGATTTCATAACGTATACACAAATATGTAAAGGAAAAAACACAATATTGTTGTGAACTGCTGTAATACAGACTTTAACAATTAAATTATAACAGAATAAGTTAAATATTGCTTTTTTTAATGGGATGTAATGACTCTCTTGGTGTCTGTAAAATATATTTCTGTCACAGGTTCCTTTAGTGCAGGATGAAGTGGTGCAGAACTTGGAGGTGGTGGTACGAGGCGACACATTCTACTCTAGAGAAGTCAGAAAAGTTCAGATCAAAGTCTATAAACCAATGACATTCATCCAAACAGATAAACCAATCTACCTCCCAGGACAAATAGGTAATTTTGTGCTGATGGATTTTTACTTGATATATGTTGGTTTATGTGCTTTTTATTCTATGTAGTAGATTACCTGACTTTGCATGCAGCACTGTGTAGAAGATGTATTCCCACATATCTTTTGACATTCAGGATTGAAAAATGAAGCCACATAATGTTAGAAATCTGTTGTCCCTGACTATTAGCTCTCCTGTAATGAGAAACTAATTGTGCCCCAAATTATCAACAGTAAATTTTACAGGCCATAGAGGTTAATATCACAGAAACCTATTTGCCTATACAGTGTATAGATCATGGTAGTTTAACTTGCTGCAGTAGAGAGCACAGTCTCCCCAAATTCTGGATATATTGGGTATGTTTCACGTAAACATTTAAAAGGATGTATCTTATCTCAAAATTGGCGCTTTCTTCCTGAAACTATTGAAGACTGTAGAGATTCCTAAATGTGAATATGAATTCAGCACACAGCTGAAAATAAGAGTTCATCGGATTTTCCGGAGATATTTTTCCACTTATATTAATTCATGGCGGATAACAAAGGAATGCTGTGAACTATTGTCACACTTCAAATTTTTTTTTTGTCCGTCTATAAAATAAATGCAGATTATAGGCAAACTAAAAAATTCAATTCTATGGCCGCAACCTGGAGCCTCCTGTCTCAATGCTGATAAGCAATTGTATTTGCATTGTCCCAGCAAAAGTTTAGAATACAAAAATAAAAAGGAGTCTTGGAAATGTGTGAAACATGTTTATTTTTGTATTCTTGTTCTCATCTCATGTGCAAAATCCTTCTCCCTCTACAGGAAATCCTGCCGTTATTGAAAATGGCTTCATGCAGGTTTCATCAAATGTACGTTAACATCAACACAACAATAACATCCAGAAATCCGAAACTAGATGTATGGCTAAAATTGTTACTTTAACAGTTTAAAAAAAATTTCAATTCATTGCAACAAACTTGGTCACGAACCTATCCGTTTCCATCCGTAATTAACAAAATTTTTCTTCAGGAGGGGGGCTGGCGTCTCCCTTAGAGATGGGGTGAGAAGCTCAGTCATCAGAGAGGAGCTCTGAGTGAGCAGCTGCTCAACCAAAATTTTTTTTTTTTTTTGAGATGGCTCAAGTAAAAAGACCAATCATTGACCTTTTAGGATGTTTAACACTACTGTAGAAGAGCTGTAAAGGCTTCATGTAATCTCTCTGCATGTCTCTCAGTGCAATTCAGAGTCATCACACTGGATACCAAGTTTAGACCTGTCAATCAGCTGGTGAGTGTTTGAACAGTCTTTCTTTCTTTAGGTCTCATTTATAAACAGTATTAGTGATATAGTTTTATAATTACTTTGGATTGAACCAGAAGCTCTGGGTCAATAGTGCGAACCACGGCCTCTTTAGGTAAACCTACAAAGCTGCTTTAAAGGTTGTTGACCCAGTGATAAATCCATTTCAACATGTTTCTATTTTGCAACATTTTGTCACATTATCCCATTTAATTGGAAATAAGTGGAATTTATACTAAAGATTACAATAGAACTATTTTCTGTAAAACTATAAATATAAGTTAAAGACTTACAAACGTCATTAAAGAATTGACCGCAGGAGTTCTTTATTAAATGTTGAGTAGATCAGTTAATAAAATAATTTTCTTATTTGTTACTAATTTAAGAGACTCAAAGTACATGTCAGTTTCCATTTCAAGTGGGATTGTATGTGTTTTAGACACCATATATTTTTCAAAACTTTTCCAAAATGTAATACAAAAAGAACAACTACAAAAAAAGATGGGTTAACAATTCTTCTTAAATATAAGAGCTCATGTCTTTAACTCAGGACACTGTGTGATGAGAGAATACAAAGCAGCTTGTGATTTAACAAGTCTTTCTTTCTTTACAGTACAATATAATCGAAATTGAGGTAAGAGTAACATCCACACTTTATGTTACTGGAATTTTGTTAATTTTCTAATATGAATACATTAAAACAAAATGCTCCAGTTAATGTATTGGGCTTATTAAAAGTTCAGCATGTTAATCTCCTAAACATGAAGTGACTTCTAAGCTGTCAGGCCCAAGCTTTATGGAATGTTTCATTGATTCTGTTATCAAATGTGAGAAACTCAAAGTACATTGTTTTGGAGGCCTATTTTACAACTTTAACAAGGCATTTATGAACGATGACATTTAAGTGTAAGAATTCATGCGTACCCTTGGACACTAAAATTCTTCTCCATTGACAAGCATTTTCTGTAGATTTTAAACAGCCTCTAATGTTCATCAGTAGGTGGCAGTTCTTTTTTCTTTGCAAAAACCCAGACAAGCTAGTAAGTGGACCAAATGTTAAGATGGGTTTGTAATACTAGAGACAACTTGCTAAAGGAAATAAAACCAATAGTTGTATACTTTTTAAATAAACACACACCTTTTGTATAAATGCCCATTATACACTAAGGTTTTTTTTGGGGGGGTGGGTATTTTCCCCACTGGATGGAACTGCCTATTCGTCTTTTTGGTTTTCAATTACGAGTTCCCTCGTACTTGTCATGTTTAAGTAGTTTAGCCAGCTTTTGTTTTTTTCTGCCTCCAGCATGTCTAAATTTGTCTTCTTGCTGTGGGAACAGCCACATGTAGACTGTAAAGCAACACACCTTGATCGTTGTGTGTTGCGTTAAGTTACAGTAGTTTCCTTCTATGACAACAGCAATGCTTGCCTCATGCACGAGGTGGTACTAATCTGCAATGGAAAAAGGAAGCACCGCGGTCGAGCCGGTAACATGATATGGATAAACATTAGACCAATATCTGTAACTGGGTACTGATATTAGCCTGCCCTTACACTTTTCAAGGTTTTCATATTTTTCCTGCTCATAATTTTACACCAAACCATGGCCCAGTTTTATCTGCCAGCTTTAAGAAATGCCGCTCTTCCTGTATTCAAGACTTTCCTATTGTCACATGTTCTTTTTACTTCACTTAACAGGATTCTGCCAGCAACAGGATTGGACAGTGGCTGAATGAAACATCCAATAGTAAGATATTGCAGCTTTCTTACGCCTTGAACTCTGAGGCCCGTGAAGGAGCCTACCAAGTTACTGTGTCGATTGGGTCAGATAAAATAAAACAAAGCTTTAAGGTGGAAAAATACGGTGAGTTACATTTTTACCATCCAATTTAATCCATGTTTAATGAATAAAGAATGCTAATAATCCCATTTCACCCCAGTTTTGCCTAAATTTGACCTACAAATAAATGCTACTGATGAAGTAAGCATTGATCAGGATGAAATTGCATCTGAAGTGTGTGCAACGTAAGTAAAAGCTTTTTCGCTCATTACTCTTATATCTAAAATGGGTCCAGATTAGGGAAAGTGTCACTTTTGTAATTTTTTATTTAGGTATACATACGGCCAGCCTGTCCCAGGTAGTGTTGACTTTAAGGTGTGCCGACCTATAGATGCCTATGTTGGTATACCCCTTATATACACCCCTGAACATCCTGAGGGTATCCCTGAAGTCCCGATGCCTTGCTACAAGGAGACAAAGCAGGTACAGTAGCTATGGTGACGGTCTCATGAAGTAAGGTGCATAGACCTTACATATCCTCCTACATAATGTACACTGTGCACATTTAAAACTACATATTGTCATCTGTCTTGTCAATCTAATATACAAACTGAGGAGCATTTACAATGGAGATGGTTATCAAGACTTAACAGTTAAGTAATAAGGGCATGACTTGTGGAAAGTTTGAAATGTCCGTCACTTTCATTTTCTCATTTTATTCTTTTCTAGACTGACCAGAGAGGCTGTGCCACTTTTATCTTCACTATGTCAACTTTCACAAAAATTGCACAAAAGGCAGTACAAGATGTACTGCAACTCACTGCAAATATGGAAGAGGAGGGCACAGGCAAGTCATAAGATATATTGTACTTATATTTAAAAAGACTTAGTAGGCCTATAATGCCAAAATTACTACGCCATGTATTTAAACAATATGGCATACACATTGTTGTAACATGAAGGTGTCTTGTACAGGTATTACACGTTCACAAGAGAAGACTACAGGATTTCATATGTTATTGGAAAGTTGTCTTTCACTGACACTCCGAAGATCTATAACAAAGGATCAAATGTGGAAGGAAAAGTAAGTGCATTTGGTCTTCACTTCTTCAATGTGATTCTATACACAGTGTAACTGAAGCAATGTGCATTCTCGATGATACAACATTGTGCTTCCAACAGGTTAAAGCTGTTTATTACAATAATACACCCATTCCTGACATGCCGGTGTTCCTGTTTGAGGGGGAAAGGTGGCCATCGCATTTGTTACAGAATCTCACAACCGACAGTGATGGTGTCGCCACTTTCTCATTAGGCACAGCTGACTTTAAAGGGGACATCCAATTACAAGTAAGAAGTAGAAACTGAAACTACAATCTAACTCAACATTTATCATGAAGTTGATAACTGTCCAAATCTGACACCACAAATGGTTTCTCAATATGCTGCAACTGACCAAGTTGCTATATGGAACAATCTGCCTATAACAAATTGTCATGGCTGTAAATCTGAAGCTTATCTGTCATGATGTGTTTCCTCTCTGCTCTCTAGGTTAGCGACACATCGACACTGGGCTACCCTCCTTACAGAACGCCATACTATGATTCTAACTATCTCAAAGTGTCTTTGGCCACACTTTCTTCTCCTGATACTAAAACAGTCAGCTCCCTGGACGTAAAGAAGAGGGATGAACCACTTTCCTGTGACAAAGAGGAAGCCATCTTCATCAAATACACCATAGTTGGAGAGGCCCAGGGCGTTGTGGATGTGATGTATCTGGTGAGTGGTTGAACTGTCTTGTCTCACTTCCAGAGACACGGATGTGTTAAAATTTAACATTAAGATTTTGTGCTGTTAGAATTTTAAGCATTGGCAAAGTTGCGTAATAAAGTTTGTAAAGCTAACATTAGGACTTTATTGTATACTTAACAGCTACAACCAGGCAGCAACACTACACGTAATGCAACTTCACTACAGAGTGGTGTCAAACATTCAGGTGTTGATGCTAGTGGCTAATGTAGCTGATGGGTTCCACACCCTCCCAGCATTTTATCATGTTCAAACTTTTAGTTTTAAGCCCCATCCAATGCTGACTTATGCGAGGTAACATCCCCCGTATGCAGTAGTACTCTTATACAGACTTGTTTTGATCTGTAAAAAGTTCCCCTTAATTTACTTAGTATTTTATGGGTCGAGCAATGCCTGTATTGAAACTGTATGGGCTTCTCTGTTCGGTACATGAGTTTAAACAAATACGTAGGCTAGAAGGCATGCACATTAACAATGCGGTACTACTGTTGGATACACATTTCTTAAAGGAAATCTAATCTGTAGCCCCCCTTAGCTCTGAAGCTGCTGAACTCTGCCTACATGTCAACAGTCTTGTCTGTCAGAGCTAGCAACAGGACAGTAGCCAAGCCTATGGCAAGTGGTGGCGACCCACAAGGAAACTTTGGCTTTAATCAATAACAGTAGTACACAAATGAGAGGTGGATACGATGAGTACTGTCGGCATTGTTGGGTATGTGGATGGAAATGCATGTAACATGCTAACTCATAACCACATCACCAGTAGTGCAATCACTGGAACAAGTCAAAACTGTCCAACTTCTCCCAACAGTGCTTAACCAGACTTTAGATACAAATGGTAGGGGTGTGCAAAAATCCATTCATGAATAAATTTAAAATCTTTTTTTAATGTTATCACAAGGGCAAACTAACTACACTTTGTTTTTATTTGAGAATCTTTTTTTCATGAGCCTAAAAATCAAATCCTGAAATTTTTCTGAATCATGCACCATTAACCAATGGGGCCAAAATATCAGTGAAGCAATGTGAATTTACATACAGTCAATGCCACAAACTGTAGTCCCTTCCATATACAACCAAACCATGGATGTTGATGGAGCACGAGTTGTCAGTTCCACCCTCTGTTTCACTAATAACTAGTTTGCATTTGTGCTATAGAACAGTGACTTTTTTATTTTAGAGTGGGAAGTCGGTGTCAGTTCTACAAGCTCCCTGTATGAGCAGTAGAGGATGGGTACCGACCCGAGCCCGACGGGACCCGACAGTACCCGACGGGTCGGGCCGGGTTCGGACAGATTTTTAGAAAGGATGTTTGGGTCGGGCTTGGTCACATCAGCGCGATAAGGCATTGAACATTTTGAATTTAAAACCGCTTAAAATAAATGTCAAATATTACAGGAACATCAGATCTTCCTGTGTGCTGTTTGACAACGAATGACGTCGTTCTAAGTCCATGTGGCAGCAACAACGATGGAAGATGTTAAAAAGAAGTTGGCCGCAGGAGATTTTAAAACTATTAAAACGAAGGAAAGTCAGCTGTGCATTGATGCGCTCATCTGTTGACATTTCCCAATGCCTTCCTACAATTGCTTAATAAAAGCGGCTTTCCACACAAACGTACATGTGTCATTAGTATGAGAAACAAATGCGATTTTAACTGTCGGGCTCGGACAGAAATATCTTAATGCCTGTCGGGTTCGGTTACTGCTGTCGGACGCCGGGCCGGGCTCGGACAGAAAAATCCGGCCCGATCCGCACTCTAATGAGCAGCATTCATAGTTGAGGCTACAGGAGGTCATGGGAACTTATTCCTGTATTCTTTACTGTTGACATCTGACTTTACACACTTCAGGCTGTTGAGGCTCACTCAGGGAGAGACTGCATCACTAGGTGGTATAGCCTGAGGCATGCACAATAATTGCATTGTGCATTTGTCTTTCCCTCGATTTGTACTGAACCATACAAGCCCCCCTGGGGTCATCTGAGACAACACTAAACTATGCACACAGAATACAAATCTATTCCCTTAGTTTAATGAACTGCACACGGACTTATAATCCATGCGGTTTGCAAAGTAGGAAATATTCAGATTCAAACTTGTGAGATCAATACACTATCATGAAATGGCATCACAAATGACAGATCTACGTAAAACGTAAAAGTTAACTACAAACTAATTTTCAACAAAACGAGCCGTCCTCAAACCTGGAGAAATAACATTGGTTCCTATTAGCAGCTGGCGGTGCTTAGGAACAGTCTATAAACTACAACCGACTCCTTTCATGATCAAATAAGGTAGTTTCTCAAAACTTGTTTTTTTAAATGCAAGTTTCCTAGTAAAACTAGGAGTTAGAATTGACAAGTTTGGAGACTAGCTTAATCATTAAATTAATGATTTCTGTCTATAGATGGTTCCTAAGCACCACCAGCTGCTAATGGAAACAAATGTTATTTCTCCAGGTTGGAGCACAGATCACTTTGATTAAAAATGATAACCTCATTGTTAACGTTACTAGGTTAGAAATGATGCATCACTTGTGATGTAATTGATCCCTGAAGTTTGTATCTGAATATCTATCCTACTCTGCTCAAGTTTTATAAAACAAAGCACGGATTATGCATCCGTGCAATTTATTTAACAGAGGGAACAGATTTGTATCCTTCTCACCTGACCCCAGGGGGCTCCATAGAACATAGTGTATGAACTGAACAGTGACTTGTGTTTACATTCCACCCCAGTGTCAAATCTCTTGCACTGCAAACTCAAACAGAAAACCTTTTGACATGAACCATAATGTAGTCCACTATGTACTGATCACATGCCAGAACAGCAGACAGGGCATGTTGCATTACTCATTCTTTTTTCTTTTAAATTTTCCAGGTCTTATCAAGAGGAGCCATTGTTATACAAGGAGTTACAAAGGTTATAGTCAAAGATAAATTGGGTGAGCAAAGTGACTTGTCTTAAAATTATGCTTTGAATTGTCATAGGATTTTTTTTTTTTTTTTTTTCGGCCAGCCTCGAGACAAAAATTCAGACAGCTTCTCCGAGGTTGAACATGCTTTATTATGCTTCAATGGGATAAAATAATTCACGTAACAAAATAGCTCTTTCCAAATTAAATATAAAAATGTTCTAAAGATGACATTCTGTGCAGTGTTTCCAGATCTTGTGAGACAAATAAGCAACCATGCCTGTGAAAACAAGCGACTTTTTCTACAGAACCCCCTAAGATCCTGAAAGAAATGAACTGTGCCCACATTTTTACAATCAGGGGGACAGATGATCTCAGCACTTTTAGACAATGAAACATGTGCTAGCTTTGCACATGGTGCTCGCCACCTTCCCACTTGGACAGTTGGCAGTTTAACTGTGAAGCTTCACTGTCTGATCTGCACATCGCAGAGCTGCCCACAAGGCAGCATCTCAAGAAATGCATCACACAAAGTACTGTAGTATTGTATGCAAAGCGCCAGTCAATTTAAGTACATGCTCAATGGTCCCATGAAAACTGGACAGTCATGAATTTATAACCCCCGTACAGTACATTAAAAAACCTTTTGGTCACCCTAAATTAGCATCTGTCCATCTATTGTATGGAGGAATGTGAGTAACTGTTGTTCATGTTTCAGTGAATGAGGGCGAGGTGTCCTTTAAGCTGAATGTGTCTCCAGACATGGCACCAGACGTCCAGGTTGTGGCTTACGCCATCCTCCCCAGTGAGACTGTGATTGCCAACAGCGCTGACTTCTCTACTGAGCAATGCTTCAGTCACAAGGTCAGCCTGAGAACTAAGACATGTGGCCAGGCTTTTATTGGGAGATTGTAGATACAGAATCAAAGTATATGCTATTTGGTATACAGAACGTGTAAATATACATTTATTTAAATATATATGAAATTATTTGAAGTAATAAACTTTTTACTTTAACCTTCTATTGCATAGGGTGGTCTAATCCATGTGCAGTCCTTTTGGTAGTTAGTTCAGTCAGCCAAGTCATATTGAACAGATTATATAAATGTAGAATAACTGCAGGTTTGGTTTTTGGCATCTAGGCTCTGACTTTATCACATATCAAAAGGAAGCACCAACCTGAGCAGGGAATAGGGTTTTTGGGATAAATCCAACATAGTTACAGAGCTCCAATATGGGTAATGTATTGTTGGCAGGACCAACTGCCTTGTGGCCATTCCACTGGCCGGAAAATGATATCTGGAGAAATTGGTGAAAGAACCAACCTTTTATTAAAGCTATTCTGATGGGGCTGACTTCCAGCTCACGTGCCTCACATGCCCCATGTTGGCTTAGTCCTTGGTAGCAACCCAGGTTCACGTCAAACTTCCCAGGTTGTCATCTACCACTAAAGTCCAGGTGGTGAGATGTGTCTTTTCTGATTGTGTCAGGTGTCGCTGGAGTTTTCTCCATCCTCGGCTGTCCCAGGAGAGAAGACCATCATGCAGGTTACCGCCCAGCCAGAATCTCTGTGCGGTGTGAGCGCTGTTGACCAGAGCGTCCTCATCAAGGAGCCAGGGACGACTCTGGATGCAAACAAGGTAACTACTGGAATCAACCAAAACTATATGCATACATAATCGGTCTCTGCATAATCTTTTGCATATTCATCTTTTACTCTTGTTTATCTACTTGTACCATGGTTAATCTTTGTCTCCTACCAGTTGTACATTATCAACTGTGCAATGCAGCTCAATGCTGATTGTTCTTTTACCTAGTTGTAAGCATGCTGTTATGAAAATGCTATAGCATAAGGTTATGATCACATATGTGAGGTGTAGGAGTCTGCCTCATGAATAAAGGCAATGATTTGACAAATATACTTTACATCCACATTTTAAGATATAAAAGTTAGTAACCTTAGTGACAGTTTCCCGCTTGTCAGATCTTCATAGACATCAAACATTGTCAGTTTATAACTTTGAACCAAACCTTTTTTCCAGATATTTCAATTGTTGCCTGTCACAAAAATGTCCTATATTCCATCTGACATTGAAGATGGTGTAGAATGTTTGCATGTAAGACCGAGAAGATATGTCTTGCCATACCCCAATGGTGGTGGGACATCTGATGCTTATACAGTTTTCCAGGTATGTCCTAAACAAATCTGTACAAAATAAAGTACATATTTATTGAACATTTGTCAACTTTTCAGTAATGGCTTTTTTTTATTGTTGGCTTATCTAGAATGTAGGGATGAAGATGGCAACAAACATGGTTATTCGAGAGCCTTCATGCCTCCTATACAACGGAAGAGAATACTACCAGGGCCATGGTGGCTTTTGTAAGTTTGTTCCAAGTGACTCATGCTGAATAGTTAATCATTAAAACCAGTCACTGTCATTGCTTTTATTTTTACCTAATGAAACATATTCTCAGTTGGTCATAGGTATGATCTGGTTATGGCAGCCAGTGCCCCTGTTGACGTTGATGTTGAAGTTGCAGCTCCTGGGTTGTCATCTCCTAATAAACCACCAATAGAGACAGTCCGCACTTTCTTCCCTGAGACCTGGATATGGGACCTGGTGGAAGTTGGGTGAGTTTTGCCACAGAATGTTTGCTGGTCATAAATGTGTTTGTGTATGACTGCATTTTATTTATGTGCACCTTCCTGCTGTCTCCCTCCACATTAATGGCATTCAACTAATTTACTGACACTGCTTTTTAAGCTTTTTTTCAGCCATTTTAGAGTGTTATTTTAGTTACTCTAAGCAGAAGATGCGACATATGGGAATGGGCTTTTTAAGCTGGAGTCCACATGAAACCCAGTATAACGGCATTCATTTAGTTTCTGACATCTAATGGATGCCTATTAAAACAATTTCACATTTCCATTATTCTAAGGTAACTGTAATGTGGGGGTGTTACTGCAATAAAGTGTAAACATTCTTAATCTACTCACATTGTTTTTTGTTTTTACTAATCTGAATCATGTGAGTATAGTTTTCAAATTCACCATATGCATCTGTATCTGCTGATCCAGAGAGTCTGGAACAAAGGATGTGGCCCTCACTGTCCCAGACACCATCACCACCTGGGAGACGGAGGCTTTCTGTCTGTCCCCTCAAGGTTTCGGCTTGGCTCCACGTAAAAACATCACTGTCTTCCAGCCCTTCTTCCTGGAGCTCAGCCTGCCCTACTCCATCATCCGGGGGGAGCACTTTGAACTGAAGGCAACCATCTTCAACTACCTGACAAGCTGCATCATGGTAATTTTATTTTTTCTTTACATGACCTAAATGCTAATGTTAGGATGCTAACATTCCTGCTATGCTAACCTGATGATTAGCAAGTGACATATTTACCAGTTCACCCACCCTAGTGTGGGTCTTAACTGTGATTTTATTTGAAAGAATACAGATGCAAGATGGGTAAAGGTTAAATGCTGCACCCTTTTGCTACAACTTGTACAGTTTTTTGCATTTACCATAAATCTCAGATTTAAAATGTGTACTTTCTAAAACAGGTGACTGTGACTCCAACCCCCTCGTTGCATTACACCCTCACCCCCCTCTCTGGTGACCAGTACACATCATGTCTGTGTGACAGTGAGCGCAAGACCCTCAGCTGGACCATGGTCCCCTCATCCTTGGGTGAGTCAAGCTTTTATCCACAAGGTGGATGAACACTTTTTGATCTCTGTGAAATGAGTGAGATCTACCTTAGTGATAAAATGTTGTTGGTCTGTATCAAGTTTCACGCAGTTTGTTCTTTTAGGAGTTGTAAATGTTTCAGTGAGTGCTGAGGCTGTGTCATCCCGAATTCCATGTGACAATGAGGTTGTGAGTGTGCCTGAAAGGGGACGAATTGACGTGGTCACAAAACATCTCATAGTAAAGGTTGGTACCTTAACAAGATGACAGAAAATGTTTATCCATTAACCAAATGGAAACTCTAACTCACATTATTTCTTTCCCTCTCAGGCTGAGGGAAGTGAGATGACAAAGACCTACAACTGGCTGCTCTGCCCAAAAGGTCAGTACGGTTTACACCAGGCATGGCCCATCAAACATGTGAAAAGAAACACTGGAAGGGAGTGGATTGCATGTTACAAATGTAATGAGGACATTCACTACTTGAAGAAAACCCGTAGTTTCAATGTGACTTATGGGAGATTTGCAAAGTTCAGATTTTTGGTCATTAAATACATTTTATCAACGTAAAAAGAGCCCTTCAGACTTATTTTAATACAGTATGACCAGTTTAAATACAGGATCAATTAACTGAGCAAATTTGTTTTAGTGCTGAGTTTGTCTCTCTGTTCACAGGGAAGCGTTTGGCAGAGAAAGTGGACATAGTACTCCCTAAGAACATGATTGCTGGATCGTCCCGTGCTTCAGTATCAGTCCTTGGTATACTAATGAATTCATTTTAATTGAGATGCTTTCCTTTTCAGGAGGGGAATATGCTTGGCTCAATTACCAATATTTATCTGTACAGTTTGTCTTTCAACCCCCAGTAGAAAGTAAAGGTCAGGTTAGTTGCGTGTTCAGTCTCAGTGATTCCGTGTTTTTACGCAGGTGACATTCTGGGCCGGGCTCTGAAGAACCTGGATGGGCTGCTGCAGATGCCGTATGGATGTGGTGAGCAGAACATGGCCCTCCTCGCCCCAAACATCTACATCCTCGAGTACCTGAGAAACACACAGCAGCTGACCCCAGCCATCAAGGAAAAGGCTACCAACTTCCTGACCAGTGGTGAGTCTCCGTTTTACTTTGGTAGTTAAAAGATCACGTATGCCAAATCTACCGTCTGCTACATTCTGGGGCTGGTTGCACAAAATATAATGAGCAGCGTGCATAATTGCTTGACAATGCTCGTCATTCCACTTAGAGACTACAGATCAGGGACACCCTGCTGGCCTCTGGGTTACGATGCTGACAACAGGCCCCCACCTTAACTTCTAGCCCACCAGGGAGACCTTGTTGCATGTCATTCCTTCTTTCTCTCCCCTAACTTTCTGTCATCTTTTTGATATCAGCTGTCCACTAAATGCATCAAATGTAGTTTGTTTTTACATGTGTACATTCACACTTACAGAGCTGTTTTTAAAAAATAGAAAGAGCTTATCAGAAATCAAATGTGAAGATGCCCTAATAAGTGTTTCTATTATACAGGCTACCAGAGACAGCTGAACTACAAAGACAAGGACGGTGCTTACAGCACATTTGGAGCAGGACCAGGGAACACTTGGTGAGACCACTACTAGTCAGGCATCCATAAAAAGTATATGTATGTGTGTGTGTTCAACATTTACTACAACATACATTTCATACTTGTAGAGTAGATTATGAGCCATTAATTGGATCATAAGTGCTTCCTCTTTTTGTTAATATTCTCAGGCTGACTGCATTTGTGTTGAGATCGTTTGCCAAAGCAAAGTCTTTCATCTACATTGACCCAGCAAACATTGAAGCATCCATGACTTGGCTGAAAAGTAAACAACAAAAAAATGGCTGTTTTGAACAATCAGGAAAGCTCTTCAACAACAGAATGAAGGTAATTAAAGTCTCTTTACTGGGGTTTGTATAAAGAACTGAAATGTCAGTATGTAAATTTTACTAGATTACACTTTGCAAAATTTGCAACAAAAAGCTAGATATTTAACAGGTTTCACTTATAAAAACAAATGCCATAATTGTGACATTACAATGGGTGGGACTCAGAAATGTACTTTCAAATTCACTTTCAAATGAGTTGAAGTCCAGTGGTGAGCTATCTTTATGTAGGCCATATACAAATATATTTACAGTATGTATATTTTTAAATACAAATTGTTAGGGCTGCACAATTGCATTTTCACAAATTTGACTTCGCACGATAAAATTTGCATGATCGAGTATTTGTCTTCTATTTTTTTTAAAGCGTAATTTCATTGAACGTTTTTTTTTTTTCTATTTTGCATGGCGCATCTGCCGCTCTGCCAATCATTTTGCGTTACATGGCCCATTTCTTTAAAGCGTGCCTGTGTTGGCGCTCTCCTCTACACTCCTTACTCTCGGCGCCTGGCCACAAAGCGCCGCCAGTCCATACTTGAAACATTTGTCTAGTTTTAATTGTTAACATTGCTGTATATTAAATATGAGGGGCAAACCTGTATTTGTACCAGTGTTTCCGCTGGTAACTCTGCTATCGCGGTGGCCACGGCAAAGAACACAGTTCTTGAATGCAACTAACTTCAGTTGGTAAATTAACCACGTGTGAGACGGAGCTGCTGGACCTGGGCGAGAGATGTGACCAATGGCCAGAATATCATAGGTCATAAAAATGCAGACATTTCATACACACTGTGTGTATCGGCCATTTGACCCGTTCATAATGAGTAAGCCATCTCTGAGTAGCGTCCATCACACTCGCTCTTGTTATAAATGGCTTATGTGACAAAATTTGTTTAAAATTAACAAATCGTGATTATCATTTTGGCCATAATTGTGCAGCCCTAAAAATTTAGCATATTTACAAATACACTAAATTTACCCATCTGTGTACATTTAATTAAATATTTTAATTAATATATATAAAATAATTTATTTATCTTAGATTCCACGAGTGTCCCATCTGGTAAACTCTTCCAAATTTTAACCCCATATGTATTGAAAGATTTCCTTCCAAATGTGCCATGTCTTTGAATCAGGTCGTTTACCTACGTGGTAAACCATCTGTCGTCTTGTGTGAGGTTATGAGCTGAGAGTTTATGGTTTGAATTATGGTGGAGGTGGTCAGTTACACCTATTGGGACTCCATTGTACCAACCAGGGAATCCTAATATAACTAAAGGGAAGGGGACTGAGTACCCAGGTCCCTCATGTGAGGGCCCAAAAAGATGCTAGAATGAACAGCTGTGGATGCAGGGAGGGGCCCATCAAGTGCCTTTTTTACCAGGCCCAGAATGTTGTGTAATGGCTATGGGGAACTGATTTTCTTTGGCTATAACTGATAGTGGAGATAGCAAAATGGGAGCAGAATACTGTTTGAAATACGCGGCCAATGACAGGCCTACATTCTGCATCCACTGAGTCAGACTAGATCACTAATTACTTATGCTTCCTCTTTACAGGGTGGTGTGTCTGATGTTACTCTCAGTGCCTACATCACTGCTGCCTTCTTGGAGATGAATACACCCAGAGATGTGAGATTTGTAACATGAATGTATATGTACGCAAGATGCATTGTCAAATTCATTTGAATTAAAATTATGGCATAGCATCAAAGATTCAAAACTGTAGTTGTAAACATAATACAATATTTGGCTTTTTCTTTTATTTCTTTTACTGTTTTGAAGGACCTGTGTGTAGAATGTAGGGGTCTATAGGAGAAATGTTTTACTGTTGCACAGCCATATTTCTACAGTAGCAAAGAACAAACCAAACACTGGCTTTAGAAAGGGCCTTTGATGTTTTTACATTGACGAGAAAGCCACTCTAGGTTCTCCTACACACATGGACAGAAAGGGGTAAACAGAGTTAGTTGGTTGCTGCAACCTTACCGCTTGATGCCACTTAAGTAATAGAAATACCCATTTGGTTTTGAGTACAGGCAGGAAACACCAGTATTGGGCTGTAGTGATGAATGAAATTGTCTAGAAAAAGCAAAAGAGCATTTAAATGTAATGTTGGGGCATTTTAGGCCTTTATTTGTGTAGTAAAATTTTGACTTCAAAGTAAACTGCAGGTTTGAGTTGAACCTGTGGCTGTTGGGTCCAGGAGTACCTCTGAATATGTGCAGTATAAGAAATGAACCATTTAAATCAAGAGGTTATCAGCCTTGATATAAAAGAATAGTTCTTGGCAGACTTTCAGTCTTCTGGGAGTTTGTTCCAGATATGTGCAGCATTAAAACTGAATGCTGATTCCCCCGGTTTAGTTCTGACTCCGCAGCAAAAGACGATGTATTCTTTTAATCTGTTGTAGGATTCTGTGAAGCGGAGCTTGTCTTGCCTCAAGGAGTCCATCAGTGACCTCAGCAACACCTACACCACAGCTCTGCTGGCGTACGTCTTCACCCTGGCAGGAGACATGGAGACCCGTGCTTACCTACTGAGGCACCTAGACACTGTTGCATCACAAGAAGGTGAGTCATCCTCGTACAGGAAATTCTGGCTTCATTACTGTGACAAAGCTTACCCTGTGCCTGTTTGTCTCTTTGTGGATGGCTGTTTTTAGGAGGTTTCCTCCACTGGTCTCAGACAGCAACAGAAACGTCAGCCTCTCTGTCTGTGGAGATCAGCTCCTATGTGCTGCTGGCTAAACTCAGTGCCTCACCGACTGCTGAAGACCTGGGCTACGCCAGCCGCATCGTCAGATGGCTGACTAGCCAGCAGAACTACTATGGAGGATTTCCTCCACACAGGTACAACCCAAACAGGGTTAAGATGGACTTTGAGTCGCATGTACAGTAGTCTCTTCTGGGACAAATAAGATGACCAAAGTAATTTATAACTTAGCTGTGACCTTAAACCTGTTTGTCTGATTGCCCATTATTCTGAACACTGTAGAATAACATGAAACTATAGTAGCAGTCTCTCCACTTACCAAAAGTTAATATTTTTAAATTTAAACTCCCATTATTTAGACATGTTCTCGCTGAACAGAAACATTGCCAAATACCGCATGAGAATAGTTTCAGTTACACCATAATGAGAAGTGCATTTTAGCCTATTTAATTACAAATTGTTTAATAGCCTTTCCGTATGAAAATCAACAATTAGAGACCTGAAATTGATAAAAGTGAACTCCAAATGAAATCTGCTGTAGGTGTAAGCAGAAGAACATTTACATTTGTATAAATTTAATCACATAAGTAAAGGTATTTTCTGTGTGTGTTGTAGGACACCGTGGTGGCTCTTCAGGCTCTGGCTCTCTACTCCACTCTGGTGTTCAGTCCAGTGGGTTCAAGCACAGTGACGGTCCAGTCTCCCAGTGGCCAGCTGACATTTGTTGTAAATCAAAACAACAAACTGCTCTACCAGGAGAAGAAGCTGCCGGCCGTGAAAGGAAAGTACAGCCTGGAGGTGAAGGGCACTGCATGTGCTGCAATACAGGTCAGTGGTTAGATGTACGTAAACCACCAATCCTGATGCTTCATACTGTACATTTGAACCAATTTGAGCATGGAATTGAGATTCTAAACTCTTTATGGATATTACTTTTCTTGTGTTAGATTTCTCTTGTCTATAACATCCCAACTCCTGTTGATGTTACTACTCTCAGTGTTGAGGTTAAACCAGAGGCCGACTGCACCAGCAAAAGACCCAAACTAATTTTGAAAATAACATCCCTGTAAGTAATCAACATGCAGATCATGACATTGAATACTCTACATGTGCCAGTTTGAACTATGTAACTGTTGGTGGATGGACAGGGGAGGAATATTTACAACTTGGTAGCTAAAACTCAAACAATCGGTAAATGGAGCCATCCAAAGCACCAGATTGACATCATATTTTATGATACTTGCATTACAGATATAGTGGAAAGGAGCCCAGCACAAACATGGTTATCCTGGATATCAAAATGCTCTCTGGATTTGTCCCAGACCCAGAGTCTTTGAACATGGTGAGTGATTCCAGTAACTTTAACTGAGTAGTATTTGTCAGTTGTTGTCATGATAACCCAGCTGATTAATGTCTCCTCACAGCTCAAAGGTGCCCTGCTGGTGGATCGTGTTGAACAAAAGGAGGATCATGTTCTGGTGTACATACGGGAGGTGAGATGGATTTAAAGTGACAAACAAGAGATGATCCTCTTTAGATTTGTTACTTATGTTTTTCTTCAAACAGTTAAGGAAGGACATAGGCATCAACCACAGCCTAACGCTCATACAGGAGCACCAAGTACAGAACCTGAAGCCAGCCGTGGTCAAGATCTACGACTACTACCAGCCAAGTAAATCAGTCCTCTCTAAACCTCATTCACAGAAGTCACAGCACACACTGCTCTGTGGTATCTGTACACCAACCTGAACAGTTATCAGAATAATTTATAGTATGGGCTATTGAACACAAATAAAGTTTAACTGGTTTTCCAAATCTCCTACTTTTCCCTAAAGGTGACCAGTCTGCTACAGAATACATCGACCCTTGTGTTGCAGGTAAAAAGCTCTAACGTACAGAAGCACTGACGTAATGTTTAACAATATCTTTAAGTGCAAATTCTGTCCCCTAAAACTAGGGATGCACAATACTAACATCAAGTACACATACATTTGGGTACTGGTCGAAACCTAGTACAATAAGAATACGTAATAATCCATCTGGGGTCTGAGGGCGTTTCAAACTCAGATGATTTTGGCTTTCTGTCAATTAGAACATAGCAGTATTTTATAGTGCCATGCATTTTTTTTTTCTTTAGAGTGCCAAATCATTTGAGATAAAATAAGAGTCTAACGTCATTCACGTGCACATTAAGTACCATGTGGATTTAACGATCCAGTGGAGAGGATGGTTGGTTTACGCCAGCAGCTAAGTGCTCAAGAGTGTGTCAACATAAGTTAAAACTGACTACACAACAAGAACATTTGTTTTAGCTAGTTTGTGGGGAATTGTTATTTACAGAGTAGCACTGGTTTAAACAGTGCTGTGTAGAAACAACATGCAGATTAAGACCACAAAGCAGCTTTGGAAACATCTTCTGTGATGTGATGACTGAATCTTTTGGCTCAGTACAGAGAAGACATTAAAACCACGATTAACAAATTTAATGGTTTGATTCTGCAAACCCTAAAATTTTGTGTTGGGCCAGAGCCTAGTTGTATTTTTACACCCAAAAACATCAACAGCTGGCATTGCTCCTCTCAATCACCTATACATAACTGAGTTATATTTTCATTGCTACGTGGTGTACTATAGTCACTTTTATGACTGTACGACGCTGAGGACAGCATGGGACAAATGCGTGGTACTGGTATGTTACATCATACCTAAAAGCAAATTCGGCATACAGTGTAGACAAAGATCAATGAAAGATTTGCAACGAGGAAAAAAAATTTTTGAACATTGCAGCAGTTGGAACGGCCCCTTCCCTTATTTGCATGTAATCACTTCTCCCCTTTAATGTCATGTTCCTGTCCAGATGCTCTCTCAAATGAAGAAAAAAATGCATATGATCTATATTCTGAAACTTAATTTTTCATCACTACTGAAAATTACTAACCATTTGCTACAAATTATAGTGTCTACAAAATGGCTGTAAGTTTACAAAGTACTTGCTATGAAGTGGATGTACTCTCGTACAGTTGCATTGGTGTAAACTGTTACGAGTCAGAATGCTGCTGGCTTGTTGCAAGTTTACCCTTGTCTTGTTGACAGTCTTTGGTATTGAACATGCTTTAAGTCTCAATGAATTTGTATTTTGCAGCTTGAAGAGTGCGTGGTCAGTTGGTAGTCATCCAGAAGATGAATATATGTACTTTCTGCTACAACCCCTTACAGCTGTGTAACAGAGTCTGAAGTGAAATACATGCATAATGCACAATAAAAAAAGTGACAATGTCCTGCTTGAAACTGGCCTTTTGTTAAAGAATTCCACTGTTAAAAATCTTTTGTGCTGTATGTGTTTTATTCAAAAGTTGTGCCGCTGAGTGTGGAAATGCAGTCAGAAAACCAAAGTGTCTAGATAAAAACTAAACTGCAGGCAACAGATTATTTTACAAAATAAGACTTGGTCCATAAATCTAATACTCATGCATACAATACAGGTCATGTATTTTTAAAACTACTTGATGGTAAAGACTTAAATTTCTTCAGTTGCAGTTTGAAGATGTTCCCAGTCCATTTAAAATAACCATGCATTTAAGACTTGTGTAGTTTGTGTTAAATCTGCCTGTATTCCTTTTTCTGACCACCTAGGAGTAGCAGAGAAGTCAAAGATGACCCTTTTTATGAACATGTTGGCAAATTTCTTATTCACCCAAGCAGACTAAAGCAACATTGGCATAATTTTGGTTCATCTTAATGCAATATTTACTATTAAATCAGTTTTGACCAGAATGACCACTTAAATCAATGTTAGCTGGATAAGTTGATGCTACTGTATATCACTAGTCTGTGCCAAGAAATGGGTTGTTTGGATTAATTGGCTCCCTCAAAACTAACATGGACCAGTCCAAACTAAGCATAAAACCAGGGTAACCTGGGACTAGCGGGTCACGGTGTGTTGAAATGCATTTCTCTTTTACCTTAGAGGAAAAGTTTTGCAACTGAGAGAACCAGGAAAATGTTGTTCATGGTTTAATATTGCCGAAGTATTTGAATTAAGTCAAATTAGATTCTTAAACTTAAACGTAACCTTTAGATTTAAATGTACCAGCTGCAGTATTAAGGAAACTGGAAATAAGGGTGGTATTTTATTAGTGCCGATACATGGCTGAGCTTGCACTAGTGATGGATTTCAACATTGTAATTATGGGGATTTTTAGTCTTTAACGTGAGCATGAAGAGGGCAGCCACTGTTGTGATACTTGCTTGTGGTATCTCTAACTGGACAGTGATGTCAGTGATCAAAGTGGCAAACAGCATCTGCAGACTCTGACAAACTAAGGATCAATCATTCGCTAATGAGTATACACTTCTCACTTAAACACTGTTAACCCTCCCATAGATACAGCAGGCAGCCAACAAGTGAGTCGAAGTACCTGAAATTGTAATCAAAACTATCTATTGTAGACCATAGTATTTTACATGCGGATGACAAAATATTTGAATTCCACACAGGATCACATACAACCACTAGAGGGCTGTAGTGCACACACCCTGGTGTCCAGCTGAAGATGTGGGTAAAAGCCAGTCAGGCTAAATGTGACAAATTAAATCTCAACTGTGTGCCTGTTCAGTTTGAGAGAGCCTCCATGGTGACAAAATCTAGTTGTGGTTTTGCTTTAACGCTCTTCAATTAGTTCTGAGTTTTGCTCTTACATCATCAATTTGAAGTTAAATCAAATTCTAATCTTTACAATTTATTTGACCTGTGTTTTTCTTACTCCATTTCCTGTTTAGTTTGATTTCCTGTAAGTGGTGTGGGTCACTTTTCTCTGACAAATTATTAGTTGGGGTCACTATAGAGAGACATTGAATTATTTCAATGCAGATGTTTAAGTTGAACAGTTCTTTAAAGATTTACAGATGTTTGCTACTGTATTTCTGTGGTTTACACAGTTTGCATTCAGTAAAAGTGATAGTTCACGCATGCGATCTCACCTAAACAGACAGGTTAATGCACATTAGGCTGTCTCTTGGACAAATTGATCACGCACAGAATGTAACTTATTGCTGCCTCAAATCAACAATTGGTGATGTACTATGACTGTGAATAATTAAAGTTGTTCCTTGAGTGTTTCATCAGCCATCTTTGTTCTGTCTGCTACAGTACTTCTATTTTTTGCCCTTCAACAATCAGCTTTACGATAATGGTAATGTAAATATTGCATTGTTACAAAGAAATACAAGTTTAAGTTTCAAAATAAGGTCGGTGGCGTTGACCTTTTTTTTTTTTCCACAACAAATACTTTCAAATTGTCATAGGGGCAAGCACACAGTCAAGTTTAGTCAACTTGATCGTCAATTCAACAAAATATGCTAGACATAGATACTGAAAATACGTTTCTCTCCGACCCACAAGTGTAATATAAAAGATAAAAAATATAAACCAATAAGGTTAAAAAGATAAATATATACACTCAAAATTAAAGACAAGTAAAATGTGCAAATAAGATATATATATATATACGTATATATAAAACTTAAAAAGATGTTATGTACAGTAATACATTCAAATAAAAAGTGTTGTACCAATAAGGTTAAAAAGATAAGTAATATATACATTAAAAAAGATAAGTAAAGTGTGCAAATAAGAGATAATAGATATATAATTGAAAAATATAAGTTATGTACAATAAGTCTGTTCCATCAAGTGTGCCATTCTAGTCAGCCAGTATGCAAAATACCATCCATAAATTCAGAAACTAAGGTACTTGGGTACTTTTCCCTGAAAGGATCCTTTCAGAATAGCTACACCAGCAATATTACCAGAAACCATCCATATGTTAGCTGCCCATTTACTTTTCCAAAAAGTTAAATCTAAAGCTAAGGCATGCATTTCTTGAAGGAAAAAAAAAGCTTTGAAACTTACAAAATAATAAAAATAGCCTTCTTTATCTGTTGTCGTATACCTACATTAAATGAACAAAGTGACAAAGACAAGTTGACCGATAGAGCAAAAAAAGTTTCTAGAAACATGAGTCTTGTGCAAAATGCTTTTTTTCACCTTTTGAATATTAATAAATTGCAACAAACAGGCATAAGATTTTCAGTGGCGGGTGGTGAAAAATATTGTAGGTGGGGCTGTTTGTGAGCAGGGGGTCGGGGGGTCCTGCCCCACAATGTTTTTTGAATTTTGTAGATGTGATTTCCTGCGTTCTGATGCATTTTACTGAGATCCCAAATAATTCACAAGGATTAGTTTGTGTGTGGAAATTTCACTGTTTCACACATATCAACTCATATTTGTTATTCGCTATTTTATGTGAGCCAATAAATTAAAAAACAGACATTGTGAGCTGTTGATGCAGAGGAGCGCTGCTCAGTTTTAAAAACAGCCACAGCTGACGCACAGGTAGTTAGGCCTACGCTTAGACTAGGCTGCAAGGGCACTGTTTTCTGCTTAACTGTCATTTAATGATGATGATGTAGCATTCATCAGAAAAAGCAAGGATGAAAAATGGGCGTGATGAAAGCCATGTGTGATGCGTGAGATTGGTCAATTGCGACCGCCTAAATATATAATGGTGACGCCCACATCCCTTGCCCATACCAATAAAAGAACTCAAACCAGTCAATACCAATGGTCTAAAAAGATAAATTTAACTGCCATGTAGAAATCCACAGTTTCGCAGGTAATGATAATAAACGGGTTGCATGTTTATTATGCTCCGTGTCCAGATAGAAAGTACAAAAGCATAACAATAAATTATAATAGTGAATTCAACAATCTAGTTCTTTATTCAATCTCCAGCTGTAGCCTACATATCTTTAAAGTGCACTGTGGACAAATTGACTGATATCATATCTGTTTATGCTCTTTAGCACTATTCATTTCCACTTTTGTTGTCAGATAATTTACACCACTATTTGCACTAAATGTATATTGACTCTTTACTATACTCAGCATTTAGACTATTTATGTTCACTGTGTTATTACTATCTACATATCTACACATCTACATCACTAACTAGCATGAACTGTACATTGGCTCTACATTACATCACACATCACTACGTAAATGTCAAAAAACAGTGAAAATTGTAGTTTGTAGACTAGTTTGTAGTTTTTTTTACTTTAGCTGCCAGGGAACATTTGAATGTGATAAAGAAGCTGCCATGTTGCCTCATCCTCCTGGACCACAGTTCAGGCTGAGCAGGGTAATCCTTCTCGCTGCTGGGCATGTATCATCCAGATCATATGTTCAGTGCTGATACAGTAGTGGACCAATACTTGGATAATAAAGGATTGCAATATGTAACTCCAACAAGTATATCTGCTTCATGCAATTTGGTTTTAATAAAGAACTGCCATACCATAATCATCTGACTTTTTGAAAGTTTATAAATATATCAGAAACTGTATGTCTGTGCTGTTTTTTGTTAAACAAAGGTTAATTGGAGGATTCAGACAGCTTGGTTATTTTGCTAAAATATTACAGCAAACTACCTTTGCTGATTCAGATTTGCCACTTGAGTCCACAGCACCATATGCTATAACATGCACCAGACTGTGAAAACAAAACAAAAAACAAAGTGAAAAACAAAAGGTTCAGGGTTGTAACACGTCAGCATTAGTCCTTGCATGTCGCCTCTAATTCTGTGCGTGCTCCATACAATGGTAGTTCATATCTTTAAATATGACATGGATGCAGCAGCGATGCTCAGAGCTCAGAAAAGATTTTAGAAAGTCGTATTTTACGATGCTAAAATTACTGATTATTTACATGGAGTCTGGTGGGTTTAGCGAACACAATTTCGCGGACTTTTATGTTTTAATAAACGATCTTAATCTTTAACAGAAAGGTCAGCCTCCTTAGAAATCCTTTCCATAATGTTATCAGACACTTAGAATATTAATCTGAGTCTGTCAGCGGCAAAACGAGCACTTTATGAACGTAAATACAAGCTGGACAATTATCCTATTAACTTCCATTGTAGCTTGTTTCTCTGCTGCCGACTGCAGCGATCTCGTTTCATACTGCATCAATGTCAAAGGAAAATCTTTCCTCAATAGTTTATATTGTATCCGATACTCAGCTCTAGGTCTAATGTCCCCGTTTTAAGTTTTACAAAAATTAAAAACATAACGTGTTTTGGAGGTATATACGCTTCTGAGCTGAAAATGTCCCCGGATTTTGTCTGAGAAATCTGGTCACCTTAACATACATACATACACGCGCAAGCACGCAAGCACACACACACACACATCCTCCCCCTCTTGCTCTGGTAGACCGTGGTATTGTTCACATCGTGTTCATCTTATCTTCCATTAATGTTATTCTCTTTTTATGGTCATCACTGACTTGTTTTGTTTGCCCGTTGTAATCTCTTCTTTCGTGTCACGTACTTCTAAACATACAACATATGTGGCTCCTACAATCAGTATAGCAAGGCTGTTGGCATTTTCTTTAATCTTTTTGGCCACAAGCCTTATTTGCATCTCAGAAAGAGTGGGCTTCGTTTTCCTTTTTTGAAGCAGGTGTAGGCCTACTTATTGGCGCTGAGTCCGGGAGTGAGGTTACTTCTGAGTCAGTGTTAGTATGAGTGCATATCTCCCGCTTACGTCACTTCCATGATGTCCTCTGTCAAGTTTTTGTTTGAGGAGAATGTGAACAACTTGTGGATTTTTTTTACCTTGGTCTCTTGTTCTTTGTCAGTTTTCCAAGTTAACTATCTAGACTTCCGTTAGCGTGTTCGTCTTCGTCTTCGTTGTTGTCAGTTGTCTGAGTTAGCTAGCGCGACTCCCGTTAGCTTGTTCGCATTTGTTGTCAGTTGTTGGAGTTAACTATACTCCCGTTGGTCTTGCAGCAAATGTAGAATATAAAGGTCAGAAAAGAGTCAATGGTTGTCACCAGCTTTTGCTTCAAGTAAATTCCACTTTGAAGGTGAGAAAAAACATTTTTAACTTTAGCAACACAATTTCCCAACAGTTGCTGACGCCATCTTTTCCAGCCCCTCAGGTCACACCGTGTCAGGTATGTGATGTTAGCTGTTCACTGAATATGACGTGTAAACCCCACCCATTTCTAGCACTTAAAGGAATGTTTCGGAGTACTTTCACCCTAGGGTCCTTTGGACCACGACCTCGAGCCAAACAACCCCCCCCCAGAAGCTTTTTTCACCTGCGTTGAACATTGGGCGAGTTAGTGTTATCAGTTGATTAGCTTAGTGCAGGTGCTAATGGAACCAACTGTATCTTGTAAATTACCTCACTAATAGTGCTCAAAATAATACCAACTTTCTACTGTAGTACAATAGGTTATGTACTCATAAAACAATGGATTGGAAAGTTTCTAAGTACACCAGGAGTTTATTTAATTAACACTTGCCTGCTGGCTTCTGCTCTCTGCTGCTAGCACTACTGGCAGTAAGACATTAGCTAAGACTTAAGGACATCTATAAATTGCAACAAAAAGAAAAGAGATACAACAAACATATTTATTAATTTAATGATTAAATAAGGTAGTGTCTCCAAACTTACTTCAATTATAACTTGTCTCCTGTTAGTTGTACTACATTTAAAAAATAAGTTAAATAATAAATGTTTGTTGTATCTCTTTGTTTCACTCCACTGAGCTAGACTCTTGCTATGGTCTTTCAAACATAGAATCTGTTACATTTTTAGGGATGGTTTGTTGTGGGCCAAAACTGTTCACAAACTTGATTTAAAAAAAGAAAGAAAAGGGCAGCAGCAAGTAACTACACATTGCACCTTTTTTTTGGGCTTTTCCACATTTAATATTTGACAAGACTGTTAAGTGAGAAAGGAGGAAGATGTGCAGGAAATCGTCACAGGTCAGAATCAATCCCTTGGCCTCTGCGTTGACACATAAACCTCTCAGTACACGTGCGCCTGCTCTACTACTGAGCCAACCTGGCCACACATTGAATCTTTTAAAATTTGCATATCTTAGAATGAGATATATGAAGTACTGCACACTGATTCAGTAAAAAAATATCTTTCATAGTTACATTATTATAGTAACTTAACTTTCTGGATTCCAATACTGCCTAATTAAACCGTAAATTGCAGTTAGCCTTTGTTGGGGACTCCTCTGTGTCCCCCCCCTTTTGGGACAATATAGTATATATATATATATATATATATATATATATATATATATACACACACTCACCGGCCACTTTATTAGGTACCCCATGCTAGTAACGGGTTGGACCCCCCTTTTGCCTTCAGAACTGCCTCAATTCTTCGTGGCATAGATTCAACAAGGTGCTGGAAGCATTCCTCAGGGAGTTTGGTCCATGTTGACATGATGGCATCACACAGTTGCCGCAGATTTGTCGGCTGCACATCCATGATGCGAATCTCCCGTTCCACCACATCCCAAAGATGCTCTATTGGATTGAGATCTGGTGACTGTGGAGGCCATTTGAGTACAGCGAACTCATTGTCATGTTCAAGAAACCAGTCTGAGATGATTCCAGCTTTATGACATGGCGCATTATCCTGCTGAAAGTAGCCATCAGAAGTTGGGTACATTGTGGTCATAAAGGGATGGACATGGTCAGCAACAATACTCAGGTAGGCTGTGGCGTTGCAACGATGGTCAATTGGTACCAAGGGGCCCAAAGAGTGCCAAGAAAATATTCCCCACACCATGACACCACCACCACCAGCCTGAACCGTTGATACAAGGCAGGATGGATCCATGCTTTCATGTTGTAGATGCCAAATTCTGACCCTACCATCCGAATGTCGCAGCAGAAATCGAGACTCATCAGACCAGGCAACGTTTTTCCAATCTTCTATTGTCCAATTTCGATGAGCTTGTGCAAATTGTAGCCTCAGTTTCCTGTTCTTAGCTGAAAGGAGTGGCACCGGTGTGGTCTTCTGCTGCTGTAGCCCATCTGCCTCAAAGTTCGATGTCCAGAGATGCTCTTCTGCCCACCTTGGTTGTAACGGGTGGTAATTTGAGTCACTGTTGCCCTTCTATCAGCTCGAACCAGTCTGGCCATTCTCCTCTGGTCTCTGGCATCAACAAGGCATTTCCGCCCACAGAACTGCCGCTCACTGGATGTTTTTTCTTTTTCGGACCATTCTCTGTAAACCCTAGAGAGTTGCCGCCATTTGATTGGCTGCTTAGAAATTAAGTGTTAACGAGCAGTTGGACAGGTGTACCTAATAAAGTGGCCGGTGAGTATATATATATATATATATATATATATATATATATATATATATATATATATATATATATATATATATATATATATATATATATAAGACCTATATATCCCTGCACATTCATTAAATTGGTATTACATTGATCCTAAGCAAGAGCTAAATTATATAATAAGATAAAGTCAAATACATTTGTTTAATGAGTTGAGCATCTGAGTTTCAATACACAGATCTGTGGGATCACAAAGCACGCACAGGCTAAGTTTCCTTAGCAACAGATAAAAAGCCAGAACTGGTCCATATATCTCTAGACTATCAGACCTCAGAGGCACAGGAAGATATTTTTGGCAGGGGGTGCTGGGGGGGGTATATATAAAAGCCCTAAGTGCCGCAAACTAACGGACTATGCAAAATCTTTCTTTTCCAACAATGTGTTGAATGTCACAAATTGTAAAAAGTTACAGACTATTGATTTCTTTATAATAGGCATACATAGATCCCAATCATACTAGGCTAAAAATAGGCTACCATCTGGAAAAAGAAGCAGAGATGTGAGACACTGTGTCTCTACCTTATGATGATTTCGGTACACCAAACATACATTTGCGCTCAGGAGTTTGGCTGATAAACTCTGCAATGAGACCCTGAATATCCAGATCATCCAAAATGTCTTTGTGGACATGAAGCAGTGCCATGTGTGAAAGTCTATATTCTGAGTGATAGTGCTACGGAGCCAGGTTATCAGGTGGCAAAGAGCTGAGAAAGAGGAACAAGTGGATCAGCTTTTCCACCTCGGTGAAGCACTCTCATATTTGTGGATGTAGAGCTGATACAATGCAAGCAGGTTCTTTGACTGATAAATGAAATAACTTTAAAATTACTAAAATTATCCCTCTCTTCTTCCCACACCCCAAACATGACATTTAAAATGTTGTGGAACAGAAACAACAACCAGACATACTATATTTATATAAGCTATCGTTTTATTGGCATCACAGTTTTAAATCTTCCAGGGGGTGATGCAGCACCTGCAGCACCCCCACTCCCCGCGCCTATGTCAGACCTTGTGAGCCCCGATCTGTACCTCCCCTCATTTCTTACACTTTCTTGGGTCCCCTCTTTTCTCCAGCACAGGGAGATTTATCTTCACACAACACATGCCAGGGTTGAGGCCAATGTGCTGTGTCTTGACTTCATTTGCTCTTTCACACAAAGCGGTACATTCTGTCCCTGATTCACTCGTTATTATTACTCAATGTACTTTGCTCGAGGCCGCTGTGACCCTAACTATCTTATATTTACTGCTTAAGCTAAACCATCTGTGTGTCAGAGTTTCCTTTGTTTGGCAAATCACTGTCTCTATGATAGCACACAACTCTGTACAATAAGCATACACCAAAACACACTTGGTCTCTTACAGAAACCTTTTACATTCATATTATATGTATCTGCAATTAGTGGGAACATTATTCAACACCTTACACACCACAACATGAATGTATGTCTATAAATGATTGAATGGGTTACCTTAAAATCAGATAGAGGGGATGTATGGGTGCATTTGTGGGCGTGGGATTCTTTATCAGAGACTATTAAACAGATGCTGTCTCAAGATCATCTCATTCAGTCATGGGTCGTCCCGGGATTCAGATGTGGACATGGAAACTGTGTGTCTTCTTGAGCTGGATGTGCGTGGGCCAAGCGGTGCCCCGACCGTAAGTTACCTCTACACTTAAAAAATAGTAATGGCCTGTGGTTAAATGAATTGATCATGGGTAAGATGTCAGATCCATGTCAGATCCAGTGAGATGTCTACTGTATGTGTGTCTGTGTCTGTAGGCAGTACATGGTAGCCATTCCTGCAGTTCTTGAATCTGGAGCTGAGACCAAATTCTGTGTGAGTTTCCTGCAGCCCATAGAGACTCTGGAGATGAGAGTCACTCTGATGTCCAAAGAGAAGAATACAACCCTTCTGAAGGAGACGTCCTGTAGAGAATTTCATACCTGCATTAAATTTAAGGTCAGTAGCTTCCCTGATTTGATTTGCTCATTTCCATAAAATGTGTTGAAAAAACATTCAGTTGGGAAACATTGATGGGATTTCATAACACATACAAACACAAACAGATTTTAAAAGGAAAGCACACAATATTAATAAATAATAAACTGTGTGAACTGCTGTTGTAATATGTGATTTTAACCATTCAAATTATAACAGATCAAGTTAAATATTAATTTAATCATTTTTTAATGGATGTAATGACTCTCTTGGTGTCTGTAAAATATATTTCTGTCACAGGTTCCTTTAGTGCAGGATGAAGTGGTGCAGAACTTGGAGGTGGTGGTACGAGGCGACACATTCTACTCTAGAGAAGTCAGAAAAGTTCAGATCAAAGTCTATAAACCAATGACATTCATCCAAACGGATAAACCAATCTACCTCCCAGGACAAACAGGTAATTTTGAGCTGATGGATTTTTACTTGATTTATGTTGGTTTATGTGCTTTTTGATTCTATGTTTAGTTATTTATGTCGATTACATGACTTTGTGTTTGCTTATAATACTGAGGTGAGATTCCTTCCACGAGCCTCAAGCTTTCCTCACCTGCACACAGGGGCGGATTTAGTCATTTTGAGGCCTAAGGCAAACACAGCTTGCTTCTTTTTTATGTTGTCCTGTTTATGCCACTTTGTGTTATTGTGCAAATAAATCAAATCACATATCTGACATAGTACACAATATGGTACCATATATAGACAAGTTTCCTCTTTTCAAATTACAGTGCATGCAGCACCGTTTAGAACATGTATTGCCATAATATCAAATCTTTTATATTGAAATTCCCAGGATTTAAAAATGAAGCCACACAATGATAGAAATCTGTCGGCCTTGACTAACTATTAGCTCTAACATATAATGAGAAACTAATTGTGCCCCAGAATATCAACAGTAATTTTTACAGACCATAGAGGTTAAAATCACAGAAGCCTAGATACATGTTAGCGTATACAGTGTATAGATAATGTTACTATATATAAAATTACTGCTTTTTTCCCTGCTGGAGTTGAGAGCACAGAAGTCCCCACATTCTGAATATGATAGTAATGTCCCACGTTGACAATATTATTTAGAATGAAGTATCTCAAAATTAATGCTATTCCTGAACGCAGTTTCTGTGAAAAACTATCCAGCACTTTATTGAAATCCAAGGCTGTGTCCAGATTCCTAAATGGTAATAGCTAATTATGCACACTGAGCTGAAAGTGAGGTTTCTTTCTTGGGATATTGGGACATTTCCATTTTTTTTTATAACCTTTCTTTCAAATTTGTAATATCTCAGTTAACAGAAGACCAATCATTGACCTTTTAGGATGTTTAACACTACTGTAGAAGAGCTGTTAAGGCTTCATGTAATCTCTCTGCATGTCTCTCAGTGCAATTCAGAGTCGTCACACTGGATACCAAGTTTAGACCTGTCAATCAGCTGGTGAGTGTTTGAACAGTGTTGCCTTTCTTTAGGTCTCATTCATAAACAGGTTTGAAGGTTGCTGACCCAGTGATAAATCCATTCCAACACGTGTTTCTCATTTTGCAACATTTTGTCACACATTATCCCATTTAATTGAAAATAACTGTGGAATTTATACTAAATATAACAAGATAACTGTATTTCTTTTCTCTAGAAGAACTATACATCAGAATAAATATAAGAGCTCATGTCTTTAACTCAGGACACTGTGTGATGAGAGGAATACAAAGCAGCTTGTGATTTAACAAATCTTTCTTTGTTTCTTTACAGTACAATATAATCGAAATTGAGGTAAGAGTAACATCCACAATTTAACCTACTGGAATTTTTTTTAATTTTCTAATACGAATACATTAAAACAAAATGCTCCAGTTAACTTATTGGGCTTATTAAAAGTTCAGCATGTTAATCTCCTAAAAACATGAAGTGACTTCTAAGCTGTCAGGCCCAAGCTTTATGGAATGTTTCACTGATTCTGTTATCAAATGTGAGAAACACGCAGTATATTGTGTGGAGGCCTATTTTACGACTTGAACAAGGCATTTATGAACGATGACAATTATGGGTAACCTTGGTCACCAAAAATCTTGTTTTATAGGCTGCATTTTCAGATTTTTCTCTTTTCGTTAAATGTTTGACAAAAATCTTAACTCAAGCTCCATTGACGAGCATTTTTTGGAGATTTTATCAGACTCTAATGTTCATCAGTAGGTGGCAGTTAATTTTTTTTATTTTTTTGCATTGCACAAAAAATCCATGACTAGCTAATAAAAGCTAGTAAGTGGACCACATTTTAGGATGGATTTGTCATACTACATAAAGCTTGCTAAAGGAAATAAGACCTTGACACCACCGGTCAAAAGTTTGGGGTCACTTAGAAAGTTTCATTGCACTCCATTGTAGACAGAACACCAGCTGAGATCAGTTGCATTGTTTTATTTTTTATTTTTACCAGTGCAACAGTTTTCAAATTACAGTATGTGCTTACATAATTGCAAAAGGGTACTCCAGTGTTTTTCTAGTTAATTCTAGTTAACATTGGATGAATGGTTGCTGATAATGGCCAATGTAAATGTAGCCCCCCCACTCAGATCAGCTGGTATTCTGTATATAATGGAGTGGTATGGAAATTTGTAAGTGACCCCAAACTTTTGACCGGTAGTGTACCTTTGCAACAACTTTGTACAAACACTAAGACCAATATATCTGTAACTGGGCACTGATATTAGCCTGCCAGTACACTTGTGTGTATGCTTCAGGTTTTCATATTTTTTCTGCTCATACAATTTTACACCAAACCACCCAGTTTTATCTGCCACCTTATTGAAGGAGAAGAAGAAATGCCGCTCTTCCTGTATTCAAGACTTTCCTATTGTCACATGTTCTTCTTTACTTCACTTAACAGGATTCTGCCAGCAACAGGATTGGACAGTGGCTGAATGAAACATCCAATAGTAAGATATTGCAGCTTTCTTACGCCTTGAACTCTGAGGCCCGTGAAGGAGCCTACCAAGTTACTGTGTCGATTGGGTCAGATAAAATACAACAAAGCTTCAAGGTGGAAAAATACGGTGAGTTACATTTTTACCATCCAATTTAATCCATGTTTAATGAGTAAAGAATGCTAATTATCCCATTTCACCCCCCAGTTTTGCCTAAATTTGACCTACAAATAAAGGCAGCTGATGAAGTAAGCATTAATCAGGAAGTAATCAAGGCTGAAGTATGTGCAACGTAAGTAAAAGCTATTTCACTCATTACTCTTAAATAATCTAAAACTAGATTAGGGAATGGTTACTTTTCAATGTTTTTTCTCTCTATCTATTTAGGTATACATACGGCCAGCCTGTCCCAGGTAGTGTTGACTTTAAGGTGTGCCGACCTATAGATGCCTATGTTGGTATACCCCTTATATACACCCCTGAACATCCTGAGGGTATCCCTGAAGTCCCGATGCCTTGCTACAAGGAGACAAAGCAGGTACAGTAGCTATGGTGACGGTCTCATGAAGTAAGGTGCATAGACCTTACATATCCTCCTACATAATGTACACTGTGCACATTTAAAACAACATATTGTCATCTGTCTTGTCAGTTTAATGTACAAACTGAGGAGCGTAAAAGTTAATCTTTACACAAAGGAGATAGTAGTGATGAAGATTTGACAGTTAAAAGTAATTAAGAAGTAATAAGGGCATGACATGGAAAGTTTAAAATGTCCGTCACTTTCATTTTCTCTTGTTTTATTGTTCTTTTCTAGACGAATAAGAGAGGCTGTGCCACTTTTATCTTCACTATGTCAACTTTCACGAAAATTGCACAAAAGGCAGTACAAGATGTACTGCAACTCACTGCAAATATGAAAGAGGAGGGCACAGGCAAGTCATAAGATATATTGTACTTATATTTAAAAATAGACTTAGTAGGCCTATAATGCCAAAATAACTATGCCATGTATTGAAACAATATGGCATACACATTGTTGTAACATGAAGGTGTCTTGTACAGGTATTTCACGTTCACAAGAGAAGACTACAGTGATTTCATATGTTATTGGGAAAGTTGTCTTTCACTGACACTCCCAAGATTTATAACAAAGGATCAAATGTGGGAGGAAAAGTAAGTGCATTTGGTCTTCACTTCTTCAATGTGATTCTATACAGTGTAAATGAAGCAATGTGCATTCTCAGTGATACAACTTTTGTACAATTGTGCTTCCAACAGGTTAAAGTCGTTGATTACAATAATAGACCCATACCTGACATGCCGGTGTTCCTGTTTGAGGGGGAAAGGTGGTCATCGCGTTTGTTACAGAATCTCACAACCGACAGAGTTGGTGTTGCCACTTTCTTGTTAAGCACAGCTAACTTTAAAGGGGACATCCAATTACAAGTAAGAAGTAGCACTGAAACTACAATCTGTAACCCGACATTTATCATGAAGTTGATAACACTTATACACTTATATACTTATCTGTCATGAGCTCAGTGTTTTTATATTCCCTCTGCTCTCTAGGTTAGTGACACACCGACACTGGGCTACCCTCCTTACAGAACGCCATACTATGATTCTAACGATCACAAAGTGTCTTTGGCCACACTTTCTTCTCCTGATACTAACTCAGTCAGCTCCCTGGATGTGAAGAAGAAGGATAAACCACTTTCCTGTGACAAAGAAGAAGACATCTCCATCCAATACACCATAGTTGGAGAGGCCCAGGGCGTTGTGGATGTGATCTATCTGGTGAGTGGTTGAACTGTTTTCCTGTCTCCACTTCCATAGACACGGATGTGGGGAAGATGTTTTTAAAACAACCTTTACATAACTACCCACCCTGTTTAGGGAAACGGATCAAAATCGATGCACCAGATTTTTTTTTTGTATACTTTGGAGCCAAAACCAGGCAGCAACATTACCCATAATGCAACTCAACTACTAAAAGTGTGGTCCGACATTCAGGTGTTCATGCAAGTCGAGACTAATGTAGCTGATGGGTTCCACACCCCCAGCATTTTATCATGTTCTAACTTTTAGTCTTCAGCCCCAAACCAATGCTGACTAATGCACGGTAACCCCCCCCACCCCCATATGCAGTATTACTCTCCTATACACAGACTTGTTTAGATTTGTAAAATTGTAGAGTCCCCTTTTAATAAATTTTACTGAGTATCTTATTAAATATCTTGCTCTGGATATGTTGATCTTACCTTTGAATAATTCTTCCTTTTTCAACTGCAAACTTAACATGCCAGAACCTCACAGCAGACTGGGCATGTTGCATGACTCATTCTTCATTCTGTGTCATTTTCTTTCAAATTTCCCAGGTCTTATCAAGAGGAGCCATTGTTATGCAAGGAGTTACACGGGTCATAGTCGAAAATAAATTGGGTGAGCAAAGTGACTTGTCTTAAAATGATCCTTTGAATTAGCATGGCCAATCTATTGATGTATGGAGGCATGTGAGTGATGATTATTGTTCATGTTGTTTCAGTGAATGAGGGCAAGGTGTCCTTTAAGCTGACAGTGTCTCCAGACATGGCACCAGACGTCCAGGTTGTGGCTTACGCCATCCTCCCCAGTGAGGCTTTGATTGCCAAAAGCGCTGACTTCTCTACTCAGCAATGCTTCAGTCAAAAGGTCAGCCTGAGAAAAACTAAGACATGTGGCAAATGCTGTCAGATTTTAGGTGCAGAATCAAAGTGTCTATACAGCATGTAGCCTTTTCTCGAAGAAACAAAAAAACCCGGTTATCTAAGACATTTTTTGGAGAAATGAAGAAAGTATCGCACTGAAATGAATTACACCTCTTATATGTTGTCATTTTCTTTCAAATTTCCATTTCTGACTCTATTGTATGGGTAGGGTGGTATAACCCATGCAGTCTTAGCTAGTTATACTAACACAAATTAATTATGCATTAAGCCTTTCGCTTGTCTGATGTCATGGCGTGGAAATCCGTGTTACATTCAGTCAGTCGATTTAGGTGTCATTTTTTCTTTTAAATTTCTCAGGTCTTATCCAAGAGGAGCTATTGTTATACAAGGATTTAAACGGGTTGAATGGATTATTTATGTAAATGTTTAATAAATGCAGCGTTGATTCTAAGCTCTGACTCTGTCACTCCTTGAAAGGACGCACTAACCCTTAGCAGAGCAGCCAATGTGGACTTACAGTTACAGCATAACCCCCAAATCACAATAGATACATTATGAGCAATTAATTAAGCGTCGGCAGGACCAACTGCCATGTGGCCACCTTACTGGCAGGAAAATGCTTTCTAGTGAAATTGCATTGGGCCTGACATGAGGATATTTCCCTGCTAGGCACTTCTGACCACCAGTGTAAATAAGTCAACTCAAAGAAAAGATCAGTGATTTCATTAAAAAGCTCTTCTGATGGGACGACCTCAAGCTCACCTGGTGGAGTATGTGCCCCATGTAGGCTGAGTCCTTGGTAGCGACACAGGTTAAGTCTGACCTGTGGCCCTTTGCATGTTGTCCCCTCTGGCTCTCCCCCATTTCCTACTATCATTATCGAATACAATAAAAAAAAAAAATTATCTTTTAAGAACAGGCCGTCTGATTAAAAATCATTCTGGGAAAGAAAAAATGCACGATTGTGTCAGGTTAGAAAGATCCCAGGTTTTCATCTACCACTAATGTCCAGTCAGTGAGATGTGTCTTTTCTGATTGTGTCAGGTGTCGCTGGAGTTTTCTCCGTCCTCGGCTGTCCCAGGAGAGAAGACCATCATGCAGGTTACCACCAAGCCAGAATCTCTGTGTGGTGTGAGCGCTGTTGACCAGAGCGTCCTCATCAAGGAGCCAGGGAAGACTCTGGATGCAAACAAGGTAACTACTGGAATCAACCAAAAGTATATAATTTGTTACCTCTGCATAATCTTTAGCATATTTATTATCCATTTTTACTCTGCTGTTATCCACTTGTACCATGGTTAATCTTTGTTCATTTTCTCCTTCTACCAGTTGTACATTGTTATCAACTGTGCAATTCAGCTCAGTGCTGACCTTTTTACCCAGTTGTAAGCATGCTGTAATGAAAATGCTATAGCATAAGGTTATGATCACATATGTGAGGTGTAGCCCTCTGTAGGAGTCTGCCTTATGGATAAAGGCAATGATTTGACAAATATACTTTACATCCACGTTTCAAGATGTAAGAGTAGGCCTTAGTGACCAAGAGTTTCCCAATTGTCAGAACTTCATAGACCATCAAACATTGTCAGTTTATAACTTTGAACCAAACGTTTCTTTTCAGATATTTCAATTGTTGCCTGTCACAAAAATGTCCTATATTCCATATGACGTTGAAGATGGTGAAGAATGTTTGGACGTGAGAAAGAGAAGTATTTTTCCATTCCCCAGCGGTGGTGAGACAACTGATGCTTATACAGTTTTCCAGGTACTTCCTGCACAAATGAGTGTACAAAATAAAAAAAAGTGCTAATAAGTTATTGTTACCCATTTCTTAACTTTTCAGTAATGCCTTTTTATTTTTGGTTTATCTAGAATGTAGGGATGAAGATGGCAACAAACATGGCTTTCCGAGAGCCTTCATGCATCAAATTCCAAGGAAAAGAATACTACCGGTTCTGTCGTCGCTTTGGTGACTTTTTTTTTGCTCCATCTAGTGATGCATACTGAATGTTTACTTACTCATTAAAACAAGTCAGTGTGTCATTGCTTTGATTTTTACTTAATGTAGAATTATCTACTTTCTTCCTACCATAGACATAATGAAAGAGGCAATGGCAGCAGGTGTACCTGCCATGGTAAATGGAGGTGCTGCGCCTCCTGGTATGCCACCTCCTAATAAACCACCAATCGTGACAGTCCGCACTTTCTTCCCTGAGACCTGGATTTGGGACCTGGTGAAAGTTGGGTGAGTTTTTTCCCGCAGTGGGTTTTGATGGTCATAAATCCTGCTGTCTCCCTCCACACATGAATGGCATGAAACTAATTTACTGACACTACTGTTAAGCTTAGAGTCCAATTTAATTTATTTTAGCAGAATGCATTAGTGGTTTTACAGGCGCATTCTTTTAGAATTGTGTATGGGCAATAGTCTTTTTGGGCTAGAGTCTACATGAAACCCAGTATAACATGCATTTATTTGAGTTTCTGAGACCTCAAGGACGCAGCATATGAAACAATTTTATTTTATAATTTTATTTTATTTCCACATTCTTTTTAGGTAACTGTAATGTGGTGTTGTTACTGCAATTGAGTCAACACATTGTTTTGTTTTTTTGACTATTCTGACTCATGAGAGTATGTTAAAGTTCATCCTATGCATCTGTATCTGCTGATCCAGAAACACTGGAACGAAGAACATGCCCCTCACTGTCCCGGACACCATCACCACCTGGGAGACGGAGGCTTTCTGTCTGTCCCCTCAAGGTTTCGGCTTGGCTCCACGTAAAAACATCACTGTCTTCCAGCCCTTCTTCCTGGAGCTCAGCCTGCCCTACTCCATCATCCGGGGGGAGCACTTTGAACTGAAGGCAACCATCTTCAACTACCTGACCAGCTGCATCATGGTAATTTATTTATTTTTTATTTTTTACATGACCTAAATGCTAATGTTAGCATTCTAACATTCCTGCTATGCTAACATGCTGATGTTTAGCAGGTGTCATGTTTACCATTTTGCCCATCTTAGTGTGTAAGTATCTAAATTAGCTACTTAGTAGGGGTGGGAAAATTAATTGATTCTTAGATGCATTGCGATTTTCTCTAGAAGTTTAAGTTAATAATCGATTATTTAAAAAAAAAAAAAAGGTTACTGTCTCCAGACAAGGACAAATCAGAAAACAGATTTACTGAAAGAGGATGGAATAATGGACAACAAAGTTTATGCAAAAGAGCAGACTGTTCATCTACTTTATCACATTAAATCTGACCACCTCATGTTTCATGTTCTAAGAAGCCAATTCTCCACCTTTAAACATCTGACATGGACGATCACTGTGAGAGAAGGTGACTTTCACAATCATGTTTAAGGCTTAAGCAGGGAATGACTACAAAATAAAAACCTCAGTAGACAAAACATTTGATTACAACTTGTGTGTGACAAAAACTGTATATGTCAAAATTTAACAAACTCAGATTTATATGTATATTTTTAAAAATCACGCATGGAGATGGAAAAATTGTTAGTTAATCCACCAACCACAGAGTTACCATGCTTTTTCGGCTTTCCTCTCATTGTGACATCGGCTGCCTCTACTGCAGCTTTTAAATGCCTCCTTGGCTTAAACTTAACTATGTCTTCTCTTCCATTCTCGCTACACTGCATATATCCCCTTTTTGCTGCTTTAATGGTTTTATGTGCATCTTACTGTCATTACGTATTTCAAATATGGTTGATGCAGGGACTGTTGGTTTTTTATTTAAGGGGCTACCGGAGGTGTTTTGGGATCTTCAGTAAAAATAGACTTGAACATCCCTTCACCAGTAACACATTTTTCTATGACCCTCCACAGGACCTGGCAGAAAGGCAGTCTGTATGTCCCTGTTTTTAAATTTATTTAGGACCCAGGTTTTTTATGATGACATTGTTGTTTGAATATGAGTGAAAGTGTGTTTATGTATTTACCTGTAAGTGTCTCTGTGTCTATTTGAAACCGTGCTACTGCCACTTGATTTTTAATCTCAATAAGTGTTTTTATCTGGGTTAAATGAAGGTTTGAACGAATGAAAAACATTGATTGGGAAAAGAAGTATGACCCTCCCCAACAATTTATTGATGCCTGCATTACTGAATTACTTCAAAATACTAAGTTACTACTCTAGTAGACTCTAGTATTCACATGACAAAATAGCAAAAAAAACCAAAAAAACAATTAAACATTGAGACCATTCAACAATGGGAAATAACCAATATTGACAACTGGCCCGCCCAATCAGAAATTCAAAGTTAAGTGTAATGGTGTGCAAAGTACCAATAGCCATGGTTGCTGTTGTGGCCAACAACTGGAAACTTTATACATTGGTTGTCTGCTATTTCATTACTATATTCACTTCTGAAACTTTTGTGTAGTGCTCAAATATGGACCGTTTTGTGAAAACCTTTGAGCTGGGGGGACTTACATGGGTTTCTGATTCTGAATTCATGTTTTGTAAATCTTTTAATCTGGAAAACACTTTGAGCTTAATGCTTGAAAAGTGCTGTATACATTTATTATTATGATTGTAATAGTTTTCAATGTGGATTCAAAGGCACCTTTTTAAAACATTGAAACCTGCACAAATGAGAACTGAAGCAATGAAAAAAAGATTGCTGTTTAACCCACCTCTGTAGCCAGTCCTGTCAACTCACTCACCAAGGTTCTAGTAGGTTCTTGCATTTGCCATAAATCTCCAGTTTTTAAATATATTATTCTCTCTTGAACAGGTCTCTGTGACTCCAACCCCCTCCTTACAATACACCCTCACCCCTCTCTCTCGTGACCAGTACATATCCTGTCTGTGCGGCGGTGAGCGCAAGACCCTCAGCTGGACCATGGCCCCCTCAGCCTTAGGTGAGAGTCAAGCTTTTATCCACAAGGCTGTTGAGGTGGAGCCCTTTTTGATCTCTGTGAAATCAGTGAGATCCACCTTAGTGATAAAATGTTGTTGGTCTGTATCAAGTTTCACGCGGTTTGTTCTTTTTAGGAGTTGTAAATGTGTCAATGAGTGCTGAGGCTGTGTCATCCCCAACTCTATGTAACAATGAGGTTGTGAGCGTGCCTGAAAGGGGACGAATTGACGTGGTTACACGACCTCTCATAGTAAAGGTTGGTACCTTAAAAACAAGATGACAGAAAATGTTTATCCATTAACCAAATGGAAACTCTAACTCACATTATTTCTTTCCCTCTCAGGCTGAGGGAACTGAGATGAGAAAGACCTACAACTGGCTGCTCAACCCAAAAGGTCAGTACGGTTTACACCAGGCATGGCCCGTCAAACATGTGAAAAGACAAATACTGGAAGTGGAGTAGATTGCATGTTAAACAATGTAATGGAGACATTCACTACTTGCAGATAGCCCTTACTTTCAGTGTGATCATGGCATATTTGCTAAGTTTAGTCCAAGTGTGTCAGATTTACTGTCATTAAATACATTTTTATCAACCTAATGAAAGAACCCTCCATTTTCAGACTGACCTTAATCCAGTCTGACCTGTTTCAATACATGATCCACTAACTGTAGGTTTAATCTAAAAGACATCTTTGGTTTAGTGCTGTTTCTCTCTTCTTTTTTTTATTGCTGAGTGTTTGTTCTCTCTCTCTCTCTCTCTCTCTCTCTCTCTCTATCTCACTCTCTCTCTCTCTCTCTCTCTCTCTCTCTCTCTCTCTCTCTCTCTCTCTCTCTGTCTCTCTGTTCACAGGGGAAGTTTTGACAGAGGAAATATACATAGAATTCCCTAGGAACATGATTGATGGATCTGCCCGTGCTTCAGTATCAGTCCTTGGTGAATTCTTTTTTTTAATAAATTCATTTTAATTGAGAGTTGCTTTAATTTTGTTTTTAGGAAGGGAAAAGGCTTGGATCCATAACCAATCTGTTCAACTGATTCATTTTCATTCTGACCACAAACTAAAGTCAAAATACAAAGTGAATTTATACCTTCAATATATTAGAGTAAATTAGTTTTATTGACAAAAGGTGGTATGACAACATAAGAACATACAGTTTGTCTTTCAAGCCCCAGTAGAAAGTAAAGGTCAGGTTAGTTACGTGTTCAGTCTCAGTGATTCCGTGTTTTTGCGCAGGTGACATTCTGGGCCGGGCTCTGAAGAACCTGGATGGGCTGCTGCAGATGCCGTATGGATGTGGTGAGCAGAACATGGCCCTCCTCGCCCCAAACATCTACATCCTCGAGTACCTGAGAAACACACAGCAGCTGACCCCAGCCATCAAGGAAAAGGCTACCAACTTCCTGACCAGTGGTGAGTCTCCGTTTTACTTTGGTAGTTAAAAGATCACGTATGCCAAATCTACTGTCTGCTACATTCTGGTGCTGGTTGCACAAAATATAATGAGCAGCGTGCATAATCGCTTGACAATGCTCGTCATTCCACTTAGAGACTACAGATCAGGGACACCCTGCTGGCCTCTGGGTTACGATGCTGACAACAGGCCCCCACCTTAACTTCTAGGCCACCAGGGAGACCTTGTTGCATGTCATTCCTTCTTTCTCTCCCCTAACTTCCTGTCATCTTTTTGATGTTAGCCTTCCACTAAATGCATCAAATGTAGTTTGTTTTTACATGTGTACATTCACACTTACAGAGCTGTTTTTAAAAAAATAGAAAGAGCTTATCAGAAATCAAATGTGAAGATGCCCTAATAAGTGTTTCTATTATACAGGCTACCAGAGACAGCTGAACTACAAAGACAAGGACGGTGCTTACAGCACATTTGGAGCAGGACCAGGGAACACTTGGTGAGACCATTACTAGTTAGGCATCCATAAAAACTAATTATATATTCATGTTACACATTTACTACAACATACAGTTCATACTTGTAGAGTAGATTATTATTGTGAGCCATTAATAGATCATAAGTGCTTCCGCTTGTCTTTTTTCTGTCTTTTGTTTTTAATATTCTCAGGCTGACTGCATTTGTGTTGAGATCGTTTGCCAAAGCAAAGTCTTTCATCTACATTGACCCAGCAAACATTGAAGCATCCGTGACTTGGCTGAAAAGTAAACAACGAAAAAATGGCTGTTTTGAACAATCAGGAAAGCTCTTCCACAACATGATGAAGGTAATTAAAGTCCCACTTTACTAGAGTTTTTATAACAATGACTGATGATAACTGAAACTAAAGACGGTCAGTATGTGAATGAGTGTTGGAAGTCCAGTGATGATCTGTGTCTGTATGTAGGCCTATGTATTGAAAGGATTTCCTTCCAAAAGTGCCATGTCTTTAAATCAAGTCTTATACCTACATGGTAAACAGTCTGATCAGTTGTCTTGTGTGAGGCTATGAGCTGAGAGTTTACGGTTTGAATTATGGTGGAGGTGGTCAGTTACACCTATTGGGACTCCATCGTACCAACCAGGGAATCCTAATATAACTAAAGGGAAGGGGACTGAGTACCCAGGGCCTTCATGTGAGGAGGGCCCTGAGTGCCTTTTTACCAGGCCCAGAATGTTGTGCAATGTCTCTGGCTATGGGGAATAGACTCACTTTGGCTATAACTGAAAGTGGAGATAGCAAAATGGGAGCAGAATACTGTTTGAAATACGCGGTCAATGACAGGCCTACATTCTGCATCCACTGAGTCAGACTAGATCACTAATTACTTATGCTTCCTCTTTACAGGGTGGTGTGTCTGATGAAGTTACTCTCAGTGCCTACATCACTGCTGCCTTCTTGGAGATGAATACACCCAGAGATGTGAGATTATTTGTAATATGAATGTATATGTACGCGAGATGCATTGTAGCATTCATTTGAATTGAAATATTCATGGCATAGCAACATAAAACAATATTGTTGTTTTTTTTTTTTGTTTTTTTTTTTTACTGTTTTGAAGGACCTGTGTGTAGGATGTAGGGGGTCTATAGGCAGAAATGTTTTCATTAGTGCATAATCACATGTAACAGAATTGGTGTTTGAGCCCTTCATATCTACATTAGGAGCAGGTCTACTTTCACGGAGCCCACCATGTTGCACAGCCATATTTCTACAGGAGCCCAGAACAAACAAACCAAACACTGGCTTTAGAAAGGGCCTTTCATGTTTTTACATTGAAGTGAAGGCCACTCTAAGTTCTCCTACACACATGGACAGAAGGGGATAAACTGAGTCGTATTCAGTTGGTTGCTGCAACCTCACCACTTGATGCTACTAACATAGTAGAAATACACTTAGTTTTGAGAACAGGCAGGAAACCTCAGTATTAGGCTGTAGTGATGAATAAAATTGTCTAGCACAAAAAAAGTATCTTTTTCAAAAAGCTGAGCAAAGGAGCATTTACATTTTTAAATTTTTGGGAATTTTAGGCCTTTATTTGTAAAAGTGAGGAGAAGGGGAATGACCTGCAGCAAAGGACTGCAGGTTTGAGTTGAACCTGCGGCCGTTGGGTCCAGGAGTACCTCTCTGTAGAGGCTCCCGCTCTACCAGGTGATCTCACCAGGCACCCCAAAGGAGCATTTAATAAATAGTCTCACTGGTCTTACTTTTTATTTCTTATTATATGCTTACATTGTCATACAGTTGCAATTTTCAACAATGCATCTTCAGTAACAATTAAAAATATAAAACCATAAAATACTCTTGTTCTTGGCAGACTTTCAGTTTTCTGGGAGTTTGTTCCAGATATGTGCAGCATTAAAACTGAATGCTGATTCCCCCGGTTTAGTTCTGACTCCGCAGCAAAAGACGATGTATTCTTTTAATCTGTTGTAGGATTCTGTGAAGCGGAGCTTGTCTTGCCTCAAGGAGTCCATCAGTGACCTCAGCAACACCTACACCACAGCTCTGCTGGCGTACGTCTTCACCCTGGCAGGAGACATGGAGACCCGTGCTTACCTACTGAGGCACCTAGACACTGTTGCATCACAAGAAGGTGAGTCATCCTCCTACAGGAAATAATTCTGGCTTCATTACTGTGACAAAGCTTACCCTGTGCCGGTTTGTCTCTTTGTGGATGGCTGTTTTTAGGAGGTTTCCTCCACTGGTCTCAGACAGCAACAGAAACGTCAGCCTCTCTGTCTGTGGAGATGAGCTCCTATGTGCTGCTGGCTGAACTCAGTGCCTTTCCGACTGTCGAAGTCCTGGGCTACGCCAGCCGCATCGTCAGATGGCTGACTAGCCAGCAGAACTATTATGGAGGATTTTCCTCCACACAGGTACAACCCAAACAGGGTTAAGATGGACTTTGAGTCGCATATACAGTAATGTACAGTACAGTAGTTCTGGGGACAAATAAGATGAACAGAGTTATTTAATATGTATGGCTTAGCTGTGACCGTAAGCCTATTTGTTTCACAGCCTGTTATCCTGAGAACAATAGCATGGCCCAAGAAAAACTGACCTATGTTTGTGAGAATACATTTTTCTGCTTCTTCAATGTTTCTTTTTTTCGCTTATTAAGTATAGTAGCATTCTCTCCACTTATAAAAAACAAAAATAAAAAATAAAGTTTTCAGTTTCTTTCAAATTTATTTTATTCAAACTCACATTATTTAGACATTGATAGTTCTCACAGGACAGCGACATTGCCAGATACCTCAAAAGAATAGTGTCGATTATACCATAATGAGAAGAAATTAACTACAAATAAAATGTGCATACTATTATGTTTTAAATGGTAATTTTCTTAAATTGATTTCTGTATGAAAATCAACAATTAGAGAGACCTGAAATTGATAAAAGTGAACTCCCACATATGAAATCTGCTGTAGGTGTAAGCAGAAGAACATTTACATTTGTATAAATTTAAGCACATAAGTAAAGGTATTTTCTTGTGTGTGTTGTAGGACACCGTGGTGGCTCTTCAGGCTCTGGCTCTCTACTCCACTCTGGTGTTCAGTCCAGTGGGTTCAAGCACAGTGATGGTCCAGTCTCCCAGTGGCCAGCTGACGTTTGATGTGAATCAGAACAACAAACTGCTCTACCAGGAGAAGAATCTGCAGGCCGTGACAGGAAAGTACAGCCTGCAGGTGAAAGGGACTGCAAGTGCTGCAATACAGGTCAGTGGTTTAATGTACATAAACCACCAATCCTGATGCATACTTTAGATTCTTGTTCACATTTTATGATTGATTGATTGATTGATATTTTTATTTATGTCATGCCTCTAAGTGGCCCATCACACACAGAATTACATTACACCAACACAACGGTAATTAATTCCACAGATTGCATTCCAATTTTATAAATATTAATCTTTCCTCATTTAGATTTCTCTGTTCTACAACATCCCAACTCCTGCTAAAGTTACCACTCTCCGCATTGACGTCAAATCAGAGGCCGACCGCTCCAGAGAAAGAACCAGAGTCATTCTAAAAATATCATCCCTGTAAGTAATCAACAAGCATATCCACGATATTGACGGATACTGAAGTTTTTGAACTATGTAACTGTTGGTGGATGGACAGGGGAGGAATATTTACAACTTGGTAGCTAAAACTCAACTCAAACAAACGGTAAATGGAGCCCATCAAAAGAACCAGATTGACATCATATTTTTGTTACTTGCATTACAGATATAGTGGAAAGGAGCCCAGTACAAACATGGTTATCCTGGATATCAAAATGCTCTCTGGATTTGTCCCAGACCCAGAGTCTTTGAACATGGTGAGTGATTCCAGTAACTTTAACTGAGTAGTATTTGTCAGTTGTTGTCATGATAACCCAGCTGATTAATGTCTCCTCACAGCTCAAAGGTGCCAAGCTGGTGGATCGTGTTGAACAAAAGGAGGATCGTGTTCTGGTGTACATACGGGAGGTGAGAGGGATTTAAAGTGACAAACAAGGGATGATTCTCTCCAAAATTTGTTACTGAACATGTTGTCTATTTTTCTTCCAACAGTTACCAAAGGACATAGTCATCAACCACAGCCTAACGCTCATACAGGAGCACCAAGTACAGAACCTGAAGCCAGCCGTGGTCAAGATCTACGACTACTACCAGCCAAGTAAATCAGTCCTCTCTAAACCTCATTCACAGAAGTCACAGCACACACTGCTCTGTGGTATCTGTACACCAACCTGAACAGTTATCAGAATAATAATTTATAGTTGTATGTTAATATTCAAGTTTGACTCATTTTCTACCTTTTTCCCCTCAAGGTGACCAGGCTAATACAGAATACACCCTATACCCTTTGGTGGCAGGTCGCCAATGGAGTAAAGAAGCACTATAATGTATGTAAATGCAAATTGGAATTGTTTAAAAGATTGTTAAAGTAGTTACTGTCAGGAGTCAGAATGTTCCAAATCTTTGGTATGAACAGGCTTAAGTCTTCATGAATTTATATTTCTCATTATTTCTTTTGCAGCTTGAAGAGCGTGTGGTCAGTCCTCAAGTCGTCCAGAAGATACATATTATGTACTTAAAACCATGTCTGTATGTATTTCCTTGTTAGTATTCTGCCACAACCCCTTACAGCTGTGTAACTACAGTGTCTGAAGTGAAATACATGCATAATAGACAATTAAATAATGTCATGTTAATATCACGTTTGAAACTGGTCTTTTCCCACCGTTTAATCTTTCCACTGTGTATTTATCGTATGTGTTTTATCCAAATACCAGACCAGCTTAGTGTAGAAATGCGGTCACAAAAGCAATGTTCTAATATAATGTTCTAAGATAATCTAAATTCTCTCAGCATTTACAAATCCCATTTCTTAAAGCAGTTGGAAATCCAAGTTTAGCAAATATATTGTTTTTATAATATGTATGTAGACCCTCACCAACTCAAGTGAGTCTTAGTCCATACATCTTAACCTGCATACAATATTATTATATATCAAGTAATTTGAGAAGACTGTTAATCTTAAAGGGACTTATTTTTCTTCAGTTGCAGCTTGATGATGCATTCCCAGTCACTCATTTTAAATAAATCATATATTTTAGGGAGTGTGTAGTTCAGTGTCTACTTGTGTATATTTGTGTTAAAACTGCATGTATTTATTTTTTTCTTACCACTTGGGGGTAGCTAATAAGCTGCCAACACAAGACTGACACTATTATTTTATGAACATGTTGGGAAACAATTCCCTATTCACCTAAACGGACGCAGGCATCTGAACTGACTGAAATTAGACATAAAGCTATCCAGGTGACAGAATTACAACTTCAATTGAATGATTTTGATTTATTTGCTGGATAAATTGATGCTACTGTATATCACGGGTCTGCTCCAAGAAATAGGTTGTTTGGATTAATTGGCTCCCTCAAAACTGGAACACGGACAGGTCCAAACTAAGCATAACACCAGGGTAACCTGGGATCAGCAGGTCACTGAGTATTTAATTACTAGGAATCATTTTGCCTTTGCCTTTATGAGAAATTATCTTTGAGTTAAAATCAAAATTAGTTGATTTGCAGCTGAATGAAAAATGTATTTGATATTATTTTGTGGCCTACACTAAGTTTTTCATTTAATTAGACCATGCATTTGAAAAACAATACATACAATTATCAATACTAGCTGCAGTATTATTCAGGAAGCAACTGGCATGTAAGAGTTCAGTAAGGGGTGCTATTTATTACACTATATTGTGCAGATACATAGCTGAGCTTGCACTTCTTGTGATGAATTTCAACATTATTGATGTATTTATGGTGATTTTATGTGATGACACTTCCCTGTGGTATCTCTAACTGGACAGAGTGGCCTTCAGTAATCAAATTAGCAAACAGGACATCTGCAAACTCCTCATAGACTCTGCTGACAAACTAAGGATCAATCATTTGCTGAGTAAGCACTTTGGTTTTCACTTTACAATCCACACAACCAGATCAAAACAACAAGGATAACACTCACATAGACAAACAGCAGGAAGCCAACAAGTGAGTCAAAGTACCTAAAATTTTAATCAAAACTTTACTTTGTAGACATTAGCATTGTTGAAACTAAAATGTCTGTGAATTTCACCCAGGATGATACACAACCACTAGAGGGCTGTAGTGCACAGAGTCCGAGTCAGGTGGATGGATGAATGGATGGTATACTAACCCTCCAGGACCCTTAGGGGGTCCTCAGAGTTCCTGCAGGCGGGCAACCAAGGTATTGTTTATTTATACATTTAAAAAAAAAAAAATGTAAATCCAAAAAGGAAAACATGTCTTAAAATATACCTAAACACAAGCCCAACATATTATCAACAAAACTCTATAAACCTATTTGTGATTATTTTTTCTTTTTCTAAACAACATTGATGTTAGGCTTACTGGTAAGCTGGCCATAAGATATCCTTCCACAGATACAGTAAAACAATGTACTGTACTACATTTATGTTTAACATCAAAACATGATGTATAAATATATGCATATGTCAATTATTATTTTAATAACTTTGTATTGTATGCACCAAAAAAAAATGTATGTGCAAGGGGTCCCTATATCGTCTCTTTCAGCTAATGGACCCTTGGCCTAAAGACAGATGAAGACCCCTGCCCTAACCAATCCCCACTCCCCATGCCTAGACCAAACTACGCTGACCATTCTAGCAGATCCCATTTAGGATCTACCATAATACCAGAGCCCTGAACTTTGTTACCTAAACTGAATGCAGCCATCATTAATGTTAGTTACACTATACCTGCTTTCCCTACCATAACATGTAAAAATGTCTGGCATGACAAAGGGCCTATTAGCATAATAATAAGGACAACATCTGTTTCAGACTATTTTATACAGTCTATGCTGTCAGGCAAGCTATAATGATACAAATGTAATAACGATCATCATTAGCAACCAGACAGTAAAAATAGACTGTGCAACACAATGACATCATTGTCTCAGGAAAGGCATGTCAGATTTTTTTTCTCTTGTACGATTTGATTGCATCTCAGAAAATAGACTACTACACATTTAACTTTAAAATGGTACTACTTAAAAGTAAGTCAAATGAAAAAAAGGCAGAAAAAAAACACCGTTTCAGTTTACTGCTTAACCACGTCACTTCCGGGATGTATGGCAGAGCAAAATGACAGCTGGTTTGTTTTTATCAACAAGGAGCACAAAGTAGACATCAAAGGTATTTAGTAGAACGATGACACTCTATTTGATCAGTTTTTAAGACGTGCTCCTAGCATATTGTTACTAGCTAGTGATTATTGAAAGTATATTTATATCGTTGCCATCTGTATTCCATCTCGGGCTCCATCGCTGCTGCTCGGGGTCAGAGAGTCTAGCTACTGAATGCGGTCTGCTACTGTCAACAACCGCTTTGCACGTATTATTCACCAGTTAAATGTTATTTCTTTAACCAGGGATATAATGGTAAAACATTTTTAATCGCCTGTACAGGGTTAGCTTTACGATTTAGAAAAACAGCCAAACTCCTTTCGCAAAATTGTAATTTTTTCGTGTTCTGAGCTTTATCGGTCTGTAGCCATAACAACAACAACACTATAGACATTTACCTAATCACCAAGAGATATATATTAATTCGGCGCAAATATCATAGAAGTATCACAATAATATCAGCTTTTATAATCGGTTTGCCTGTTGTCAGGAACACTTCACCAACTTGGTGAGGTTATAGCTTGAAGTACGCCTGCATAATTTAGAATTTAGTCTAAATATCTAGTGCTTTGTCAAAAAGTGAAATGCCGAATTTAAAAGAATTCTGCTCTGAATTGCAGGTCATAACTGTGCCATGTTACTGGGCTTTACTGATAACCAAAAAAAGATAAAATTAGGAGACTTTTAAAGTGGATTGGCATAGCTGGCTCCATGCAAAAATAACAAGCCGAATTCCATTTAAAAATCAGTCTCTTTATAGATGCCTGTATATTATCGCCCGATGTATTACGTGACATTTTGTTTTTTTTACCCATGATATTCGATAAAGGCTCTAGCTGGTAATCCGGCTTTAAAATCTTTTAATTTAGTATCTTCAGCCATCAATCATTGAGTATATTTATACAGACAGATAATTGTGTCTTGTTTGCTAATCCTTGTGGGGACAGTTCCTGTCTAGTTTGAATCTGTACTGTGAAAGCAGTTTTTTGGCTGTGCACACTGTGCTACTTCTAAGTAATCTAAATGTGCTTCAATCTTCCTTTGATTGATATTGGTAAATGAATAACAAGGTAGAAACTGATCTTTGACTTTGCTCTCCAGTGTCATGTGGTGAACAGTGTCCATGTTCTCCCGGTTCTGGTCTGTCCAGAGCAACTGACCAAAGAGGGACCAACATTGCTTCTAAGGACATCTGCCAGCCCTACCAGTCACTCTGGAGTAAGAAACAACTGCTACAACCTCTCTTTCACCTTCGAAATAGTCAGCCTTGACTTGTGTAAAGATTAATGACATGTTGTTTTATTTGCACTTGAAATGATCTGTGGATACACAATGAACCAGGTGTACCCCTGATTTCTTTGACAGGCCATCAGAGCAAACACCGAAGAAGACAGTGAGCTGTGATAGTGGTCAAGTCAAGGGAAACTTCTCTTCAGGTATGATGCTTTCTGTCATTTATTTTGTTCTATAACCACATATACCTGGAAATTACCTGGAAGAACGTGTAACTTCTCTCTTACAGGACAGTGGGTCAAACATGTTGTTTAGGATCTGTGTTTTATTTGCCTGTTTGTAAAAAAAAAAAAAAAAAAAAGAATAGCCATGATATTAAAGCAAAATACTTGATTTATTAGCTGAGTGACAAATTGCTTTCATACCTTAACCAAAATTTACTGCAGCCAGTTTTTGTCAAATGAGATATTGTAACAGGATCCTTTTTTTTTTATTTATTTCAGCAAAACTACTACATAATTTATGCTTCCCTGCAGCAGATTCCACAGAGAGGCTCTGCTCACCAAGCATTTTAAAACACAGACAGATACTTAATATTTTAATTATATAAATTTAAGGTATAAGTTAAGTCAAAAGTGCCTTTTCACATTCTGTTTTATTGTTAAAATTCCACATAAAGATCAGCTTTTTTTGTTTCAGTCCTCCGGGCAAATTCCGGGGTATTTAAATTGGACATCGTCTTTGTGGTTTGCTAATAAAGACCCGAGGACACCTCTGCTCCTTGTGTCCCTCCCTTCTCCCATTATCATCCATACCTGTCTTAAAAAAACAGTCCTGGTTATTCTTGTGTTTCTGCATGGTTTGCTAATATATACAGGCTAGACCCGAGAAAGGTACAATGGTTCATTTACAAAATATGCTTTTATAGTTACTATATTATTAATGGCCACATGATGGAATAACTTGCAAGTGAATTACTGAAATGAATTGACTGTGTTGGAGAAGATAAGAAATGTGACAGAGAATTTTACAGTTAAACATCAAATCTTTAGATATATTTGTCTCTGCTTTCTCTTTTTCCTGTATATTTTTAACTGGCGTGGAAAAAGTGTGTAGTTTTGCAACGATTATTATTTTATTGAGGATTTACTGCTTTTTCTGCATTATATCATCTTATATTGAATTTCTTTGAGTTTTGGATTGTTGGGCAAAAACAACAACAAAAAGGATACTTGCCTGGGTCTCTGAATGATTGTGATAACCCTTTTTCACAATTTTTGAGGTTTCATAGGCCAAATGGTTCATTTAAATATTCATGAAATTATGAGTAGATTATTAGATAATAGAAAACTAAAAGTCTTAGGTTGTAGCCCTTGTTCGGCCTCTTCTGCATTTGTTGTTGTGCACTGTCATGATTGGCATAGCTATGTAAAAAGTCTGAGTTGAGTAGTGTGTACAGTAGCAAATGTGCTTGGATTGCACAGTTAATCAGGGCCCTGTGTACCAGCTGACAGCTAATCACTGTGGATGTCTGTCTGTTTGCCACACTGCTGACCAGCTGAGGGGGAGGCTGTTCAGCGGGACGGAGCCATGGAGCCATCAGAGGACAAGTATGGTCGTACCTTTGTGGAGGTGATGAGTGAAAAGTACAGTCCAGATAACTTTCCGTTACGCAGAGGCCCTGGAATGGCAGTGGTAGTGGTGCCCACCCCAGCTCCTCAAGGCTCCCCTGTGAAAGGTGAGCTGGAGATCAGATAGATATGGGCACGTCACTGTCCCCTTACCTCACTACAACCTCCGTAGAATGGGCCAAGGCTTGTTACATTTAGCTGTTTTATATGTTGGTAGAGAGGGCAGTTTTTAATTTGCAGACTAAGCACTAGTGGACCTTTATCGTATGCTCCATGTCATGTTCACTATCATCACGCCAAGTCTGTGAGGGCGCTGGACTGAGAGGGGATAAAGTGCGCTATGGGACTTAAGACCTCACTGTAATGAATCAAAAAGTAACCCAAATACTTTTTTCTGTCTTAAGCTTTTCCTCTGTTTGACTAATTCTTTTTTACTTCATCCTCTCCCACCTCTCCCCAGACCGTCTGAACCTCCCTATTGTTCTGGTGTTGAATAGCTGTGGGATCAGCAGGGCAGGAGACCGAGCTGAGATTGCTGCTTTCTGTGCCCACGTCATTGAGCTGGACCTGTCTCATAACAATCTGCAGGACTGGCATGAGGTGCCGTCTCTGGGTTTATTACAGTAGTTAATTCCCATTATAGGGATAAGGCTGGTGATATTCAGTATTTTACTTATTGTAGACATAGTCTATATTCACAACGTTCCACTTCTGGGATTGCTACTCTGGATTTCACTCTTTTCAGCCGGATGTCCAGTACCTTGCGCTTTTATTGTGTTGGAATTTTAAACTCCGGTCAATTTCTGATGACTATGGTTAACTGCTCCTCAGATCTTTGCACGGTAAATCCAGACAGCTACTGTAGCTAGACTATCTGTCCAATCTGAGTTTTGTGTTGCACAACTGACACAACTTTTGAACGTACACATGTTACACCAAAACAAGTTCCTTCCCGAGGCTATTTTGCAGCGTCACCATGGCTCTGCCCATGAGAATTGTGATTGGTTCAAGAAATGCCAAAAACCAGAGCACGTTTTTCTCCCGTCCCGGAATGCTGTGTGGACTATCCAGACCCTCTCCCGCTGCGCTATGGAGGGAGGTCTGGCAAAGCGAGACTATAGTCAGCATACCTGTGAAAAGACCAATAGAAACAATTAATGAATCGTACTAACTAATGTGTACCCGAAGCCGGATTTATCTTATTTCTTTGTGTCATAGAGCTCCATTGTTGTCCAAAAACAATTAAAAACACATTATTAAGCCCCAGTGTTGGACTGAGTGACATATTCCTTCATTACAATAAGTAAAACACTCTACCAGCCTTTTCCTGTGAGGGTTATCAAGTGAATACGCCAAACTTAGAAGGAAAACCTGTGTGGAATCAATCTTCTAGTTTTCTGTTCACATGTGTTGTTTTTGAAATTAAAAACACAGCACTGTCTCATTTTCAGATCAGTAAAATCGTGTCCAACATCCCCAACCTGGAGTTCCTGAACCTAAGCTCTAACCCCCTGGCAGAAATGACCATTGAGCCGCGAAGTGCTGAAGGCCTTTCCCGGGTCCGACGCCTCGTCCTCAACAACACCCGGGTGTCCTGGGACACCGTGATGCTGCTCACCACGGAGATACCGGAGTAAGAAGAATAGTTGATTAATGCTTCTCAATTTCTCCATAGGTTTGCAACCTATAACAACAGCAAATAACTGTCTGTATTAATATAGTATATAATATAATGGAATAATATGGTATAATATATAAAAACATTGTAAAGTATAGAATATACAATATTGTATTTAAAGTATAATGTGATGTGATAAATATGCAGTATTCATTCATTTGTCTGGACAGTGGAGAGGGAGAAACGTGGCTGAGTTTCCCAAGTGTGTAGTGTAGTGTAGTGTTGTTCAGTGAGGAGGATATACTGTAGGATGTACAGTACTGTATGTACATTTTAGGTGTAGGAGGGCAGGTTTCACAGGTTTTGAAGGAACGTCTTCCCTACTTGTCACTACAGTTCCTATTTTATCATGCCTCTGCTCCGCCGACAGCCGCGGCCCGATGCATCATATTTTCGGGTTGTCCGTTGATCCGTGAGTACTAGTACTAGTACTTGAAACTATGGTGATTGTATACAGTAGATCTTCTGTGCTGCCCGGTTAAAGTTGTGTGTAAAGGCATTCACATTCAGGTTTTTTCCTGTCTTCAAATGGGCTTTTGGGGAGTGACTATGCACAGCACACAAAATGAGTGTGTTACCTTATTAAACAGAAATCTAAGCATTTTTCCTGTTATTTCTGACAATTTGATTAACAAAAAATGATGCCCAATTAAAAACTGTTTAGGAAAAATAATATTCATATTTAAATAAATCACCTGAAGAGTCCAGTATAGCCAGAATTTAAACTGAGATAAGCTCTCAAGTTCAAGTTTGTATGCTTCTTGTTCAACGATTGTTTGGTAAATTTGTCTTAAACACATCTAGAGAGAATTCGAATTTCTAGTTTCATTCTTAATTCTTATCATTTTGGGGCTTGCTAAAATTTCTTTGGGGGGGCGCCAAAAATTCCTCTATGCAGGAAAAACTCTGAATACCTCTTCACTACATATATTATGTAAGTTGTTGCACTGTATTTTACATGCACAACATTCCACCCTGTTTTCTTCTGTTTTTGTCTTGCAGGCTGGAACAGTTGTTCCTGTGCCTTAATGAGTACAGTGGTGTGAGCGCCTCCAGTGTGGTCTGCCCCACCTTGCGGCTGCTTCACATCACCGACAACAGTCTCCAGGACTGGGCAGAAGTCCGCAAGTTTGGCACCATGTTCCCAAGCCTAGAGACTCTGGTCATGGCCAACAACAACTTGGTCTCCATTGACGACAACAAGGATATCCTGCAACGGCTCTTCCCTAACCTCCGCAGCATCAACCTGCACAACTCAGGTCAGTGGATCTGACTGTTGAATTTCTGTGTGTGTTTTGGTATAAACCATGTTAAACAATTTAAATTGGATTTCCAGTTCCATACAGAATAATAGTGTCAGCATCTGTTGGCAACGACTTAATAACGGCTGAGAAAATCAGGACAAGCAAACATGTCACTGTATCCTAAAAGCTTTGCATTATTTGTAGAGTATTGCAACAGATTAATGTCCCCCGCCGCTTTTATCTCAGGTATTGTTTCTATTTTGGGTAGTATCAGCGCTGAATCTATTTATAGAATTCTGTTAGGAGTAAAGGAGATGAAAACAAGATCCAAAGACAAGATACATAGACCGCTTTGTCATATCTCCTTCGCCTCAGTTGCAGAAAACAATCCTTCTTCCAAGTCATTTTGTTTGACATTCAGCATTCAACACTTTTTTATGTATTTTATTTTTAAACAAAAACCAAATTCTGCGAAGATAATTTCATATTTAAAGTTTCCATTGTTCAGGGCTTTGTTTTACAGAATTGAATGCATTTGTCTCGGGACAATAGATAACAAAGCAGCAAAGATTGCAGCCTAGGATTAAGATTTTGACTTAAGATAAGCCACTTAAAGGATTGTTTTTTTTAGTCTTACAAATCCTTTTAAAAGACCCAAACCAAAAATGTGCATGCATGCGTGTTTGTGTTCATGGTAATGAAGGAACATGTCACCCAGTGAAACAGTGTGGCTCATTGATGCGTTTTAAGATGTACAGCACAGAGAATATGATACATCAGGCTTTGGATATACAAACACAATACCAGTAGAATTTATTAATTGATGGTTTTCATCTTTTCATGACGTTCCTTGACATTAAGTAAAATATAGAATATCACCAGACCTATTTTTTAAGCACTGGCAAACTTTACACATATTAGCTATGCTTGTTTACCTTGGTCACCTTTTTTAGATATTACCAGCCAGTTGAAGGACTGAAACTAGATTCTGTCTTTGTCAGGTGAAAAGTTATTCTTCTAAAGTTTGTGTTATTTTTTATTTTATGGCCAACATACTCAGAACTTGTCAAAACATACTTAATTTGATGTTACCAGCCGGGTAGCTAGCTAAATCAGCTTGATTGTGGCTGTGTTTCAGAAGCAAAGAGCCAGATGTGAGATAGATCTAGTACATACAGTTCTGTATGTGGCTGCCTGATGTCTAGGTTTAAGGGTGCAGACTTGAGAATATTTAGGCTGGGAAGCAGTGCTTAGGCTGGCTTTAGACCTTCAACTAAGTATACTGCCATATCATGCATTAGATCCAGTCATGCCTGCAAATAGTATCAATATTGGAAATGGAGAGACATTCATGCGGCGATCAAGCAAATCGTGGGTAGTAGACCTACCTCTAGAGCCAGCCATCCTTAAAAAATACTATTTCTCTATAACAGAGTAACCAAACAAATGTGTCACTAGATTTTAAACAAAATCTCCAGATTAAAACAAAATCTTAAATGGCAAATGAGCAAAACTGTTTTAACTTCAGCAGAAAATAGTTTGTTCATGTATTATCCCACCACTCATAGTAAGAAGTGGATGAAGAAAATATATTTGCAGGGCCTTTAAACAAGCCTGGAAAGTCTAGACCTATTCATCTGCCATAAGTTCTCATTTTTTCACTTCCAGGAAAACGTTACATGGTGCACCTTCTTGCAATACTTGTCTACTGCCGCTGTTCCCTTGTCCTAACTGTTTGAAATATCACTTGTCTGCATGTGTCGTCAGGTTTCAACCGATGGGAGGACATTGAGAAGCTCAACTTCTTCCCCAAGTTGGAGGAGGTGCGGCTGCAGGGCATTCCCTTACTGCAGACCTACACTAACACAGAGCGACGCAGCCTCATGATAGCACAGTGAGTCCCATCCATGGCATCAGTGAGAATGGAACTCCTTTAAACTACATAGAAAGATTGTTTGCTCCTAACACTGAGGAGTGTTTAACATCTGAAATAGATGAGAGGGCAATAATCTGGTAGATTTCAGATTCAGACAGTGTCAGACATACCTGCTTATGCAGTATGTATGTGCTTCCTCTCAGGCTCCCTTCAATATCACTGCTCAATGGCAGTGTTGTGACTGATTGTGAGAGAGAAGACGCAGAGAGGTTCTTCATTCGTTACCACTTAGACTACCCTGAGGAGGAGCTGCCTTACAGGTACGCTGCACTCACTGTCTATACACCAACTACAGTGGTATGACAGTTTGTGTCATGTGTATGTGCTCTTAGGACTAACAGCACAACCTGCTCTTTTCCTCCTCAGATACCATTCCCTGGTAACCAAGTATGGGAAGCTGGAACCACTTGCTGAGATTGACCTCCGACCTCGCTTCGTGGCCCAGGTGGAGGTTCACTGTGAGGAAAAAGTAGAACAGGTATATTAAACCTGTCATGAAGTATTGTTCTGAATAGTTTACCAAAGTAGAATAACTTGAATGGCAGGTCTTCAAGTGATATCATATTGTGACTAGTAACAATCTATGAAAATTTGTAATCTCGATTAATCGCAAATGTTTTTTTAATTTGTTCTACATGTACTTTAAAGGGGATATTTGTCAAGTTTTTAATGCTCAAGTGGTATTTGTGACTTGACTACTTTGTTCGTAACTCAACAGGGTGGGGGGGGGGCTGTCTAGTGTTTGATTGAAGGTATGTGGACTGCTTGCATGGGAATGAATTACAATGGAGCGGGAGATTGGTAGGAGAATCGGCGCAGCGGGTGCGTTATTACATTCACTTTATCGCACCGTTGTGACAAAAAGAGAGCTGAGCAAGAAGGCAAAGCTCTCCATCTACCGGTCAGTTTCCTTATGGATCATAAGTGAGGGTAGGAACAAAAACAAGCGGCCGAAATGGGTTTCCTCAGGAGGGGGGGCTGGCGTCTCCCTTAGAGATAGGGTGAGAAGCTCAGTCATCAGAGAGGAGCTCGGAGTAGAGCCGCTGCTCCTTTGCGTCGAAAGGAGACAGTTGAGGTGGTTCGGGCATCTGGTAACACCTCCACAGTGGATAAGCGGACGAAGATGGATGGATGCATGTTATTATTGCGTTCATTTTGACAGCCCTAATTGTATTCCATTCATACTTTATCTTACAATCCTATTGAGTGTCTCATATAATGTTTTTTTCTGCCTCGATTGGTTGATTGTGTCGTTGACACTAATGCTCCCTACTTTTGATAAATTGGCACACCAAGGATATATATTTAAAATTAGTGTCCGTACCAATCCAGTCAAGTGAAGCTTGTTGTTTGAAACATTTGTATCCCTTTAATGGATAAATATTCAGTTTTTTTATGTTCTGCACAGTCAGTGGTTCATGATGAGTTGTGCGACCTTCATTAAACTTTCCTTTGTGAAAGACTTATCGATCAAACACGCCATGGGACTCCACACAGTGTTATTAATCCCACTTCAACGATTGAGACAGAAACAAAGCATTGCTGTGAAGGTCACTGTCTGTATTTAATTCCGATGTACTGAATGTCAAATCCCCCACTAGTTAACCTGTATAGAAATGCTTAGCTGTCTCGCTTATGGTATTACGTCGTGTCCTGTGTCTTGTGTCCTGTGTCACTGGTCGTGCATGTTCTTGTTACAAAATGTAGTTTGGAGACTAGACTCGAGGATTCCTCCTGCTGAAAGATCTATTAGTGTGTGTCAGTCAGGTAGTGTGAAAATAAGACATTTTGTAGTGTAAACAGTACAGCGAACTGATGACATTGAAAGACTTGTAGTGGGAACTTAGCTAAAGTCACAACCCAAACCCCCCAGTGCCTGCACCTTTTGGACGATCCAGTACAAAGATATACATTTTCAATAACAAACTATGCCCATTAAGATGAACAATACTAAGACTGTCAGAGTGTCAGTGCACTTTACGTTATGGCCACGTTAATGTTTGCATGTTTACCATCAGTACATGCATAGTCTCGCATTCCCAGACCTATCTCCACAGCGCTGCAGAGGAAGGTCTGGCCCTTCCACACAACGATCCTGAACAGGAGAAAAATGTGCTCTGTTCTTTTTGCATTTCACAATCACAATCGTCTTGGACGGTGCTAAGCTCCAGAAGCAGCATGCGTGGCTCTTCAAAATAGTCTCGGGAAGGAACTTGTTTTAGTGGAACATTTGCACCCCGCAAAAGAAAACACCATATACAAAATTAAATGAATTAAACTGGTCAAAGAATATAGTAACATCAGCTTTAATAAATTAGCAGGATACATGGCTAAACGTAATTTGCTCTTACCAGTGTGTTGCTGTGTGTATTTTGTCCGTAGAAAATCCTGGAAAATTGGTCCCAAAACGTCCCTGTTAGAGAGTAACTGCCATAAACATACAGTGGGTACGGAAAGTATTCAGACCCCTTTAAATTTTTCACTCTTTGTTTCATTGCAGCCTTTTTCCAAAAATCAAAAAAGTTCATTTTATTTCTCAGTAATGTACACTCAGCAACCCATCTTGACAGAAAAAAACAGAAATTTAGAAATTTTTGCATATTTATTAAAAAACAAAAACTGAAATATCACATGGTCATAAGTATTCAGACCCTTTGTTCAGTATTTAGTAGAAGCACCCTTTTGATCTAATACAGCCATGAGTCGTTTTGGGAAAGATGCAACAAGTTTCTCACATCTGGATTTGGGTATCCTCTGCCATTCCTCCTTGCAGATCCTCTCCAGTTCTGTCAGGTTGGATGGTAAACGTTGGTGGACAGTCATTTTCAGGTCTCTCCAGAGATGCTCAATTGGGTTTAAGTCAGGTCTCTGGCTGGGCCATTCAAGAACAGCCACAGAGTTGTTGTGAAGCCACTCCTTCGTTATTTTAGCGGTGTGCTTAGGGTCATTGTCTTGTTGGAAGGTAAACCTTCGGCCCAGTCTGAGGTCCAGAGCACTCTGGAAAAGGTTTTCGTCCAGGATATCCCTGTACTTGGCCGCATTCATCTTTCCCTCGATTGCAACCAGTCGTCCTGTCCCTGCAGCTGAAAAACACCCCCACAGCATGATGCTGCCACCACCATGCTTCACTGTTGAGACTGTATTGGACAGGTGATGAGCAGTGCCTGGTTTTCTCCACACATACCGCTTAGAATTAAGGCCAAAAAGTTCTATCTTGGTCTCATCAGACCAGAGGATTTTATTTATCACCATCTTGGAGTCCTTCAGGTGTTTTTTAGCAAACTCCATGCGGGCTTTCTGTCTTGCACTGAGGAGAGGCTTCCTTCGGGCCACTCTGCCATAAAGCCCCGACTGGTGGATTGCTGCAGTGATGGTTGACTTACTACAACTTTCTCCCATCTCCCGACTGCATCTCTGGAGCTTAGCCACAGTGACCATTGGGTTCTTCTTTGCCTCTCTCACCAAGGCTCTTCTCCCCCGATAGCTCAGTTTGGCCGGACGGCCAGCTCTAGGAAGGGTTCTGGTCGTCCCAAACGTCTTCCATTTGAGGATTATGGAGGCCACTGTGCTCTTAGGAACCTTAAGTGCAGCAGAAATTTTTTTTGTAACCTTGACCAGATCTGTGCCTTGCCACAATTCTGTCTCTGAGCTCTTCAGGCAGTTCCTTTGACCTCATGATTGTCATTTGCTCTGACATGCACTGTGAGCTGTAAGGTCTTATATAGACAGGTGTGTGGCTTTCCTAATCAAGTCCAATCAGTATAATCAAACACAGCTGGACTCCAATGAAGGTGTAGAACCATCTCAAGGATGATCAGAAGAAATAGACAGCACCTGAGTGACATATGAGGGTCACGGCAAAGGGTCTGAATACTTATGACCATGTGATATTTCAGTTTTTGTTTTTTAATAAATATGCAAAAATTTCTAAATTTCTGTTTTTTTCTGTCAAGATGGGTTGCTGAGTGTACATTACTGAGAAATAAAATGAACTTTTTTGATTTTTGGAAAAAGGCTGCAATGAAACAAAGAGTGAAAAATTTAAAGGGGTCTGAATACTTTCCGTACCCACTGTATTCTTTGTAAATCTTTACAATTATTCCCGGATTGAACCAAACTGCCTGCCTTGTTGCACAATCCAAATTTTCCTAAGAACTTGCCCTTTTCAGCTAGTTACATTGGGTAGAGGTTCCGGTTAATGTTACTCGATCCAATCGGAGTTTACTAAACCAACTATTAAAGTTAACTCAAAGAAAGCTTGAAGTGAGGGACATCCCGCGGAACTCCTAGTGGCCCCGGAACGATCATATAAATGAACCGTCGTGGATATAGTACTATACTATACACACTAGTTTATGCATAGCTTTTGACCATTCTTCTTAAAGCCATTGTATGCAGAATTTGAATGTTCGGGACTTTGGTTAACTGTACTTAATCTGAGTGAAATTAGTGTCACTTTAATGCTTAATATGAAAAGACTGTTTGTTTTTTTGTCAGCTGAGCATCCGTTTGGACCAGACAGTAGCTGAGCTGAAGAAGCAGCTGACAACAGTGGTCCAGCTGTCCACCAACAGCATGAGGATCTATTACATTGACAAGTGCAGCGCCTTTGGTCCAGAAGAAATGAAGTACAACACCCGGGCCCTCCACTCCTACAGCATCCAAGACGGTGATGAAATACTGGTGGTGCCCAAGACCAAGTGAACGGCTGGTGTCCAAAAGGATAATTAGAGTGACTGATTGATTGATTGATTAATTGGATTATTTGTTGCCTGGTTAACTGACATCAAAAATATTTGAAAAAAACACATATGGAACAGCATCAGCTGCCCACTTTTTGGAATGAAAAGAGCAAAACAAGAGAATGATGTGAGCACCATCATGCACAGTGGGCTGCTGGGAGGCTGTAGCTGGAAATGCAGCCATTAAGTCTTTATTCATTTCAGCTTTATTTGAGGGCATCCACTGGAGTAAGTAGACAAATTTGTCACACTGGGAAACAGGCTGAGAGAGTAACTCACAGTCAGCTAGCAGCTTAAGCAGAGAAGAGGGCGCTGCCGTACCAGCAAAGCTTCACTGCAGTTCTATACACGGCATGTACCTAGCACCTGCATAAGCAAGTATCCAACACCACTGGCTTGCCCAAATGTTATGAAAACTACCCTGATTAGCAGTAAGGCTGTGCACTTTTAGAATGCACACAATATCAGGAGCAGCAGCAGGATTTTAGGCAGGAAAATCCTGTCTTAAACACTGTTTAATGGTGGTGATGAAAGTAGTATTTTTGGGTCCATTTTGTTGTATGGTGGTGTTTTTTCTGGGGTTAATTGCTAAAGTTAGAAGATGCTGCAGCACATTTAAATCATTTGTCAAAATACAGGCAAAAAGCTAGAAATTATTTCTAGATCCATAATAACAAGCGATAAGTGTGAAATTTATCATAGAATATGCAATTTTAAATAGTCATTGAAAAATTCAGAACCAAATGAATAGGCACATTTTATAATTAATTACAAAGGTGTACTGGACACAACATCTTCCAGCCGCAATCACTGCACTGCCTTTTTGTTGAAGGCGCCCCGATCAGACCAGTTGCATTTTTTTGTGACTCTTGCTAGGCAACCATCAAATCACCAGTCAACCGTTATTTAGGTTATATGACAGAGTTTTTTCTTTTGTCACTCTGAGTTGTTGCAAGTTTTTTTAACTTCATCTGTTGAGGATGAGAAAAAAAGTGAGGTGCTCAGCAACGCTTCACTCTAAAGCAATTACAAAAAGCCTCCCAGGCTACTAAAACATGCTCTAATCTGGGCCTCCTTCACCATTCTCAGTGTGTGTGCCCTGCAGTCTTCAAGTTTCCACATCAAACTTTTGTTAGTTGCATACTGCGTCAGGATTGGCTTCCAAACTAGTTATCATCATGCTTGTACATTCACATGCTAAACTGAATTTTAAGGTGAGCACAGATAAACTTTTCCCACTTCAGATGCATGTGAAAACAGTTTTCTACTGTCAAACCCTGCACTGTAAAGGTCAAACATTCAATCAAGTGAGTGTGAAGAGTATTTTAGAGTTAATGTTTTCTTTACACTGTTTTCTACATTTGTTTTCTGGACTTGGAGAAGGCTTACAACCATGTACCCCAGGGAGTCCTGAGGAGAGTGTTGGGTACCAAGCCATCCGGTCCTTATATAACTGCAGTGAGAGCTGTGTCCACATTTTCAGCAGGAAGTCAAACATGTTTTCAGTGGGTGTTGAGCTTCGCCAGAGTTGTCCCTTGTCAACAATTTTGTTTGCGATTTCCACGGCTAGGATCTCAAGGCACAGCAGGGGTGGGAGATTGATCGGTTTGGGGTACTCAAAATTGTATATCTGATCTTTGCAGATGATGTGGTTCTGTGGGGTTCATCAGACGCACTGAGGCAGTTTGTAGTGTGGAGAAGTCAGGGTGAGAGTCAGCTCATCTGAATCTGAGGCCATGGTTGTCTGTCTGAAAATGGTGGATTGCTTCCTCTCGGTTGGGAGTGAGTTACTGCCCCAAGTGAAGAAGTTCAAGTATCTCAGAGTGTTTATGAGTGAGGGTGAGAGGGAGCGTGAGATGGGCAGGCGGATTGATGCAAAGAGGGAGCTAAGCCAGAAGGCAAAGCTCTCAATTTACCAGTTGATCTATGTTTCGACCCTCACCTATGGTCATGAGCTTTGGATAGTAACTGAAAGAACAACATGACATATTAGACAATAAGTTTACTTGTGAGGGTCACTGGGCGTGGAGATGGGATAAAGACCTCAGACATCTGGAGGGAGATTGGATTAGAACCACTGCTCCTTCGCGTTGAAAGGGGCCAGTTGAGGTGGTTCAGGCATTTAGTATAACCTTTCTATTTAAAACATCATACAAGTGCATGCTTGATAATATTCATTCATCCATTAGCTTAACCCGCTTATCCTGATCATGTTAATTGATTTGAGCACATTCTAGTGAGTAGAATAGGGTTGAGAATTTATCATTAATTTATGTGTTCATGGTCATTTTAAGGGCACATGGCAGCAAAGTGTTTTCGTCAAATGATTTTGTGTATATGGCTATATGATTTTACAAGTTATTGCTGTTGTTGCTGGTTTTTTAGAAAATAGTAGCTCCATTTTTCTGATATCAGTCATATTTTATAATTTCTTTAATTACTTGCATATGATCTTGTTTTATAGACGTTTAAATGCTTCATCAATGCACTTTCATTACATTAAATCTATAATTTTCTAAGAATATAATCAGCGATTCTTCTTAAACACATTTCCAGTATTCAGTTAAATACTACTCAGTTAAATACTACTATACGAAATATAGAGTACTACGTATTGTATATTTCACTTCATTCTGCACATAATTACTTCCACCAAAGATAGCTCATTATCATATTATTATTATTATTATAATGTGGACTATTGACCCTATTAATTATTTTTATTATATAACATCACCTTGCATAAGAGGAGCATTGATGCACATTCATTTTTCTTATAGCAAGCAGCTTAGCAGAGTAGGGAATTCCTGACAGTGCACAGTGTTAGGCTGTGGACTCAGCGGATATTTCAAGCCACTACATTAAATATTCATATTTAGGGGCTGTTTGGAAACAAATACCTGTTTGGGCTGTGCTCTCAGTTTTATCCACTGTTGATATAAATATCCACTCAGTGTGCTTTGGCCTCTTTTTAACAGTGTTTTTACTCTCCAAATGCATTATATCTCAATTATGTAAATGCAACACTATTTCCCTCCTTACTTTGATAATTTATCAATATTTATTTTATAACACTACTGCTATACTTGAATATTAGAAGGTGTGATATAAGCAGAGAATGTGGTGGCAGCGATGGCGTAGCAATGACACACAGCAGGTTAGATGAAGAGAACTTTGTTACGGTGTAGTGCTGAATAATTGTTAGCGTAGCTTGAACCACAGCCATAGAATCCTGCAAAATTGAGTTATAGTGTCTGTGCTGCTAATCAGTGTTAGATTTGTTTGAAGTGTGGTGGTTTTCAGAGTGGGTGATATTTTGGTATGCATGTTATTAATTGGTTTTACATGTTTTATGCGAGGAAAGTGGTCACTATGCCTGCTTAAAGATTTATGGAATGAGGAACTTGATTGAACTTTGTTTTCAACAAAACCCAAGAAAATATTATAAGTCTTGATGTAAATGTATTGTTTACCTGTTGAACTCATCCAGATTTAGTTTGTTTAAGAACAATATGTTATTATGTTGTTTATTGTGTCTATTGTTTACTATCCAACCTGAAAATATTGGCTAAGTCATTTTATAGCCCCTGAAAACTTGATTTAAGAATTTAAGTGTTCCTCTGTAACATTAAAGATTCATGACTAATAAAGCAACAGATAAAGTTAAAGTTAGAAAAAATCTATAGTTATTATTTATTGAGGGTTAAAAAGACAAAAAAACTCAACAAACAAGAGTGCGTAATTGTGGTCTGATCAGATTTGATTGACAGTGGCCTGGCAACAAAAACAACCATGATTGTTCAACAATTTCATTAATTTCAATCTTGCCTGAGAATTAGATAAGAACAATACTTCTCTCTTATCTGCCTGCTAAAAATAAAGCTACTGTATACAGCCAGGGGACAGTTTTCTTAGCATGAAACTGGAAACAGCTAGCCAGTTCTGTCCAAAGTTAACAAAATCTGCCTACCAGCACCTCTAAAGCTCACTTATAAACATGTTATGTTGTTTGAATAATCCATATAAAAATGTACTATATGTGTAAATACTACGGTTTTGTGCTGGATGGGACTATTTTTTTTGGTGCACCTTATAGAGTCTCTACTTTAAAATAGTTTGACACAAAATAGTTTGTGGTAACAGTCCCCTTTTACCACAACTTATCACTCATACACTTACTAGTGAGCTTTAGAAGTGCACATTGGTGGACGTTTTTACTTTCTGACAGAGCCAGGCTAGCTGTTTTTCCCTTTTTCAAGTTTTTGTGCTAAGCTAAACTAACTGCTTTAACTGGCTATAGCTACGTATGTAGTGTACAAGATTAGTATAAATATTCTTATCTAATTCACTGCCAGACATTAAATAAGCATATTTCTACAACTATCAAACTGTTTTTTTTTCAAAGGAGTCCTCGGTGGTTTCAAAAGGCATTCTTAAAATAATTTAGGAATTCATGAATTGAAGTAGTCAAATACCTCCTGAAGGGTAAATAATTTGATTAAGTTTTAAAGGTTTGACCTTTAAACTTAATCAGGTCTAACCTATTATCTCTCTCTCCTTAAAACCAGTGCAGTCTGTTAATGTTGTAAGAAGAAATTGAAAAAGATAATGAATACATTGAAAAGCTCTGTATTTCCTTTGCTTAGTTAAGTACTCAACACATAATGCTAGACACCTGGCAGCTTCAGAACAGCAAATCCTGTTTTGAATGGAGACCTGTGAAACTAAATAGATACTTGCATCTCTGGATATATCAGTAAATGCACTGCTTGAGTCATCATCTGCCTCTAGTGCTTACGTGGATCTCAGAAGGCTATATTTGTCTTTGATTATAGTGTTGTTTTTTTTGGTTGGACTAAATTTGCAGGATGTCTAGATTTCAACCCCGCTCAGACTAATACACCAGTATTTAAGCTAATCATTCACTCAGCTATGTATAACACAGGACTGTTCATAATATGTGGCAATTAAAGCATTATCTTTTCTTTGTAGGAACATATATGTAATACATAAAAGTATTAATGGAACAGAATGAGTCACCTTTCTTATATTAGCATATGTAGAGAAAGATCTATTACTGAATGGTAATAAATGGCAGTCTCCCTCCTCAGTGTGTGACACTTTGTTTCATTCTTTGTAGCACTGGAACCATGTCAGGGGGTCTGGATGTACTTCACAGCTGTTATACCGCAGTATGACTTTATGACTCATTCAATTTGATGCAGATGCTCGTTCACTTCAGCATGACTGACTACTTGAGTGCTGGAACCTGCAATAGTCAAAAGAAACAGTCAACCTGGTCTCTTAGATTCCTTTCAATATTTGACCCAACCAACTATTAATGCAGCAAATGTATTCTTATAACAAACTTGAGTATTGTAGGAGAATTAAAAGAGCGCAGTAACATAATTGCATATTATATTACATTTCTATTCAGTTTAACAGCATTTTTCTTGAATTAGTAGACTTTAGAACATCACAAAAATGTAAGCTTTTATTAATGTCTTCTAAAAATGAGTGTCCAACAGTTTCTCAATAAATACATGTACACTTATTGGGTGGAGTAGCCTAAGCTTTATTTTTGTTTTGTTTTTACCACCAGAAAAAAAAATTGGTTTGTGTATAAGATTTTAGTCGCAATATAGCTGTAAAACAAATGTAACTGCACTGTGATGGCATATAATAATGACCTTGAAGGTTATTGTTTCATATCAACTATTTTTATTTACTTACTTAAATCCATTCGTACTAATATTGTTCCTATGCTACTTTAAAAATATTTATAATAATAATAATAGCAATGCTTTGCCAGGGGTCACTCACAAACCAACAAGTAAGCGTCTTTCCCATAGCCATGAAAGCAGCATTTTTTTCAATGAAAGCAATTTCTGATGTTTACGTTCGTCACCATGGTGACGGTGTAGGAGGCGGGTCGCTGCGTTGGCTGGTGACGCTCACAGGAAGGTATGAACCAATCATATATTAGCTCCCGCTACCGGACCGACGTCACCCTTAAAGCGAACAGAACCGTTACTTGGTTGCAGAAAGAAACTACAACTGCAAGATGATAGAAGATAAGGCTAAATACCAGGGTAGTCTTGATTTAAAGCACACGAGGATGTAGTCTTCTATTCTAAATTATCGGTCAACCGTTACAGCAACTTAAGTAATGGTCTAAAAAGCAACACAAACCTGTCGTAAAGATACATTTGGGGGCGTTTCGCTGCCCGTTTGGATCAGGATGATCTCCAACAGTGAGGTGAGTAAATGCAGTTTAGTAACGTTACCGTTACCCCACAGCTCACACCACCATAACCCTCAGGTGCAGTTCTCTAACGCTAATGTATGGGCAGAAACAAGTCGAACTTCTGTTTCCGACCACGTTAGACTGCATTGCTTGAATAAAAAAACACCATTTAATACATTTTGGAAGTCACAATGAGCCGCTAAAATATTCGGCATTAACATATGGCGAAATAGCCCAGTATAACGTTAGCCTAACTATTTTCTACATAAACTGCCCTTATGGGGGAAGAGTAACACCTAGCTAAACCGACTCTGAAAGTTCACAATTTAAAGCTCCAAGCTGTATGCGATAGCCACTGAACCCCCTGCCGTAACACCGCTGTCTTTGCTTCACAGATACGCTGACGTTACTGTTTTACGTTACTTGCGTTAACCAGTCCACGCGGGACGTTCACCGCCGCGGTGACACGGAGAAAATAATCATAGGCTTGTTAATAAGCGTTGTATTAACTTTGTACTTCGCTACCTCCTAGTAAAAAGAACTACGGAGAAAACTGAGTTTACGCTAATACTATCTCCTCTCCGCCGCCGCCCCCTTCACTCTGTCAAACCTAACCCCGCTTCCATTACCGAGCAACACTCCTACGTGGTTTTCTAACGTTAGTTAATCACGTGTGGAATAACATTATCTCCATAAAGAATGCGAAATTATTTCAAATACATTGATATTTGCCTTAAACCAGTCTGTTATGCACCATGTACAAACGGCCACACTGCGGTGCATCGAGTATGGCTTCTGTTCTTGTGTCGTCCCATCTTCTCCTAGTCTCATGAAATGCTATACCCTTCACGGAGCCCGTCCACTCTGTCTTTTTCCATTGTCTTACACACACAGCCTACGTCAACTGTTCTCTTGTGCTAGAAAATACTCGATTTGGTCATTTACTGGTGTATGTTTTTCATAGGCCTACATTAGGATTGCAACTAGCCTATACATGGATGGCCAGAATAAAGGAAGCAAGGTAGAATATTATTTTAATTTGTAAGAAATTACTTGTAGAATATAAGACATATAAAGCTGAAATACAGTTAGTACCCTTCAAATTCATGACAATTTTTACTATGTGTGACTTGACTGACAGGCAACAAATGACTTATTGTGGCAGTTTGGGTTGTAGGCTATTTAGTAACTTATGCAGTTGCACTTTTCCTTGAGAAATGCAGAGGTGCCTGCTGTGGATGAATCATGATCCACTGAAGCTAGCCAATCTGCTGGCTAAAGCAGTGTGGTGGACTTGATGCTTACCCAGCTTGGATTATAAAACCTTAATGCTAGTCCTTTAAGAGCAAATTGGAATGCCACTGAGTGTTGAGTGACCTGTGGAGGCCATAGGCTTCTGCTATATTTACCGGCTCTGTAACTTGATCTGTGGCATTCTGGATCGCAGTGCTCATGCTATCCTCTCACACTCTGGGGCCACTGCCTCCCAAGTAGCACCTCATTGCTTTCTGTCTATTGGCCTGGCTGCTCAGAACAACAAGGGTGAGCCTCTTAGCATACTAACTTAACTGTCACTCTTCCTCCCTTTTCTTCTATTAGATACCTGGTTGTGTGTTGAATGCATACTGTGTGGGCTGTTTGCTCAGCTGTAGGGTATGTCTTCCCAAGGAGACGATGATAGAGAACAGGGATAACATTTCAGAAAGTTCTGGATTTTTCTAGCATGACTTAGGGAACAGTGAACAACTCTTCAGGGTAGGGCATTTCAAAAGTTGATATGTGTGAAGTTTGCATTGAAAAGTGAAAATGTGTAAAGCAGCTGACTGTGATGGCAAAATATGCGCTTTGAAACAAGTGCCTGAAGAACCACATAATAAGGCTTTACAAGATGGAGTCAACCTTTCAACTTTGTCTTAATCTGAGCTTAATAATTGAGCAACTTTTCTGGATTTGATAATACGAGCTGAAGGATGCATCATCAATCTTTAATGGTTGGACATGAAATCCAGAGAATGTGTTGACCGGTGGCCTGTACTGTCACCACATGCTGAAAGTGTGTGCTGTAACGTCACAGTTGTAAAGTAACAGTTTTCTTAGAGAGACAAAACAGATCAAGGAGATGTTGATTTTACTGTCTTTGTCAAGTTATAGGCCAATGGGCAATATGATATTTCTCACATACAGCATTTGTAATTTTCCGGCAGGGATTTTCTGTCCCGCTAGTTTGATAGCAGTGTTTGATGTAAATGATCTAGTCATACTGTATCTATTTGCCTGTTTCAGTTAATACATATCTAAAAGAAAATCCCCAGTCAACAGAAAAAGATAAAACATTTTAATATTGCTGGTTCACTGTTCTGTCCTCTGTGTTGACTGGTATGTCATGTAATGTATATGTGTGTTTCCACAGGAGTAATCAGTGTCCCAAAGCCTGTGTCTGTGTGTGTGCGTGTGTGTGTACACTGAGGGGTAGCAACAGTAGGATGAGCTGCCCAAGAGCCATCACAGCCTGCAGGGACTGACATACATCGCTACAAATACGCAGGTAACTCCTCCACACACACATGCTTTTACTCACACACACATGTGCAAACAATCAACAAACAAACACACACACACAAACAATCTGTCCCAGTTGACAATGTGAAGTCTTAATTATTATTAATTATTATTAAGTACATGTAGTCTATACTGCATTGCGCTGTTTTTTTTATGTAAGGGCAGAGTTTTACATCACTATTTACATGATTCAGATGTATCACAGAAGTACTGGCTGGTTCCTTTATTAAAGAGAGTCAAAAAAGTAAGAAAAATGAGTTATGTGTTATGTTTTATCAGCTTACAAATGACTCACAGAAATGACTGCACTGGAAAGGTGATGCTGCACGTCAGTTCCTTCTCAGTTTACAGCATTGCTGCTATGTAGACATTTAGACTATGACAATTATAGAGCATTGAAATGGCAGTTTACACTGCTAAAAGGTTTTGATGATGCCAATATCAGCCAGAAAACATAATCGATACATGCATTTATCAACACATATCCACTGAATTAGACACCAAAATTGGCATGCAATTAGGGTTGGGTATTGCTTTTTTTTGGATACCGGTGCTAAAACGCTACCTTTAAAGCGGTGCCGGTGCTTGAATCAAAATGTATATAATATATTTATAATGGATATATTATGAAATATAAAAAAGGAGCACAAAACAACAGTTGGGGACATTAAAGAACGGCTTGTTTATTGCTAAGGCCATATGGTCAAAATTAAATGATTAATTGATAATTTAATAACAATGCACCACAAGGCTGGCGAGTTTCAAGTAAACGCACTGTCTGTGTTGTTTTTCCAACAACAGTAGCCGCAGACTGTTACATCCCGGTGTTGGAATCCTCTACAGGGAAATACAGTCACACTTTACACTGTTTAACGTAAGCTGTCAGCATTTTAACCGTTGTGTTTAATTCAGCTGCTAGTTAACGGTATCGTAACGTCCTGTGCAGCGATGCTTCCGTTGCCTGTAATGACCGTTTCGGAGCATCAGAGAGCAGCACAGACATTTAAGTGGCACCAAAATGAGGCACCGAAATCCCTGTTGCTATTCTTTTTGATAAATACCGGTTGTTTAGGCACCAGTGCCGTATTAGCACCCCGATTTCGGTTCCCAACCTTACATGCATCGGTTATATAATACAGTGATGATAGCATATTCAGATATCTAATGAAGACCAGTTTAAATAGTGGATTTGGAACAAATCAATAGAAAGCCAGAGTAAACAAATGACTTTTAAGGTGCTTTTTAAAGATGTGCATTGATTTGGCTTCTCTGAGGAAGTTTAAGGGCCAAAAAGCAACAACAGCAAAAGCACAGTCCCCTGTAGATTTCAGCCTTGACCTTGGAACTGCCAGAAGTACTTGCTCTGATGATTTGAAGCTCCTCCCTGAGGTCAGAGTGCACAGCAATTCCTTCAAATACAGAGGTGCCTGACCATGTAGTGCCTTGTATGTTGGAAGTCAAACTTTTAAAATCAATAAAGTGACAGAAAGCCAACGGAGAAATCCTGAAACTGGTGTAATGTGTGATCTACATTTAGTTTAGTTTTTGTTAAAAGTCTGAACACTTCTGGACCAGCTGGAGTTTTTTTTTTAAGCAGGTGAACATAGCATTACAATAGGCGATGCAAAACTGTGCTGTATCTGGTAGAGTAGACTGATAAATCGGACAGGCCAATATTAGCTTATAGTGTAGATTATATTATATCAGTATCGTAACAACAAATTGCAGTGCAGAAATGCCAAATGTGGTTTGAGATTATTTAGAAACAGCGTTCATGACATAGTTTGTCCAACAGAACATGTCTGATTGTGTAGTTTTTGATTTAGAAGGTTTTATTGGTGATTTTTCATGGTAGAAAGTGCTGCTATACTTTGTCATAGTCAGTCACAGTTGCAGTGATGACAAGCAGATGCGGAAGACCCAGAAAACACTGATCAATCAGAGCAGACTGTCTTTTTCATGAGGGGGGCTTAAAGAGACAGGCACTCCAACAGAGCGACTCTTACAGAGGGCGAATAAAGGTACAGCAGCCATGGGCAGCGTGGATTTTTCTATGTCCTACACACCAGAAACATTTTTTACACGACGCTGGATATATGATGTTGCAACACCACGCTTCAGTCATGTCGCAAAAATGGAACAGCACTGTAAGTCACTGTCAGACGCGTAACTATCGGTAAGCAGTACATGGTTGCTTACGGGCCCGGGCCAATCAGGGATTCACCAATCAAGATTAGTCCCAAGATAAATTCCAATAAGTACTTTATCAATCCGTATGAATGTGTGTCCCAGGCCAGGATAGGAAATTAACAATGTAAAGATCAACAAGCCACTGAAAGTGACAGATATGTCTATATTTGACTCATTCAATAAATTATTATTTTTTCTTTTATCTTAAATCCACCAGCCATTTTAATATTATACCAACATTTGCAGCATTCTGAGCATTTTTGGTAAGGTTCCTAGGAAATCTCCCAAAGCATTAATTAATAGTAGGCTAATAATTTTATAATAATAATAATAAGTTTCCTTTTCTTTTTTTTAAAGAACTATATCATTTTTTTTTCTTTTTTTTTTGCAACTTTCACCGTCTTCCGCAACTTTATTGTAACAAACATACAAAAGGCATCGCAATTTTTTTTTACAAAAGCTCCCGTGAAATCAAGCATTTTGGGCCTCAACAATCTCAAAAAAGGCTGCCCGTGTGTTTTTTCATGTGTTATGGTGCACATTCACCAGCTGTTTTTGTTGTTGTGGTGCGAATAAGCTACTCCTGATTTTGTCAGTCATTTCATCTCATATGCCATGTCTCTATGATCCTATCCTGTCCGATTCATAGTAGCCTACTCGTGGACATTGCGCCATCATCACGTGCTGTAGTAGGGGGGCCCGCCTTGATAATCCTGCTTAAGGGTCTGGTGTTGGCTCGTTACGCCACTGGCCACTGTTGTGTATCTATGGCCTCCCCCAACTCCACTTAGTGGAATGGCAGATATTGGATAAGTGTTTCATTAATAAGGGCATATACTTGTCCAGATTATTAGCTCAATGAATGAAAAATCCTGGCAGTCAGCTGCAGAGACTCAAACATCAATCACTGTAGCCTGTGGATCAGGTGCTCTCTGAGGTCTCTGCTGCTTTTATGACCAGATAGTGGTAATGATAAATGCTAATTGGCTGCTTGTAGAAACATGTTTGTATAGTGAACATGTTTGAATATGTAATGAGAGGTAATAATTTCTTTGTAGCGAAAAATGCAGTTGATTATGAAACAAAAACAAAATCAGTTGAATAAAGTATGTTTAAGGATGGAAAATAAAGGGTGGCAGAGCTGTTATAGTCAGAACATCAGAGCTTTGGAATACACTGCTAGACGGTCTAGGACAATCAAAAGCAATGATACTTAATCTCTTCCTTTACAGAATTTGTTGTATCTAGCTGTAAATACTGCATTATACACAGCACTGAACTGACAGTAGACTTGGCTGATGTCCAGTCTTCCCTAGCAGTATCTAGGGAAGACTGGACAAGGTCCAACTATGGCTTGTTAGAATAGCCAAGTAGTCAAGTCTAGTTTTAACACGAAACAACTTGGCACGTAGTTGTAATGGGCAGAAAGGGAGGGCAAATGCGTCAGTGTGGCCCCCAGCAGTCTGTTATCCGCTCACATTTCAGGGTATATTTAGCGGCCTGTAAGAACAAGCCAAGCCAGGCTTTGCTCAGAGGCCCCTTAATAGCACCCATGTTGATTTCTAACATTATTCATTATGAAAACCACAGCTATTTTGGTGTATAGTGTAATGATGGTAACAATAGAATGTCCTATGGATTTAAGGCCAAAAACCCATCAGTCAAAGTGAGTTCACATACAGTAATTACAATTACTGTCATCCTGCATTAATTTACAGAGTATTTTATTTTTAAAGCTATGCCAATTGACTTTCAATGGTTTTAAAGTTATTTATTGATGGTCCTTAAAGATGGCTCTTAAAGCTGCACTGATTCATATTTTTATGTGTAAAAATACCGGGTCATACTCAGTGACCAACCAACTGAGAATGATCTTCAGTTCTACAGTTCTACTTTGAGTGTCTTTTAGTTCATTTCTGGTTTCATTGCCCTCAACATTACTGTTTTGGTTCACTGTTTCCAGCTGCAGAAGACTGGCTGTTTTCAGTGAAAAAAGCTCTTGGTTGGAGCTTACCAAATTTGTGTATTTTGCCAGAACTCTTGCACTTGCAGCGTTGCATCCAAATAATTTTTTACACATTCACACAATCCTTTCCACTTGCATATATGACCATAATTATACACTGTAGGTTGTGGTAAATGATAGCCGTGCCGCAACAAGCAGGCTGAGACAGTACGTTGAGAGTACAGCCTTATTTACACATTTTAGGCTGAATGAGTGAAGTAAAAGAAAATGGCACTCCATTCTGATTAGCAGTAGTTGCCTTTTAAGCTTGTGTTTGCCTGTAGAAGTGTGGTCCTCTGTCAGCATGGTAATTTTAGATTTTCTTTTGTTGACATTTTTATTTATCAACAATCCCTATGGACCCACCACAAATATACTTCAATTTGTGCTGCAGGGTAGTGAAATATTAAGGTATTTGTTGCACCTTCATTTGACTACATGTGTCTGCTATGCTTGTTTTTGTCTTGTTGGAAATGGGTGTATCTGACCCAAAGTTGAACTCAATACTCGTCGAAACTACACTGACTCATTTCAGATTCAGATAACTATTTACTATAGTACATTACTTCTCTACACACTCACTCACACACACACACAGGCAGACAGACATACATACTCACACTCCAAATCACATGAGAGCATTCACTCTGATGTTACATTCATGAAATGTAATCCCGGGGCACCTCGGCTATGGCGTCCTGCGTCATCACACACACTCTCCTACCACACTTGAGATTGGCTCTGCTCTCTAATAGGCCAGGAGAGGACCTGGGAGGACAATATGTACTGTAAGAGATCTGACTCACCGACTCATTTAAATGATGGATTTTCAACAGAAGCACATTTCAGCGAGATAATAGACACAATCACAATCAACAACAGAATTTGCCATCTATCTGTGGCTTTTCTCTCTCTATCAGCATATCAATGTCTATATAAAAAGATATACTGTACATTTCAATACTTTTCTACATAATAGTCATATTTTCAAGCATTTTCCAACCAAAGATGCAGTTGTATTCAGCCATTTATTTTCATGTTAAGCCTTCCACATTTTATAATAGACACAGGTAGACATCAAGTCTCCATCAAGTATTTTTCTCCTTTTTTGACAGTACTTATTTTTAGTTTCAGATCTTATAATCAAAGGTAATATGTTCTTGCCACATGATGGCCAGCTGTAAGTCCAGTATTCAGTAGGTCAATAGAATGTGGACTTTAAAACCAAAACAATGAGCTAAAAGATGCTAAAATGTTCAGTTGAGCTGGGGGCAGCAGCAGGGTCAGGCAATATTAAACTACTACAGACATCCCCTTTAACATTATACACATTTCATTCTCTTCCATTAGTCATTTATTCCATTCTTATAAAAAAAATATGGAATAGTGCATCAATGACATCCAGGTGAGCTTTTTTGGTACTGCTTGTGATGGACACTGTAAATGGACAGAGTAGTGTGTTGAAAGGTTAAAAACAGTGTGAATTGTTATTTACTAGTTGCTAGTCTTTTGTTAGTAGTAGAATGTGGTATTTTCCCATTGTTATACTTAACATTTTGATTTTCTTCTGACCTCTCTGATTTGATTCTATCTGATCCTGTTTTATAATTCTCTGACAGAAGCACAGAGGCTCATTAGGCAGAGTTTCTTTAAGTCCTGGTCGTTATCTAAAGGAAGGAAATGAATACGGAGCAATAGGTGCAGTCGCCGGTTTGTAGCTTTAATAGTAAGTGTAAATTGGCCTTCTGCTACTTTTAAGTCCTTTATGCGTTGGTAGCAAGCAAACAAATGCAGCGTGTTGCCACGGTAGCTATGGTAACTACTGGTAACACAACCTCAGGGGAGGACAAAAATGCAGAGTAGCCAGTGTGTGTGTGTGTGTGTGTGTGTGTGTGTGTGTGTGTGTGTGTGTGTGTGTGTGTGTGTGTGTGATTATAAGCTTATGTCTGTGTGTGCTATGTTGTTTCCCTGGAGACAAGTGAAATCCATATTGCTATCATCTTATCAATCCTGTGTGTCCGTCCATGTTGTGTGGTGGTGTTACTCCCACGGGTGTGATTTGCTGTTTGAACTTCACTCTCAGCAGCTCGCCCACCAGGCTAGCCCAAGCTTGTTTCACTCCGCTGCCTTGGGTCTTTGCCTGTATGGACACAGCTGTGGGAATACAGAAAGGTACATCCATAAGGCAGTTGTGGTAAGGTTCAACCAAGGCCAAAGTGGTGCAGTTAAGAGTTCAAAGGACATACAGGCTACGCTTCTTTGAGGGTTGTCGAGTTCTAAAAAATCCTAAAGTCCCACATAAACACAAGAAAACCACAGACCGTCATTTGATATTAATTTGTCTCTGTTGTTTATGCTTGCTAATTGTGTAATTTGAGACCATGTTGCTTAGTGAAGAGCCATGTTTATACAGTGGGTCTTACTGACAGTTTTGTCAGAGAAAACACAACTCATGGCAATATGGATCATCCAGGATTCTCGCTGTAATTTGACTCACATGATTTTCATCCTTGTCTTTTCACAGTGTGAGGAGTCACATAATGAAGGTTTGAGCCAGTGTGATAAGGATGTGGTGGTCTTATTTGCAGTGATGAATACATTTTGCAGCAATCAAAGTCAGGTACAAGCTTTGAAAATGCTGCCTGGCTGGTGTTCCCTCTGTGTCCAGGCAACACATTTCCAGCTCAAATTACCAGAAAATGTGCATTGAAAAAAATCCTCTGGACAGTCTTCTTTAATGTATTCAACTTAAATTATGAGCCCAGAATAAAAGCATTGACCGTATACCTTGTATTTGCAGATGTTGCTTTTTTTAATATAACATCTGATACAATCCTTTATTGTATTTTACATATTGACATAAAACAAAATTAAAATAAAAAAAAAAAATTTTTGATAACATAAATTTGTTTTTCAAGATATTGTGAACAATCTTTTGTACTGCTGATTAAAACACCAAATTCTTCTTTTGAAATACATAATCGTTATGCAACTTTTGGGGCCAATGCTGCTGGATCCAACTGGTTAGTTCAGTACAAAACTAGGCATATGTAGTGTTGTTAAAAAAGGTTAATATCTTAGCAGCTAGTCTGCAACAGGTTGATTCTTTGGTCTTTTAGTATTAACTTTAACTATTATTTATCACGCAGCTGAGTTCACGGTTGATTGTCTGTGCTTTTTATCACCAGTGATGGGAGCTACAATGCAGGCAGCTTACTGAATTCAGAATTCAATGTTAAAGATTTGTTAATTCATGTACTAATCACCTCTATTCATAGAGAGTTTGTTTTGGGGCTTGTATGACAGTTGACTCAAACTATCATAGTTGTTTTGGCGCACGCCTGTTTGTTCCAATTTTCTGTCACCAGTAACTGACAAGAGTGGTGAGGGAGAGTGATTCCAGATCCAAAAACTATGGGTGATGTCAGGGACGCAGTGTCCATGTTTTACTGTTGCCATCTGCATTACAGAACCAAAATAACCCTTCAAACACCATTGCTGCCAAAGTATAGAAACAAACCTTAAACATAGATCTACCAAGCCTGCCTTCAGCTAGCTGACTCAAAGCAAGGCGGTTTATTGGTCCCGTTAGCCTGGCTGGCTTAGCAGTACTTAACTAAATATCCACAGCCGCCTGGCCTGCGTCTGTGTGTTTTGGCTAGCAGTGTGTGTTGGCCTGTCTCCAGCACGCTGCCGATCTACTTACTTCAGATCCATATGCTGAAATATTGATGAACCTGTGCCCACAGAGCAAGAGGGAGGCAAAGGGAGAAAGCGATAGAGACCCTGAAGGAGGGGAAATTACACAGAGAAGAATTAGGTGCCATCGGAAGAAAAGGCAAGGTGCCAGGGAGGAAGAGAGAAAGCTGGAGAGGATAGGGAGCAGTATGAAAGGGAAGGAAGAGGGGGTGAGAGACAGATTAAAGAAATAGGAGCCTCTCTCACTAAACTCAACGCGGATCAGCAACACCAGATACTTTTATTTATTCAGATCCCGGCTGCCGTGCATGTGAACAAGAGCTTCTCTCTGCTGCGGCTGCAACAGAAACACACTGTGCTCGCTGCCTGACTGTACCTCCGACAGCCCGTCTGACTCTCCCGTTATAGCCGTGGGAGACACACACTACACCGAGAGAGGGAGGAGGGGTGGGCTGGTGCCTTGCTGCAAGAGTAAGGAATTTGCAATTTGAGATGTCAAAATAGTCAGGAGAGATTCTATTCCATATTTATTTATTCATCTTTATTTATTTCAGAAGAAGGTTGAAGTTGGTAGGAGAAGGGTGGTCCCTGTGTTTTTTTTTAACTGAGTGGGATTTAAGGATTTAAGTAGAAGATGCTGTGCCTTCTTTGAGCCTAAATAGTGTATCAGCAAGCACGCCAGCTAGTGCTAATTGTGTCACTACAGATCTGACTCTACTGCATTGAATCTCATGCTCCTTAGAGTGTCATGATGTGGGCTCATGGTATAGTACCTCTATGTAACCAGCCATGTGCTGTAAAAGCCTGAACATATATAATAATGGTTGTTAGATAAACAGCCATTGCACCCTAATGTACAGTATTTCCATTTGATCTGTTCCAGTTTAGAGGAAACACATTTTTAATGGGACAATTTTACATTCAATCAAAGTTGATTTTTTTAGGCACAGGTATAATGTCTATGTGTGGCTCTGAAGTACGTTGGACATACTGTACATAACTGAAGTGTAAAAAATGCCCAAAAACAAACACAAATTTGAAGTAAAAAAGAGAAAGAAAGTTTTGTTACACTTGGGCACAGCTACCATTTGGGACATGATGCTTCTGTAGTGGGGCCAGCAACTTCTCTTTGGGGCTGGAAGCAACAATAGCTTATTTTAACAAACTACACTTCTTTGACAAGAAGCCTGCATCAAAAACTGGGTCAGCAAGTGCATGTGGTAGCGTGCACTGCTTTCTGGTCAAATTATAGTATTTGTGGCTTTGAAGTATTAAAAAAATTCTATTATCTTTGTGGGCTAATGCATTGAAAACATTTCAGGTGCATTTGTGCTTATTACTGCATTATGCACTATACATAAATCATATACACTTTGTCAGTGATGGCAGTTAAAGGAGAAAAATGTTCACGCTGATGGATAATTTAAATCATGGAAGTTGCAAGTTGTTGTAAATTGATAGAAATAATGTAGTGCACGGAAGCTAATGGCTGCCTGAAAGTCAGGAAAAATGCATTTACACATCTACAACACTATAGCGAGCATTGGTAATGGGTTGCAGTAATGTCAAAGAAATGTGATTTGTAATAAATGGGTTAAAGCATGAACAAATGCTACTATTGTGGATAGCATCCTCATGCCAATCAAGCATCTCCCCTGATAAGGAGATGTGTGTTAGGAGGAGTCTTCAGTGTTTGTTCCAGGCAAGCAAAAACACACACAAACAAAAGCAAAACACCACACTATATACACACTATCTGCCTTGCTACACTTTGTGACAATATTATCCTATATAATCCTGATAACAGGACAAGGAGTATCAGTGTGGGTCAGTGTTTGGTATTCGGTTATGTATCACACAGTAAGGATAGCATCACTTTAGATTTTTTCAGTTTTCATGATATTATGCCAAAAAGGTGGATGTGTTATAGTCAGTGATGCTCTTTAAAACCAGATTAATGCTTAGTCAAGCAAGGATAAATGTTGCTGTAGTGCAAGTATTGATTGTTGCTGATGAACTAATACTTGTGTCTCTTTGCTGTTGTTGCAGTCAATGCAGTATTTCAGAGCCTCTCCCTCCCCGTGGCTGAGAAACCAGCAGCAGCATGTCCCGTGTCTCCTCCACCGCCAAGCGCTACTCTGGCCCCTCCTACCCCAGCCACTACAGCTCCTACAGCTCCTCCCTGACCCCAAGCCATAGCTCCTATAGCGAGCGGGACAGGCTGTCCTCCTACAAGTCCCCCACCTCCACCTCTTCTTCAGGGTACTCCTCCTCTAGTTATCTGAGCAGTTCTGCTGCTCGCAGCCGCAACTACAGCACCGCCTCAGACCCCGACCGCGACCGGGGTCGAACCATCCCACGCACTGACATCCTTGGAAGCAGCATCAGCAGCCGTCGGAGCGAGAGCCTCAGCAGAACCCCTGTCAAGAGCTATGGAGGGTTGGGGCTGAGTGGAGGATCGACCTATACCGGCTACAGTTCCTACTCTTCTTCCTCGGCCGAGTCCAGCTACCTCTCCTCTTCACCGGTGGCCTCCAGTATCTTGCTCAACCGACGAAAATCTGCATCCCAGAGTGACTTATGCAGGGATCTCGCCTCTCTGGGCCTTAATGATGCCTCCTCTTCTCCCTCCACCTCGTCTTCTTCCACCAGTGCCCTACGGAGCTACCGCAGTCGGGCCAGCGATGTGGCCAACTCATATGGCACTAGCTCCCGCCCGAGCTACTCTGGCCTGTCACGGAGCTCTACTCAGGAGGCCCTGTCGCGGAGCTCCACCCAGGAGGCCTTCAGCAGCAGCAGCAGCAGCAGCAGAGCATTCAGCTCTTCCACATGGGAGCCGAGCAGTAACAGGCTGTCCGACTCCCCCACCAGGGACTCCAAGGTAAGAAAATGTCCCTCTGTTATGTCCCTTTTGTTCTGTACTGGCTTGGCTTTCTTTTATTGGGGGTACACCGCTCCTTAGGTGATCGTTATCCAGGGGCTGAGTATAGCTGCAGTCGTCACCACAGAGGCACACTGGTTTCAATTCTTTGGTTTCACACACATGGTACAGCCCCACAATGCTGTGTGGCTTCTGAGAATACAGGCTTTTACCAAATGGGGGCACTATTGTTCAAATTTATTTCAATGCACTTGAAGTCTTGGTTTACAATTACATACCAGACATGCCTCTAACATGTTCCTTGGTTGACTGTTTGAGCTGTTCAATAAATGACAGCTACAATTACTCTTATTTTTTGTAACATAATAATCATATGCTAATCGGAGAACATTATAGTAGTTTCATGGCTATGTGACAAATAAGCGTGGATACCGGACCCCTTCTTACCCAGCAATTAGATAGTTTACACCTCAGAACGAGCTGCTTGGCTATGATGGGCTGATTCTGCACACCACTAGCCTCATCTCTAAGCTCAGTGTTAATGACCCAAGCTTTCTCCATGCAGTTCAGAAAGCACAACTGACCCACTTTGTCTCAGGATTAGTCCCGATAACCGCTTAAATAATGGGAGGAGGGTGGGGAGAGTGCAGGAAGGAAGAGTAGATGGTAGGAAGGATGAAGAGTGAAAAAGACGTTTTCCTTTAAAGTGCTTTTCAGTGTATTTCAGGTAGTTATAAGCATGAATAAACTCTTTTGAAATATAGAATCAAACATTTACAATACTAGTAATGGGGCATAAAAAAGTTTCCATTCAAAGCACATTTTGTTGCACATCATGTTCATTATATTACACTCTCATTGTTTACTATTTGTTATTCAGATTAACTTTTAATGTACTCCTAATGCATCAGAATGCCTTATTAGTACGATCAATGTAAATTGAATATCCTTGGGTTTTGGACTGTAAGTGGGACAAATTAAACATTTAAAGATGTCACCTTTGGCTCTGAGAAAATTTAATGGTCTCCTACATTATGACGTAAATTAGTGCACGTGTCCAGTGACGTCACTGGACATGTGCACAAATTAGACTGTCTATACACATAGTCTTGAGACGAGGTTTACTCAGCCAGTAAAAAAGAGTAATTAAAATTACCTGTGTGGGTTTACAAAGGGCCTTTACAATAAACAGCCATCTGAAAATGCTGCATTAGTACAACAATTATTTCTAATACTATGTACTATTGTTGATAATATTTTTGATGATGTAGGCCTCATACAGTTTGTTGTTACTCTCATGACATACTGTAAATAGACTTGCTGTATGCACTTGAATGATTCTAGCATCTGGAATAAGGAAGGATAAGAATAAGGACACTATCAATAGTAATAGTATTACTATTAAGTGGTCTTGTGGTGGGGCTGCACGCTGTCATGAGGTATACTTGAACAAATAAAACCAGCTGTATCTTTCCTAATCAGTTAGGTGTTCCTCTTTAGCTCATACAAGTCTCCATTCGAAAATAGACGAATATTACCTAACACAGCCTGCACATTACACATTATTTGGCTCTCCCAGAGAAGGGTCAAAATCAATTTAGACTACTAAGGCAGATTGTACTAAACTAAAATATAAATACATGATAAGATATTCTCTGCTGGGTGCAAAAATTATAATTTTATAGTGTTCTATGAGCCTGTGGCTCAAAACTATGAAACACAAATAGTCAGTTTGCCTCTTAACCATGGACCATGAGCTAAAGTCCATGTTTCAGTATCACTTAGGTGATGCAGGTTCCTGAAGTCGAATCGGCAAGCTTGAACTACACTTTTATTCTCATTTACAGTAACCCATCAAGTAGTCAACACCTACTGTATCCATCATGCACGGACTAAGAAGTACTAGATGTCACAAGCTGGGCTATTTGTACTGTTAATTATCCCAGGCCTCTTTTACTTCAGGCACATTTAATCACCTTCTTCCCCCGGGGCAGGGCATCTGCACTGATAAAGATTTCAGAGCCCAGTCTGTTGAAACCAGCCTTAGTTAGGGTCCTGAGTTTGTGAGTTTACATAATGTTATTTCATGGCTTGGTTGAATTCTTGATTCTGATTGGTCAATCACAGCATTCTGCTGTCTGCTATTTCTGTGTAACAGACCTTTGCCGAGTATAACACTGTTGCCATGGACGAAGTTCTGATCATAGACTGGCGTACCATTTTTAAATCAATAAAAGCATATTGAAATCAATATTTGTGCTCAAATATGTAGCTCATATCGCTGATCAGCGGATGTCAAAGGGAGAGAGAGGGTGGAGAAAACAGAGCTAATGGCAACAGTCCAAAACGAACATTAGTTAGCTATGCTCATCACCATATCCTATTTTAACTGTAATGATTATTTGTCATTATTTTAGACAGTTTATACTGAAAAATGTGTGGCTTAATCACAGCTAATCAGTCAACAGTTATCTATAGATTTCTTAATATCATTAACTGCTTGATATTCATTTGATTGTATGGATATACAGTATGATGGTCCAGCACATACACTCATTTATAAAGCTCTCAGTCAGCATATTAGGTCATCAACACAGCCTTATAAGTGGTGCTTATTATTAGGGATGCAACTATAAATTATTTTCCTTATTAAATATATATTATTTTCTTGGTCAACGGATTCATCATTTTGTCTATAGAATGCCAGCAAATAGCAATGCAAGTTAACATGGCCCAATATTGTTGTTTTATCCGACCAACAGTCCTAAAACACAATTTTCATTTTAAAATCATAGAAGACAAAATCATATTCACATTTGACCAACTGACACCAGATCATTTCACCATTTTACTTTCAAAAATGACTTAAAAAGGGTGGTGAACAGTGAATTACAGTAATCAATAGAGTTGTGAGGCGGCCAGAGTGAGCAGTGTTTAAAGATGTTACCAGTAATTGCGGCTTTTTCCCGCCCTTCTGCTATACACAGATTATGAAATAATGACATAGATGTGAAAAAACACAACTAAAATAATGTGATCCGCACTGGGGATTCAGTATCTACTACATACAGTTGAAATTATTCTATAGCTCAACCCAAACTCTACACTGTTTGATGTTAAATGACTAAAGAACAAACTTGTTGTTGCTTATGCTCTCCTGAAATATGGTGAAACAAAATAAATCCATTTCTGATCATTTCTCAGAAACTTACAACACAAAAACAACACAAAAATAGCAGCTGCTGGTGCCTCATGGTCCTGTTCTTATTGTGCCATGTCTATGATTAAGGCAAGCTGGTAAACATGACTACAGTTCTTGTTTTCCCTGTTTCTCATGCATGATTTTCAAATCGACACGTACAGGGAAAAACACATTTCTATGGCTTTACTAGGTATAAGTTTTAGATTTACAGTGAGAGCCTTGTAACCATGTAGTGGTATTCATTACCTGGTTCTCTTGGGCTCCTTTCAAGCATCTCATGCATTTCTTTGAATCTGTTGGACCTTTCTTAAATGAATAACTTCTGGTAGCTGTCTTGTATTAGCAGGTTTCGACTGGTTAGCTCACAGGTGATAGATACTGACAAGACAATTTATAAAGGCAGATAACAATGCACAACCTTTGTGCCTGTTTGGAATTGGCCGATTGGCTTTCTCCAGAACCGCTCATCCAAACAACTTCCCACTCGACACTGTGCTTCCTTGGGTCCTGAGCGTTACACCTGCAGTAAGGTAGTTGCGCCAAGCAATGCTAGGGTAAATTATGTGTATATGTACATTGACTTATTATTGGCAACATTACAGGTTTATTCACATTCAGTTCTACCTGTCAACCTTCCGTTCACACTTTTGCTCCTTTGCTCCTACAAACAGTCACAGTAAGGTCAAGGTGGCATGACTGAGTCAAAGCTGATTTTGCCACCAAGTGGTTCTGCTCAGACTCTGTGTCTAGACTTACTGTTGAGTCAACAATATTTTTAGACTTCTCTTCGAAATATTTTGAGGCTGTCCCACTGTCGGTTTTGCCACCTTGGTCAGACTGTTTATGGTTTTAACAAAACAAAAACAAAAATTAAAATTCTGAGACGTGGAGCTTGTTCTTTAGCAAATAAGGGCCAGTAGTTTAGTAGCGCAGTTTTGTAAGCTGTTATTATGAGTTTGTTTGATAAGGTTTGTGGCTCAGTTTTTGGTATGTCTATCAGGACAGCCATTTTAACATTACACCAAAGCTGTTAAGTGTCAATAGATAGAATACTGTATCTAATATTCAATGGATGCACCAGTATCAATATTAAGATTTTGACCTTAAATCAAAACAAAGCATCCTTATAGTCTCTATAGTCTATACCATCAGTATTACAAAAGTTTTCAAAAACAGAGCAAAAGGGCCTTTGAAGTTATATATATCTATATATATATATATATATATATATATATATATATATATATATATATATATATATATATATATATATATATATATTCATCCATTTTTTAGCTGCTTATCCAGGTCAGGGTCATGGTGGCAGCAGGGTGTGCAGCAGCTCAGATGTCCTTTTTGACTTCCCTTCATTTTTCTGGAGGTCCCTAAACACTTCTAACCACCTAGGAAAACAACATTTACTATTTGGTGGTTTGTGATTGGTGGACCTTTATAATCAGCTGTGCAAATCACAAGTAATTTCTCTGATGCAGTGGCTAGACCCTGAGTTTCTCATCACAACAGTCTGATACAATGGTTGCATTACTGCATGTGAAGCCCAAGAGACGTGGAGCAAAGATACTTTGAGATGAAAGGTACAGGCGCCAGTGCTCTGAAAATAACAGGAAGTTAGTTATGGGGTGGCAGTGTTGTCTCAATTCTGTCCAATGGGGGCCACAGTGTCAGACTTTGATCTTTGATTTAGAGCCACACGTCTTAATTATAAGCAGAGCAGCACCTGTAGCCAACTTCCAACTTCCCCTCCTGCAGCCCCTTTATTGGGACTTATGTGATATCCAGTTCTACACTTACTGTACAGAACACTTCCTTCTGTTCTGGAACAGTGACACGGAAGGCTTCATTCTCTTCTGGAACTCTCCCGCATAATCTCCTGAACTCTCCCACATACCAATGATGTAATGTCAGCATTTCACATCAGTGTTAGCAAGTAAAAGGAAGATATGCATGTTGTAAGCTTGTAGGATTGTAGAATAAGGGCTCAGGTCTTTCATAAACAACATGAAATTGTTTTAATTGCCCCAACAAAAAAATATGTTGTACTACCTAGTGTAGTGTAGAATGTATCAGTCTAATGTGCTTAGTTGAGCTTAGGGAATAGAGCAGCTATCCCTAGGATAATTGTACTCTGACTTCTCCTAGAAAACATTGCTCAGAGACTTCTTTTGTCCCATTTTTATACCAATCTGCTTAGCTCTTTGCATCAGATATCACAATACAAACATTGACCCTTTGCACCGGTCTCTCACGTTGTAGTTTTTCACCTCGAGGATTTAGACATTCACACATGCATGCACGCACGCACACACGCACGCACACACACACACACACACACACACACACACACACAGCCCGGTGATGGAATGTGCACCATGGCTATTTGTTGTGTACACACGCTTGAGCCTGGTTCGTGAGATTGCTGCTGGGGACCTGTTGCACTTGTTTCACTTTACACTGTAAACCCACTGTGCATTTCAATCCTTTTTCTGAGTAAAAGAAATGCATGTTGCGTTGACATGGTCAGTGTCTGATCATTTAAGGTAGGAAAGGGTTGACTTTCATGAAAAGATAGCAGGGTTGAAACAATATAAGTTTCCCCTGTTTGGTATTTTGATGACCATGAACCAGACTGCCTGTGAGTGGGAGGTGAGGCACAGGACATTCTGTTGTCTTTCTCAATGATCAGCTCCATCAGTCAGGAAACTTCCCTGAAAAATAGCTAAAACACCCAGTGTTAAATTAGACCATTTGTCATCAAGACCTTTAACAGTCATCCGGTGTTGGTCAGGTGGAATGTCCAAAAAGTCAAAAAATAAGTTTCATCAAATAAAAACAGATGCAAGAGCACATTGGATGGATTCAATCATACTTTTGTGTTTCATTTGACCATAGTCATTAAATTAAAAAAGCCTGATGCAACACCTGTATGTTTTCCAAATTTTAACTTTAGGGCGCTCTAGAAATCAACAAGATGTATTCTTGCTAAAGAATAAACAGCTAAGAGTAAAACCTGTTTTTAATAGTGTGCTAGCATTCTTTCAAGTCTCCTTAAATTGTTCAATATTTCTTATTACTTATTACTGAGTAAACCATTGGAACGTTATTAGATACTTAACCTTAAAGCTGCTCTATGCAGTATTTTATATTAACATCGGATCAAATGACAAACAATTATCACATGACTCATAAGTTCCCCCCAGCTTTACGGAGTTTTTCAGTGTCTTTCAGCACATTCCTTGGTTTTCCAGCCTGCAACTTTAAAGGAACACACCGACTTATTGGGACTTTAGCTTATTCACCATATCCCCCAGAGTTAGACAAGTCGATACATACCCTTCTCACCTCCGTGCGTGCTGTAACTCTGTCTGACGCCCCCAGCATTAGCTTAGCCTAGCACAGATCCTGCAGGTAACTGGTTCCAACTAGCCTACTGCTCCAATACTAAGTGACAAAATAACACCAACATGTTCCTATTTACATGTTGTGATTTGTATAGTCACAGGGTGTAGAAATAACAAGGTCACATGAGACACAGCCATATTCTAACCGCATACTAACTAGGAACTATATTCTCAGAAAGGCAAAGCACTGGTACTTCTGGTACTTGGGCAGAGCGATTAGCGCAACACTGAAAAGCACAGTTACTTCTGTCAACAAAAACAATGTGAACAGCTAGCTAGTAGCAAACAAGACTGGTGATCATGGCTGACTTTGAGGAATTGTCAGGGGATTTTTACTTTTAGTATTTAGAAATTGCCCTTTATGACCTCATAAGGGGGAAAGATTCTAGATCGGCCCATCTGAGCTTTAATTTTCTCATAGGCAGAACAGGATACCAAGGGCTCGGTTTACACCTATCACCATTTCTAGACCCTGGGGGACCATAGGCAGGCTGGGGGAACGAATGTTAAAAAACCTCATAAAGTGAAATTTTCTTGCCATGGGAACTTTAATATTTTGGTTCAGTTTCACCGCTCTCATCAGCAGCAGCAGGTAGCTGTTTTCAGTCATTAAAACTCTACCTAAAATTTCTAATTGAAATGTATGGTTGTTTACTTTTAATATGATTATGTGTCAACTGTTGCACAGTATGAAATTGATCTGAGCTTTACTTGGCATTACTAGTATCACACACACAACCTTTCTTGTCACTAGTGAAAAGGTAACAACAGTATATTCTTGTTAAGGGCCTTGCTCAAGGGCACCTCAGTTGTGGTAATGAGTGAGGGGCAAGTGCTACTCTTTCACTTTCCCCACCCAGATTTATCCTGTTGGTCTGGGGATTGAACCGACAACCTCCCAGTTTTTGTGTATTTTTGAACCCCCTGGGATTTTTTTCCCAGATACCCTACATGGAGGATATATTTAAGTGTAAATCTCTTCATTTTGGGTTGACAAACTGCCTACACTGATGATTAATATTGTGAGTGTCATATTATAGCCTAGTATAGTATTATTTGTGTCGCTGGTGAATCATCTGCTGAACCTCATTAAAGACCCCTTTAAGGACTGCTGAATTTTAGAACCACTGGATCAGATTGTAGTAACCACAGCTAGATATTGTCACATTTATACATAGTGTAGCTATTATCATGCTGCTACATTGATAATATATATATATAGTGGCATATAAGCAATGGCTAGGACGATAGAGGTTAGTTTTCTGTCATGATCCTTATAGAGATGAGTAGTCTCCTTGGACCACAGCATTAGTCCTTATTAAGGTTGTTACATCAGCGTGAAGGATGAACCGTGACGTAGACAGCACGGCTGTGGGCGGTCGATGACGTTTGTTGTAGGCTGACTTTTACCCGAGCCAAAAAAAGGCGGACCTCCAGTCCTGTAAAACGGAATCGGAACACAATATGTATTTATGGCCATTTACAGAACTACTCTAGAGTTGCGTACAGTAGACTGACAAAGCAGTCAGTGGCTCTTTTGTTTACCCGAGCTTAATTGCTCTTTATATGGCTATTATAGCATACCGTATGTAAAATAATTAAAAAGGAAAGCCACTGGTCGTATTTGTGCGTGATGTGTAAGGTTAGTGCCGTTATATGAATGAATCAGAAACGGAGAGAAACGTCTAATTTGCCTTCCTGCAACAGAAAACGGCTCAACACAGCGACCAAAGAGCAGGAGGGCTCAGAAAACCTTCGCTGTCGTCTGAATTCCTCGCACTAGTCGTCGACTTCTTTCCTCAGCCAGCATGCCGAGCATGCGACAGTCATACACGGTGACCGTACCTGAGGAGCCGCCGGCCGCTCCTTTCCCGTTTCTGAAGCAGGAGATGCGGAGAAAAGGCAGCATGTCTGGCTCAATGCTGGTGTCAACTTTCGTAGGTCTTCTCATAAACCAAGCCGCCAAGGTAAGCGATAGTGGCCACTACGTCCCGTTACCTCTGCTTCGAAGTGAACGCACCAAAGACCATAAAAAAATCCGGCAAATTCCTGTTTATGTCGGATTATTTCTTTGTTGACAGGGCTGTACGACTCTTAAAACGATAGTTAATATGCATTGTGAATTTTTTTTTTTTTACTACGAATTGAGGCATAGTCTTTATAATGTAGCCTACCAAAATAGCAGTTTTTAAACCGCTGTACTCTGATGTGCCAGGATCAGTGGGCCTGTACTGGCAAGTCACTGGTTATGTAACAACCGTTTAATCCCCCTCACACACCACAGCTGCTATACTATAGCCTACTGCTCTTATGTATCTCAGTGTAGGTCTTATGGAAATAAAATAAATAACCCATTCTGACAGGGCTTTCTTTATGCATTGGAATAGACATCTAGCATCTTTGCCTCTGGCTATTATGGACACAGACACATATAAACACATACTGAGTGCACATATTGAAAACCATTAGTGAATATGCCAGTTTACCCTCAAGACAAAGGAATGGCAATATTTGTTTTTAGATTGAAAGTTGCTCTCTATGTTTTGTGCTGATTTAAATTGTTGTACATTTTGTACTTTTCCAGTTCAAATATCTCTACAGGTTCCCTGTGTTTAATTATTGCCATAGCAAAGTCTTTTTGAAATAAATTTGATAAATGCAGGATATTAAAATTCCCCTAGTAAGCCAGGTGGACGAGCAGCCAAAAAGCAAGGTGAGGCAGATTTCACTGTAGATTGAATGCTGAGTTAAGTCGTCCCACACTGGAATGCAATCTGTAATTAAAAGTAAAAAATAAACAACATAAAATATACACTACATAAATGAGATGATCAGAAGTGTTCAACAGTGATTTGGCAATCTCATAAAACCAAACCAATATCTTGGCCTAAACTGTGTACTGACAGGTTTGAAACGGGTCAAGTGGTTAGAATGTAGACCTACTAACAATGAGACTCAGTTAAATTTTAAATGCATTCTGGGTCTTATAGCTGTCATTGCTGTCCACACCTTGTGCTGATGGAGGTTAAAATTACACATCCATTGCTGACTAAAGTGAGATTTAAAAGCCTACCGTATAGCAATTGTCCTACTATGATAAGAAGAAGAGGGATGACGTTCATGATCACCAGAGCCTTGCTGCTTTCTGTGTGTGTGTGTGTGTGTGTGTGTGTGATGTGTTTGGAGCAGAGCTGCTGTGTGCCAGTTTCTGTTATGTAATGAGAAATCACATTAAAATACAATTTAGTGCTGGCACGCTTTCTGTTCTGTTGTCCCTGTCCACCTGCTCCTCTTGTCCCATCCTTCTCCTTTCTCTCTTGCTCATCATCTACCCTCTACTTCTCCCTCCCTGCAGACCACTTCATGCATGGCAAATTAAATGTTGTGTAGTGTTAGCATGAGTTTACATTAGGGTGTGTGTGGTTATCTGTGATTATGCACATGTTTCTGCACAGCTGGCTTACAGCACACACCAGCACTGACAGCTGTAAGGTTAAAGGTTGCTTTCTACTTTCTAACTGCTCCTCTGCAATGGCTCTGTAGTATTACAGCTAATGATCAAAAGAAAATCAGGTTTCCACCATCATAATAATCAATTAATCATTCAGTTATACAAAAGTCTCACACACACTGTTGACTAAAGGATTTATGGATATGGTTGAAAGCAATATTACAAAATTAATTTGAATAACATTTTTACCCATGTCAACATATTCTATGTTATGGTGAATCTATACTTAATTACACTAAAACATTATATATTACTTACAGTAGATGCCGGTCGACATGCTTCCAGTTAAGAGAAGCAGGCAGAAGTCCTGACACAAAAGCTAAACAATGTACTGCAGCAAAATGTATTTTAGCCACCTAAAAGAACAATCAACATTGGCTTAAGTGTACGCTATATTCGATATATTTACGCTATATTCGATATATTTACGCTATATTCGCTGTCTTAATTGGTTATGTCGTTTGTGTGATTGTGTGACTCGGGTTTTCAAAGGGTTAGCTTGGATTAAACAAAGTCACACATTAACAAAAACTTACTTACTGAGTGTACTGCTAGTAAAATTATTAAAGTTTTTCTCAAAGGAGTCTCGTGGCTTTAAAGAGAGAGAGAAATAAGTACATACAGTAATACAACCCCACTTGAAAATATCTGTACTATCCCTTTAACTTAAAAGTTAAAAACACCTATTATATATCCTACCAATGGTAGATAGACCCCACAAATCACTCATTAAGATTTACTGGTCAAAACATTTTTCTAATAAATATTTTTTTTGATTACTTAATTATGTTCAGACTTAATTTACTATGTGCTTATTCACTTATGTTGTTCACTTTTGTTTGTAATATGTCACTATAAGCATCCCATTCAAATGTCAGAGATGTAGTGCTTTGTTTATGCATTTTTCATACCAAAGACAAATATTACTAGCATGAGTCTGAGTGTACCACACTGACATTAACTTCAGTGGGAGTAACTTGGCAGTAGATCTTTCATATGAGGGTATCGTGTGTGGTATTTATACCGTGTGCAATTCTGAGGTGTTGGCTATTTGTTGCACATTAGTATTTGGTACATTGTCAGTCTACATGTCAATGCATATGGTGTGATCCTCCAGTGTAGTGTGCTGTGATAAGACAGGCCTAGAGGCCCAGGCTTCAGTGTAATGTTAACACAAGTCTGTTAGTTAGTAGTTAACTTTGCTACCATTGAGAGGGATTTATTTTCCTGCATACCAGTAAAGATGTGTGAAGATGAACATAGCTGTTATATAAGAAGCCAATCCATTGCTTTATGGTCACATTGTTGTTATCTAAACAATGTTGGGTTTTAGTGTGATACCCATGGTGTGTTAAGAAGCGTGTGTTCTCACAGTCATTGAGCCAATTAAATGCAACCAAGGGGCCAGTGCTTAGGATCATATGCTGCATTTATTTGTATTTCTCAGAAAGACAGTTCTTCTAAGTCAGAGGATCTCACTGTTTACTTGTTTGCATGTAGTGTGTGTGAGCGAGTTTCAAAGTTTAGCTGTGGCGTCACCAGACACTGGCTCAGCAAGCTCCAATGACTGATTTTGTCTCTGTGTGCTTTTTAGAATGGAAAAATAGATTGTTTCTCTATTTCCCTATCAAGTGCCAACATAGTGGGTGGACACATAAACACACAAACAAGCGTGTGAGCAAAAAGTGTCACTTCTGCTCACGCTGTGCTCTAACACGACAGTAGCAGAAGAGGTAACTCATAGAGAGTGAGAGAGATGGCTTATGATGGTGTGCCAAATGGAGAGGCAGGTCAGAACAGACTGTTCTGCTTTCTCTCTCTCTCTCACGCTGGTATTGCAGCCAATCAGCAGTTGGCATTCGGCACTGCCAGGTGGACCCAGGCATCCTGCTGCTGGTAGTGTGAAGTTTGGTTTACAGCCCTAGAGACACAAACAGAGCACAGAGGAGGGAAAGTGGCACTTGTTATTGCTATGGTGTTGGAGGCTTGTTATTAAAGCTTTGCCAGTACTGCAATTACCGGTAGATATTGGTCTTTAATGAGCTTTTTTTCAGGTACCATTGTTGTACATGCACATTATTAATTTTGCTTCATTGAAAAAAATTCTTAAAAGACTAAATAGTTGTTATTCTAGAATTATAATTATGTAATTTAGAATTGGAGGAAATGGCAGTATATTCTGAGATAATATAATTATTATTACCATTATTCCATTATGGGCCATGTTGTAAATCAATAAGAGGACTGCTTTTTAGTACATGGCAGTATTAGTTTGCATTAATGTGATGAGAAACCTTAGTTTGTCAGGTTTTTTTTTTTTCTTTGTTTTTTTTCCATAAACGGCTTCTAAATTTATTTTACAAAAATGTACAATACCACACAATGTATAGATATTGTGGCATACAATTATATACACCATGACACTCACCATTTTTATTCACTTAAAGATATTAGTAATGGTAAAAAATATCAGCAGTTGTAATTCAAAATATATCATTATTGCTCAGTGTTTTCCACACATCACTCAAACCCTATTAATGAGCAGCAAATACATTGATATAAAAAATATTGTACATTTAATTTGTTGAATTTAATAGCAGATGGTGCAGAGGTCATCAAAATGCATTTGCACTCATTTATAGTTTAGAATAAGCTCTCTTCTGGGATTTCAATATGTTATATCATATATCTGAGCTTGGTATTTACCCACACCATCTCCAGTCTCCTCAAGGTATAAATTACTGAAGAGCTGCTGCAGCAACCAGTAAGTGCAGTAGGTTGTTTAAAGGTTAACTTCACCTCAGTTCAAACAGGAGGAAACTTTTTGTCTACATGCTTTTTAATGAATACATCACAAAATTCATAATAATACATTTAATTTTACCAGCCAATGTAGTTTTTTAGGAAAGGAGTTCCCATAGCTTCCATATCATTCAGACAGTTTTTTACATTTTGTGTTTCTCAGCAAAACGCATTGTGTGTAACCTTGAGGTTTGACAAATCAGGCATTTGTTACACCTGGAGTACCTAGATTATGCTTGATAGAAACACAGAATGCATGTTTGTGTGCGACAGTTTAGTCTCCTTGCTGTGGGCCAAAGAACATCAAGTGGTAAGATGTTTGTCACGAGCAAAAAAAGCAGTTTCTTTTTTTGTCTTCTCTCACTCTGGAAAGCAAAGCCATGCTCACGGATAATTCATTTCTTCCAGCCTCCTCACTTTGTTTTGACCCATTTCCTCTGCTCCAACACCACCATCCATCCCTCAGGCCAGCACTTCCACATCTCTGATTCCATTCAGCACGGTGGATGGACAGATTTTACTTACCCCAATTTGGGTGCACGCCAAAGGACATTTCCGCTGTTTTTTATTCCTGGCTTTAGGAAGCGGTTCAACCTGGCCTGCGGAATGCTTTTTAATGTGGCCTCTCTGTTCCCCATGCTTTTCAGCCTCCAAGGAGTAGGGTTTCAAAAGTAGCTCACTAGTTGCCTAAGCTGCTTCTGACATTTATGAATAGAGCATTTATGCAAAGTTACCCCCCTGTGCTGCCTCTTTTGTGTACAGTACGTATCAGTCCGCTCACATGGAACAAGTGGGAATATGAACAGTGGATACAGTATATGTTCCCTCTTGTGATTGTTGGTTTTATGTATCCCCTGTCTTTATTCCCTCATCCATGCATCTCTTCCTCTACAAAACAAAAATCTCCTAACACATAGTGCTTCTTTGATGAAACTTTTAGTTTAAATTATTGCCAACTGCTAATGGAAATCAGACAGATGAACTGATTTAGGAGTGTGTTATGTAAGGTGGTGATGTAGTGTTTTCATTATTAGATCCTCTGAATATGTTGTTAAATACCAAATCCATGATGACTAATCAATCACTAGCTCCTCTTTTATATATAGCATTTTGTTTGTCAGCATTCACATTGTTTTTTGGTAATCAAAATCTTAATTGCTCTTTTTTTCTTATTAACGAAGAGGGAAGAGAAAAATGGTGGGAATGTACAGTATGTCACAGAATGTAAGCACTTACTGTAAGGAAAAAAAGAAAAGGAACAAAAAAGGGTGCTGGTGGTAGTGTGTGAATGGTTACATTTAGTTAAAACTAGAAGGGCACTCTGAGAGCGCAGATGCTCTATTTCACATTGTTAATGCAGTGTGAATTATCCCTGTCTGGAACTCATTTTCGGATTATTCTAACACCACTTAAACGCAGCAATATCTTACAGCATCACTCTGTGATCCTTGTCTAAAAGTCACATCTGCTTCAAGTCGCTCGCTGCCAGTTCCTCACACTCTTAACTCTCTCACACACTGAGTCACACACACTCACTCACTCACTCCACTCTCGGCCTTGTCACCGTGCTATCACAATGTCCTCTACCTTTCCATCCCGTGGAAAAAAAGACTAGCGTTGCTACGGAGACAGAGCCGGGACGTTGTTTCATCGCTGTGACGTCTGCCAGGCTGGCCAAAGGATCAGCCAATTGCGAGTGGACAAGCAGGCGTTATTAAAAGCAAAGCTGCTATTTTTGGGACTGGCCGTGGCATTACTCAGCAGAGTGCAGCAAAGTCAGACTCACACATTCCAATCGTGTGGTGTAGGGGCTATGTGTGTCTGTTATAAAATAATAATATTTGACGTGACCAGAGAGGATTGTTCTAGCATCGTGTAAAACCTGGAATCATCAGATTTCTTGAAGCTCTTGAACAGGAAGTGTGTGTGTATATGCTACATGAACATGACTAGTGAAGTGTACTATTCCCTACAGTGGAATTTACAGAAAAGAGGATTTAGATAAGCCATAGTTAATTAAACTGTAGATTTTCCCCTCCACTCGCTGTACTGACTCTCTTTCTCCTGAATAAGAAACAGATGGCTGAGGTTTTCTATCTAATGAAGGACGGATCTCTGTTCTTCCGGCGATCACTCCGTCCGGCTGTCTGACCGACTCGCATGCCCAAAAGGCTCTGTCCGACCTGTATGGGCCCAAGAACAACAATACACGCAGCACGCTGCCAAATTTTTGAAGGGGGTTTGATGGGATGTTCAAGGTGACAAAGACGTTCACATAATAAAGGAAACAAGCCAAGTTATCCATCTGAGCTAATGGGTAGTCGAAGGTAATAAAATAAAAGCACAGAGGCTACGTAATCTGAACCAGCGTTAACTAAGACGGCCCGCGCAGTCTCATGGATCAGATGGATGGATGGATGGATCACAGAAAATTGTCTATTTACTCTGCACTCGCCCTATAGACTGACTGGCCCGCCACTCTACAAAACCTTAAATAGTTTCAGCTTATTCTGTGCAAATGATGTGTTTTGGTTCTGTCTCAGGACTTCCATCAACCAGCAGGCAGCTGTTTTTGGCAAAGACAAGCTCTGATAAACCCACTGTACAACCCCTGCTCAGCACAAACAGCAGATAGACCAAGTTAGCAACCAGCTGGAGAACATAGTGGAGCATTTAGCTGCTAAAGGGACAGATTATTGTATTCACCTCAGGAGTTAGTTTTGACCAAAAAACTTAAAATTAAAATGAGTTTAGAGTGAATTTGCGTTATTGGTTTCGCATTGATCAAGTGGGCAGAAAGGCAGAAACACAATTCCAACAATGATAATGTTGCTCTGTGGGATGTGTATGGGAAGTGTTAAAAAAAATGCTAAAATGTTCATCAAAATACCCTAACAAAGAGTTGAAATGTCAACGTTGTGTTTATAGCTTGTTTGGCTGCTCCCAAGTGCTCCTAATAAATTAATGGCGCTATAAAAAGTTAATCACAAACAAATTAATGCAGCTTCAAAAAGGTTAACACAAAAAAGATCGCGGCTTTAAAAAGTTGATCAACAAAAAAAAATTGGACTTGCATTTTTCACCGCTTTCTGACATTTTCATTATATCCACATTACTGATGATTATTTATCAAAAATCTCATTGTGTAAATGTTTTGTGAAAGCACCAATAGTCAACACTACAATATTGTTCCAGTATTGATATCGAGGTATTTGGTAAAAAATATTGTGATATTTGATTTTCTACATATTGCCCAGCTCTAGCTTCTACTATATATTGATCCATGCAATATGGGCACCAGTTCTAATTAATGCAGAACTATGTTAGTCCCACTCCTACAGCCACTTTGAAAACATTCTGAACAGCAGGTTAAGGATACTGTAACAAATCAGAGCATTTCCCAGCACACTCAGTAAAACCTTCTGAGATGGTGTCATGATCACAGAGGGCCACTCTTTTGGGTCAGCGAGGTCATCCAGTTTACAGATTGTGGTCATTCATGTGTATAAATGAATCTGTGGGGTTGTCAGGTCACATCCAGGGTGTGGTGAGGCTGCTGACCACAAGACTCACTATGTATGAGTCTCCAGCCTCTCCAGCACGTTTTGTAGATGCCATTTGCATTGTAGTCAAATGTTTCCTTTGTTTAATTCGAAGATTAGTCTCACACTAAGGTAACCACCACTTTTTTTTACAGCGTTGAATGCCCCCTTCTCCTAATTAGGGCTTTAAAAGTCATCCTTTAAAAAAACATCTCTCCTTTATCTTTACACACTGTTTGATTTAGTAAGTGAAATGATGAGGATTCAGACCGTTTTCATGGTGGTCCTGATACAATGAAGTCTCAATGAATGTGCTCTGGCTTCACCACAGGTGAGGGTAACTAGGGGGATGTGTGGGTAAGATAGATTTCAACTGCCAGTGAGATCAGATGACTGATAATAGGCTGCCAGCCCTGCAGAGTTGCTCTCTGCCTCGAAAGTACAATCTCCGGTTACCACACTGTTAGTTTCTTCGCTTGGCCACTAGTCACCTTGTTTTTATACAGTACATACAATTGAAGCTGGTCAAATCTTATTTTTTCTGCAGTATAATGTATTATGACACCACAATTATTCAGTAAGGATTAGAGTCCAACTTTTGAAAAAGCTTTTGAATTATCAGAATTACAAAGAAATGTGTCATCATCAATATGACATTTTGTTTGAGGAGGCATGACGTTGGTTCAGTGATGCACGTGGATAGAATGATAACAATGAATAACATTTTTGGCATAGCTCGTGTTTTCTAAAACATAATTGTCTGCTGCCTCTGCTCCTTAGTCGAGGGCACAAGTGCATTCCTTATCCACCCCCATGTTTCTTTGTTAGTTCTTCCTCTAGCTACTTAATTATATAACCACTCGACTTATGTAATGCAATTTAACTGCAGCTTGTGATGACATAAGTTCTGCAAAGCATTTTGTACCATTTTAAGATGTTGAAATCCTGATGATAGGGCTTTGCCATCTGAGCAAAAATGTCTGAATTGGATGGTTTATTGCCCTAAGAATTTGAAAAAATAAAAGCCAGGGTGTAGAAAATCCTTAAGGTACGTACCCTTACTCTGTGTTATCTACTGTTGTTGATCAGGTCTCAGATTCCATTTGGGAGTGATTACCAAGAGAGGAACTGACTGTGAGATAACAAAAACAAGTTCCTCTCCAAAGATAACACTCACCAAGAAAGGACATGCACATTCAAATGCAAGTGTAGATGGATCACATCTTTGTCACATGTCTGAGTTTAGCAGATTCTTCGCTTCAGCAGTGTTGGGAAACAGCTGATGGCGATGTACATTGCAATCCTGGGTGGAAAAAGAACAACCAGTGGGTTCAGGGCACATCTTTCTAACAAAGAAAGTGTTTGAATGATGGGGTTTTCATTCATTCTTCCTCTTGCAATAATCATAAATATAGATATAGATTATATGCATTACAAGTTGTTAAGTGGGGGAAATCCATCACCAAAACTTGTCAAATACACACTCCATTTCATCTAAATGTTGTGTCTTTTGTCTTTCAGAATTCAAAGAGTGCCCAAGGCCTTGTGGGACTCAAGAACCTCGGAAACACTGTAAGTACTGCAGCCACATATAAGTCTAAGAACATCGATCTAGAACACCTTGTAATATTGACATATTATTCTTCACACGCTAAATTCCCATCATCCAGTTGGTGGTACGGCGATAGCAGTTAGTTGATATCTGGAGGAGTCCACATGAGAGTGGTGGTCCAGCAGAGTATCTAAATATCTACCAGGCAACAGGCAGAAGGAGGGCTCCTAAAATAAACAATGTGTGCTGTGGCGTGTGTTGCTGTCTGTGTGTGTGTGTGTCTGTGTGTGTGTAGTAACCTAATCAGAGAGCTCTGAACTATGGACCAGGTAGGACTCGCTCTCTCTGTCTCTGTCACCAAACCGCACGCGTGTCTGATGTGGACACGTGATGAGTGCAGTATATACACAGTGCTTTCTGTCTTTGACAACACGTCTGCATGTGTGTGCTGTGTGATTATACAAGGATTCGCTTTGTCTTGGAAGCATTTGAAAAATTAATGAATATATTTCTAGATTCATAAAACATAGTTTATGTGCTCCAGAATTATGAAACATCCTACAGTCATCAGGGATTAATGGCATATTTATAGCTAAAAGGCCAACTCTCACATAAGCTTGATGGCTGATTGTCATTTTCAGGAGTAATCTACAGTCTTAGAGGTATAGCAGAAATGTATACTATGGGAATTAAAGGATGTTGTCGGTTTGCATGTATCACATGACTGCAGACCCGATTTGTTGTAAGTCTGGGATCTATACAGGAATTTTGATAGTTATTAGATATAAAATCCCCAGGTGTAAATTCATATATTGCACATCTGTCCATCCAAAAATCCCCCTCTGAGGGTGGTCAGAGCCATGTATTAATACACAAACAACAAGAAACAACACTTATTCTCTCTCTCAGTTACATTAGAAGATCGATAGATCAATTCCCCAGACCCCCTCTGAGAGTGGGTCTGGGGAAGGTTCATTCACAGTTCATTTCCAAAGGTGCGTCACCAACGGACACCGCTCAAATGCCTCTGGGCCCAATTGGATAGTCCTTCAACCAATCAGGTCAACAATCCGAGTGACGTAGCAGCATCAGCGGCATCAACGGGTTGATGCGCTTTGGTGGCCGTCATGTTGAATGTCAACAAAAAGCAAGCAATATTTTAATATTATGCATATTCACACTTGTTGACGGTATACAGTATCAAAACTCTGTCTAATGAGAAAACATACAAACTCATGCAAATACAGATTTCAATACACAACAACATAACCATTAACTGTTGGTTTGGAAGATGCAATTCAAAGTATCCATACAATATGTGTTACAAAGAAATAATGGCTGGCTCAACAATTGTGATTGGTGCCTCGATTTGAAAAAATTGGAAATAGGCTTGAATGGGCTCTTGGTCAGATTGACTTGCAGAGCAAAACTCTAATTTGCCAGAAATTTGTTAATCCTGTACATAAAAAACTGATATTTACATTGTTTATTTTAAGTTATTGCAAGGATGTTTTTCATTTCTTTCCAGCAAATAAGACTCATCAATGAATGGAACTTGGTGTTGTTTTATCTGTATGGGACTCAAACCTTTGTGATGTTTTATTTTTTTTATTTCAGTGTTTCATGAACAGTATCCTGCAGTGTCTCAGCAACACACACAGCCTGCGAGACTACTGCTTGCACAATTCACACCGCAGAGACCTTAACAACAACAGCCGTACCAACACAGCCCTCATGGAAGGTGAGAGACGTGCCACACAGGCCCCCTAGAGTCCAATACAAACACTTTTCACAGCTGCTCAAAAGTAACACTCATTTCCGCTTCACTTCTGAATTAGATTTTCATCTTTCAGGCAAACTGGTTCTTCTTTTGTAGGCCTGGAAAGGCACTGACAATGTTTGTACAAATGTACAAAATCTGACAGAGAAAAGCCAAGTGCATTTTACATCCCAGTGTGTGAGTAACTTGAGTGTTTCTGTTCTGGTAGAATTTGCCAAGCTGATACAGACCATGTGGACGTCATGCAGCAGTGAGGCAGTCAGCCCGTCTGAATTCAAAACTCAGATCCAGAGATATGCTCCCAGATTTGTGGGATACAAGTAAGCTTTGTTACACTCTTTACTCTAACCTTTATAAGCTGTCGTACATCTATTACCAGCACTTAGCATTGCCTCTGTCTGATAGTAATATGATTGCAAGAGTAAAAGTCAGCATATGTCTAGCTCAGCTGCTCCCAGGCTGCGGAATGCTCTCCCTGACCACCTGAGGACACCACAGACTTTAGATGCTTTTAAATGCGGCCTTAAGACACCCCTTTTCAGCAGAACTTTTGGCTGATTTCTTACCCCTTTCCTTGTCCTTTTGTTGTTTCCTTTAGTTTTGATACTTTTGAGATTTGCTTAAATATACAGTGCGTTAGAAATGAAATGTATTATTATTATTATAACTACAGTAACATCAGCTGATATTTCTACTCCGGACTGACTGTTTCTATGTCTTGCAGCCAACAGGATGCTCAGGAGTTCCTGCGTTTTCTCCTGGATGGCCTGCACAACGAAGTCAACAGGGTCACTGTCAGGCCGAGAGGCACTGTAGAGGACTTTGACCACCTGCCGTAAGTTGTCTGCCCAACAGACAGTGTGTATACCTGCAGTGACACAGGGAACAGGGGGAACTGTTTCATGATACCGGCATTGCTGGGGAACTGGGGGAAATATTTTAGTATTATATTGGAAATGAGACATTTTTTGTGGCGCAGTGAAAGACACCAAGGAGTAGAGTTAGACAGATCTTTGAAGCCTTGTATACGTTATGTATAGCATACTGTATGTTAACACAGGCAACATGAATCATTAGGGCTTCATTATTAAGCTTTAATTTAAGGCTGTGTGCTACAGTTTCACCTCCTGTGTTGAGTTGTTGCCTCTCTGGGGCACAGATGAGCTTAATGCTCCAATTCTTTTTGGATATAATTATCACTTATCTAACCACAGCTGTTTTTTTAAGGGTTAGAGTTCAGTATAAGCTTCAAAACAGGTCGACTCTGCCTAAATATTAAAAGCAATCTATTACTTATTTATTTCTAGTTTGAAAATGTGTGTCAGGGTATAAAGTGTTTTTGAAAAATCTCCTTTTTGTCCCTTATTCCTATATTCTGCCACCTATAATAAAGTAGGTCAGGTCCCTAAATAGTGACTGTTTTCTGCTATGACCCATTACATTATCAACCTTTTTACTCGATCAGAACAGTTGAGTGTAATGAGCAGAATGTCTCCGCCTGTCTGGGCCATCTTCTCAGTCAGTATTCTAACTATTCTAACTAGTCTACTATCTTATCTGTGCACCATGTTCAGGGATGAAGAGAAAGGGAAGAAGATGTGGAGTAAATATCTAGAGAGAGAAGACAGTAAAATAGTCGGTAAGTAAAAATATACCAAGATATTTGCTTTACATATCAAACTTGTGTCTAGTATGGACATGGCATGGCATGTACAGGTTAGGCTACACAAAGATGACATTAAAATTATCAGCATAAAGAAAAACAGAATACTGTAGCAACAGATATCTTTTCTTAATATTTTCCATGCCAAATGTGTTGGTGCAGTGAGCAGCTTAATGTTTTTTTTGTTCATCTATTCTATCTATTCCGCTCCTCCAGACGTGTTTGTCGGGCAGCTGAAGAGCTCTCTAACCTGCAGCCACTGTGGTTTCTGCTCCACTGTCTTTGACCCCTTTTGGGATCTCTCTCTACCTATCGCAAAGGTTAGGAAACACACACACACACACAAACACATACATACACACACACACACACACACACACATACATATGTAACATAGACAGGTGGAGGTTGGTAAGCCTTACATAACACTAGCCCCAGAAGGTGAACAGACCCACATGTCAGCACAATCAGTGGTGCAGAAGCGACTTTCTTTCTGTGTGGTTTTGTAAACATGTACTTTATATTGTCATGATGATTTGCAGCATTAAGAAATGTCTACCCACAGCGCTAAACATGAGCATTTTGGTTTCCTCCCTGTCTCTGTTTGTGCTTTGTGCTTTGTGTGTGTGTGTGTGTGTGTGTGTGTGTGTGTGTGTGTGTGTGTGTGTGTGTGTGTGTGTGGTTGCTGACGTGCATGCTAATGTGAATGCATCTATGTTTGTGACCAGAAGGGCTATGGTGAGGTGAGTCTGATGGATTGCATGCGGCTCTTCACCAAAGAAGACGTTCTTGACGGGGACGAGAAGCCGGTAAGAACCAACAGAAGGTCCATCCTTCCTCTGTGGTGGAAGCTACCTACATTTACTCAAGTACTGTACTTAAGTACAATTTTAGTATTAAAGATGTTAGAATCAGCCCCACCTTGACCAGTTGCAGCATTAAAGTAATGAACATATTAATGCCTCAATTAATATAATACAGTAATTTAATAAACCTGATTCTGAATTGGGTCCTTCTGCATTCCTAGTACTTTTACTTTTGGTAATTTAAGTATATTTTGATGCTAATACCTTTTTACTCTTAGTGCAGTAAAGTTTGGAATGAAGTACTTTTACTTGTACTAGTATTTCTACAATGTGGTATTGCTATTTTTACTTAAAGGAATGCTCAAAATGATGATTTGTATGTCAATTACTTACTGAGTGTGCCGCGAGGAAACATTTTTGTCCCATGTTTCCATGGGGAACAGATTTTAAAAAACAGAAAGGTCTTGATGCATTGAAGTAATAGTGGACTGCATTAGACAACAGCAAAACATCTGTTTAAAAACTCACACACAACTTGTGTAGTATAATCCATGTCTCATTTATCCAGTTGTGTGCTTAATGCTTCTCAAAAACATAAGTTTTCGCTAAAACCTTACTATTTACAATACTTCGATACTCGTCTAAAAAGCTTCTGCATGCCCACTTATCGTCTGTGCGAGTCTGGATGAGTAGAGCGCCTGCCCCTGTGGAAGTAGTAGAAATAGGAGTAGTAAGGACACTTGGTGAGTAATTGATATACAAATGTTGAGGATGAAGTATTCCTTTAAGTAAAAGATCTGAGTACTTCTTCCACCTTGCAAAATTATTTGACAATGTCTATGTGTTACTTCTCTGCTTTGCATTATGTACACACATGTATGTTTAAACAGTCTGTCTTTATTTTGGTTTAACACTCAGTTCCGCTTTAGAGGTGTACAGTAAACGTCAATAAGTAGCTATATCCATATCATTTTAGAGTTGTGATTTTATTTAAGTGTTGTCGGTAGATGTAGGTCTGTGTGCTTCATATTTTACTGGATTCAAATGGTGTGTTCGTAAACAGCGAGTGAACAAACTGTTTCTTCTCCACAGACGTGTTACAGGTGTAAAGCCAGGAGGAGATGCACTAAGAAGTTCACACTACAGAAGTTCCCCAAGATCTTAGTGCTGCGTATCCTTTTCCTCTAGACATTAGTTTCTGACACTGATGTATTATATTCAACATATGCAGTGAGCCTAGAGCTAGGAGAGCACATGACTGTGTCAGTGGGATAATGTGTATGGATTATGGCAACATTGGAGTACAAAGTAATTAGTTGCATTTCACCAATTACTGATATACCAGAGAGTCATTAATATTTTGCATTTGTTTATAAGAATGTTTAATCACCATTACATTGGTCAGAGCTATAATTAATTAAAAATGTGTAATATAAATTGTGGAAATTTCACATCACATACAGATCCATGTAGAATAAAAGGGAGGGGGTGACTGTTTGTATGGTGGCTTCTTTGACCTGCTGCTTTGACCGTGTAAAAGCACTCTGGTCACAGTAAGGAAACTCGTGCCATGTGTTTGATGGCCAGTGAAGTATACCTGACTGTAGTGAGCACTCACATCCACCAATGAACAGATGTTGATTGATGGAATTTTGAAGTAGCAGTGGGATGAGTGAAGATATCTGAGGACTAACAAACCTTGTACACTGTTGTTCAAAGTGTTGGCTGAATGTATTAAAAGGTACATAGAGAGCAGTTGTTTCTTGACTCCCCCTCCTGTCCAGACCTGAAACGCTTCTCTGAAGCACGCAGAACCAGCAAACTGTCCACCTTTGTTAACTTCCCCATGAAGGATCTTGACCTGCGGGAATTTGCCTCCGAAAACAGCAGTAAGTACTGGTTCTAAGATCCAGGTCTGTTCTACAAAGCTTTGGATAATGAAGATGAACTCTAGATGAAAGTAGTAAAGTATCGTAGTTTGCCTTGATGTCAGTGTTGATGTTGCATCGTTTAAAAGCTGTTCCAGGGTCTTTCCTCTACCTTGACAATAATATAATTCCGTAGAATATACAAAATATTAGATTTTCTCTCATCCAAGCTAACATCAAATCAAAAATCTAATACATAGTGCAGCTGTGCGAATAAACATAATAATAATAATGCTTGAGAAACTTTGAATGGTTCGGGTGTTAAACAAAGAACGAGTAACTGCAGGTTTAACGTTTGTTTTTGCTTCTGTCTTGTTTTAGTAAATGCAGTGTACAACCTGTATGCAGTGTCCAACCACTCAGGCACCACTATGGGCGGTCACTACACAGCCTACTGTCGCAATCCCAACTCGGGAGAATGGTACACATTTAATGACTCCAGGTAGGTTAATGCACCCATCATCATCAGTTTATTAATGTAGTTTACATCATGATGCAAAGTCACCAAATATAAGTAGTAAAACACATGTAAAGGCATGGATAACCATTTAAAACTCAACTGAAATCTGAGCAATATAACACAAAATGTGCTACCTTTTTTCTAAATTGAGACTTGATTAATGCTCATGTCTAGATGGACCAGCTGCCTTCATTACACTAATACACAGTAATAAAGCATAGCTTGGAGGGCTTTTCATTGGGATTGTGTTGGTAATAAAACAGCATGTTTCTAAGTTGATTTCAGAAAATTCCGCCACAGCAACAAATTGTACAGCAGTATGGTTTATTACAAAGCTATATAAAGTTGTATAAACATTATTGAAAAGTAGGTAGTAAATGTCACCTGTCCATACAAACTCTACAAACACGTACAGTAATGTAAACAATAAATGAAACTTTTTTAGTTTTTAAATTAAATTATTACTCATAAATTTAAGTATAAGATACATTTAACGTAGAGGAATATGTATTGCAAAGCTCTTATTAATACACATTAGTTACATAGGCGAGGGATACATGATTTACAATAATAATATAATATTTTAATAATATAATAAATTTCCTATCCTGGGCTGGGACACATTCATACGGTTTGATAAAGTACTTATTGGACTTTAATTTATCTTTGCACCTACATAAGCAACTGCATACCCTGCTTACCAATAGTGACGCGTCCGAATCACTCAATTCCCATTGGCTACCTGCCAATGTGGCAGGTAGAATGACAGTGTTACCTGCCAATCGCAAAATTCACCTGCATTTGGCGGGTGGTCGGGTGTTAATTTCAGGCCCTGGTCAAGGAGTAACCCTCTATATTCTGTATATGGGCGCCCGATCTACCAACTGAGCTCTCCGGGCGCCTATCCAGACTCATTAATTCTATAACAAATTATCATAGCTTTTGGTTGGTGAAGGTAATAGGTAGTGTAGGTACATATATTGTCCTGGTCAAATGATTGGTTAAGTATGGACTTATTTTTTAATGAAACATGCCTAGTTTCCACCATTGCATAATTTTTTATTACCAATTAATCTTTATGTTACTGTTTTGATCAGTTATCTAGTCTATAAAATGTTTGAATATCATGTAAAAATAAGGGCTTAAAACTTCAAATCTTGCCTCATAATCACTAAATTTAGACTTTTTTCTACACTATCAAAAGCAGTCCAGGAGCTCATTGGTCTGACGTCAAATGAGTAATTCTATATTTTCTCATCTTGTGATGCAATACAGAGAATGTACTATGCAGTGGTGCTGAAAATGACCCATACATCTTTTCAGATTAAGAAAAAAAAGGTTATCGGCTAAATTTGATCCCATATGTGGTCGATGTAAACAAACGCCAGTCAAACTCTCACATGACAAATGTCTGGGATACCAATTGAACCTCTTGCCATAACAGCTTTATTTGGTGTTTTCTGGCAGGATCTCTGTCCTAATGACTCTCTCAAGGATGTAATAGCTTCTGCGACACCTTTAGCAAGAAATTTTCTTTTATTAAAATGGAAAGAAACATACATACCAAACTCTACTCTATGTCTGGGGGATCTTATATATCATCTGTCATTAGAGAGAATTAGACATGCCACTAGAGGCAGTGCAGGCGAATTCTACACAATGTAGCAGTCGGTCTTAGAAAGAATGGACACTAGCAACGTTTCAACTCTAAAGTCCTGTCTTCTCTTGTCAAATTATTATTATATAGATTCATTCATTTCATTTCTCTATCATTATACTATATATGTATGTTATTGTTGATTTTCTTCTTTTTTACTATTATTAGTAGTAGTAGTATTTGTTTGCATCTGCATTTAAATAAATAAATCTCACAGATTTCTAAATTTGAGGTGCAATAATATTGGGTCTCCATTGGAATGGGGTTATATATGTTGTTAAAAAAAAAGATATTCCCTCTGGTACAAAATACATGTATCATTTATAAAGGTGTAGTAGTAGTAGTATTAAAATATAAGAAAGAAGTTTAATTTACAGTGATATTCCAAGGTATGATTGATGTCTAATGGCACATAGTAGTAGTGTCATGTATGTTATTATAAATATTATTAAATATATATTTGTTTTCATATACTGATACAGTATACTGATAATTAGAAGATGACGACGATATACTGTATTGATCCCCAGGGGGAAAATTTTATTTTTTTCTCTCTGTTGATATATTACATATATTAGAATGCAGTATACATTGATTGTGTAGAATTCATATATATATATATATATGGGTTTGGGGCATGCTGACTGGCTCACATGACAACATTATAGTACCTGTTATAGTACCTGTATCACACAAAAGGATGATGGGAACCCTGATGTCAAAAACTTAAACATAAATGATGAGTTTCTTTGTCTTGGCCATAACTCCTGTTTCTCACACTGCAACCTTTCTCCCCTCTCTTTCTTTCAAGAGTAACGCCAATGTCCTCCAGCCAAGTGCGCAGCAGCGACGCCTACGTATTGTTCTACGAGCTGGTTTCCTCCTCGCGGATGTGAAGCCTTTTGTCGGACGGTGGGCCACAGCGCCACTCTGAATGACGGACAGATAGATGGAAAATAAAAGTGTTGGTGGAGCCAGGCCCATTTTGGACTTGTATTTGGACTTATCACACACACACAGACACACACGCACACACACACACACACACACACACACACACACACACACACACACACACACACACACACAAAGAAGGCTGCTTCACTCCACAGAGAGAGCTGGAATAAGGAACACTGGAAACCACATAGAACCTGATCAACCAGCCCCGCTTTCTCCCTCTCTCTGTCTTTACTCTCGTGTCTTGGTCATTCTGGGAGGAGATGTATACTGTGTGTGTGTGTGTGTTTGTGTTTGTGTGAGTGAGTATGCAAGGCTGACACAGGGCAATAATCCCATCTGACCGACCAACCGGTGAATCTGTCCCTCTCTATGCACTGCAAACCGAACTGTCATCCTGACCGCGCCTTCGCTTCTTTTTTTTCGACTCTTCTTTGCCTCAAACCATTAAAACTCACTTTTCGCAATTTTAACCTTTTTTCTGCTTTGAATTTATATTGTTTTTTTTTTATGTTTTTTTTTGGGTTGTTAACCCCAGCAGCAGAATGAGCATCATCATCAGCACCACCACAGAGGACCGTGGATAAATCGTGCTTAGAATGTGACTTTAACAGGACTAGCGCTTACCTCCACCGGCCTGCTTGGTGTCCGTTACCTTCCCTTCCACTGCACTGCAACACTCCCATGTCTGTTCGCATCTTCTTCACTCTCTTTCTTTCTCCTACGGTGGTTGGGAAGCTGGTGGCACTGTGAGCATTACATGTTTCAGAGGACAACCCCTTAACTTGTGTTTTGATGAATTTGTTTCTCCCACGTGTGGCTGCTACTGAAGTTTTAAAAGTGCTGTGAATGGATGAACGGACAGTCCTGTAAGAATCTGCAAAGGATTAATAATGTAGACAATAACGGTAACAATCCTCATTGTTGGTATGACGTCTTTTCTTCCTCTCTTGTTTCATGCCATTGAACAACATGGAAAGAATGTTTTAAAGAAGAAGAAGAACACTATCTGTATATTTTTATATCCTGATGCAATACAGAGAATGTACTATTCAATGGTGCTGAAAATGACCCATTACTGTTTTCAGTTGGTTTATTTCCCAGGTTTCAAGAGAGAAAAAAAAGTTATTATTTATGCTTACAGGTGATAATGTGATGAGTCACACTTTTTAACAGTGGCAGTCAAACACATGATTATATATATATATATATATATATATATATATATATATATGTGAATAAAAGTTAACAAAACAGTGGTTTTACCCTGAGTGTTGGTCTCATTTTAGCTTTTGTGATTGAGGAACTGCAAATGTTGCTCAGACATGGTTACTGTAACAGATGAGTGCATTCACAGGAAGGAAGCGATTGGAAGAAAAAGAAAAGACTGGAATACTTAGGTCAGTGGGTCCAACCCTGGGGGTCGGGACCCCTATACTTACACAGACCCAGCAAAATCTGAGCAGTCTTGAGATTACCAGGAGTTCTTGTTCTTTTAGACATTAAAGCCCCTTTCCTACTGGACAAAAGCCCCACTAACATCTGTCTTTTGTCTTCCGCTGGAAAGATATTGACATTCATTCATCTGCTCCAGCTTCCATTGGCAGGGATGGAAACATGACACCGGGGCGGACACGCTAACTTCCATTACTTTTTTATTCCTTATGTTGTATGAGTGTCCGTTAGGTTTCTCATGCCCCATTTCACTAATTAATACTCACTACTGTTTGCAATGCTACTGCAATTGGGAATTAGACAGTTAACATATTATGTTAATAATTATGACTTTCTAACAGTATGATAAGTGTTTTAGCTTGTATTAATTGATAGAGGTCTAATTCTATCTAAAAGAATCATTTGGCTGTCCAATGTTTAGTACTGCACATAGTCACACACTGGTGATATAATTCATCTTGGGTAGAGACTGCTCAACCGGCTTTCTTATCAGCACCCACACTCCAGAGACACACACACCATTTTCTTTTGATGGATCGCTCAGTAATCATTGTGAAAGTGGCCTACTTCCTGCTGCTCCATTATTCGGATGTGGCCTATTTCTGTGGTCCGAGCTTTGCGTCTTCATAGTGTGGTCTGATGCCATGAAAAGGTCCTGCAGCCAGGAATAGTTCTATAGGCTGACACCCAGGAGGCTCCCACATCACTCTGGAAGTCATTTGGTCAGACATCTGAAAAAAGATACATGTGGAATTTAATCCACATGCAGCAAAATGTTAATTCCACATGGATTAGTTCATGTTCATGGATAAACATTCATCATATCATCAGACTGATGTAATGGTGTCACTTCACTCAGTAGCACACAATCTGCAAAATTGGAAGTAACAGTGCGTAATTTAGCAGAACAATGCTTTAGCAATTTGAGGCTCTGTCACCATTTTACATGACATTTCTATTTGTACACTTAGGACTGATTCCACTGAAGCCAGCAGGCAAATGCACATATTACACGAAGTCAGAACTCAGCTGGGTGGGAGTTCAGTGTCACACACAGAGGAATTCATTCAGTGTTACAGGTATAGATCTTTTCTTTGCCCTCACATTTGAACAAACAAGCTGGATAATTTAAAGTAAGACTATTAAAGTGCCCATATGCTCATTTTCAGGTTCATAAGTGTATTTTGAGGTTGAACCAGAATAGGTTTACATGGTTTAATTTTCAAAAAACACCATATTTTGTTGTACTGCACATTGCTGAATCTCGTATTTTCACCCTGTGTGTTGAGCTCTCTGTGTTAGCTACAGAGTGAGGCATCACACTTCTGTCCCATCTTTGTTGTGAGTCACACATGCACAGTAGGTAGGTACTGCTAGCTAGAAGCTAGCGCCGCTAGCAGTTAGCAACCTCGTTCTAAATGGCAAAACACTGCTACAACACAGCCAACTTTACCCTACAAAAGAAATTGTATAGAACTACTTATGTCCCTCGTCTGCAGGTATTTCACGCAAAGTTGGGAGTGTACCCTCGTTTAGAAGAAGTCTCCCGGCTAATCCTGCCTTGTACTGACCAAAGTTGGAGAAACAGCTAGCTGATGTGGTATTAGCTAAAGTGGTTAGCACAAACCAAATGTTTCGGCCGTTTTTGAGCAGCTCACCCGGAGACTGAAGGCAGGATACATTCAGAAACCCGTATCTCACTCAAAACACCATGGATGGGTGTTTTTTCCAAGTTTGTATGCATGTGGAAGCACCAGAGACACAAAATAACACCCCAAATTCCAGAAAAAGTGTTATTTTCGTAATATCTGCCCTTTAATGGTAAGTGCTAAAATGTAACATAAAAGTAGCCACAGCCATTCAGTAATGTCAGCTGCGTATAATGTAAACGTGCTGTATTTAGCACTTTTCTAGTCTTAACGACTACTCAAAGCGCTTTTTACATCATACAGGATACATTAACCATTCACACACATTTATGCACTGTGGCCGAGGCTGCCGTACAAGGTGCCACCTGCTCATCAGATAAAGATGCACACACATTCACACTCCCATGCGCAGCAACGGGGGAAACTCGGGGTTCAGTGCCCAAGGACACTTCGACATGGGACTGCAGGGCCAGGGCTTGAACCACCAGCCTTCCAATTGGCAGGCACCCACTCTACCGCTGAGCCACAGCCGCTCCTATAATGTATATCATTAACACTTTATTTTACAAATATGTAGCTTTCCAAAAATGCTCCTAATACTGTTAATAAGTAAGAGACACATTTTTAGTAAATATGAGTTCAACTTTTCATTTGTAAGAGAATGAATTGTCCCTTGTGTTTTTTCAAAAGGTACAAAGAAATGTTTTTAAAACGTGATATGAATATGTCTGTTGTCTTGGGACTAATAAAGAATTATAATATGTTATGTCGTAAAAGGGTCAGATAGAGAGAAACACCACTTTTTCATTTGGATTGAATTTAGTCTCACTTTCAAATTTTACAATCAGTGTGTGTGTGTGTGTGTGTGTGTGTGTGTTTTCTCTTCGTGTTTGATAGCCCCAGTGTATGTTTGTTTGTGGTCTGAGTCATTTACAAGCAAAGCCACTTCGCTGGAACTTCTTTGGTGTGAACTTTGAAACTGATACTGAGTTACACCGAACAATACTGACTCCATAACAGGCAGGAAATGCAGAGCTGGAATCACATGAGAAAAGAAGCTAGTGGAGAGAGATTTCACACTGTGGATTATGAAAAAAAACTTTGACATGGCAGCCTCCTATGGTGAGTTATTCCAAGCAATTTAAAAAGATTGTAGGCAAGTATATTTGAATGTGAATGAAAGGGAGATTGTGTATGTTTCTCAGGTGCAGAGCCAAGCCTGTCCCAAGTGGTTTTGTTGTTACTGGGTGAGAAACAAAGTGGGAAGAGCTCGGCAGGAAACACCATTCTGGGAAAACCAGTATTTGACAAAAAAACTACTCGCAGCTACAGAGAGAATGGCACCACCTTTGGGATACAAGTGAATATACAAGTTTGCAGTTTGGATTTACTCATTATAACTCTAAATGTTGCCTTTACTTACTTTGACTGAATTTAAATCAACCAGGTGACAGTGGTGGACACCCCAGGGTGGTTGTCCCACTCCACCACTCCAGACACAGTATCCCGGGAGCTGTGTAGAGGTCTGACCCTCTGCCATCCAGAGCCCCATGCCATCCTGCTAGTGCTGCCCACAACCTCCACCTTCAGCCCAGAGAAGTGGAAGGCCATGGAGGTCCAACTCAGACTGCTCCAAACCCCCATCTGGCAGCGAGCCATGGTCCTCTTCACCCATGGAGACAAATTAGGTAAATAATGATCATTTACTGCACTAGTGTGTGATATGTTTTCTTTATGCTCATTGTTTACGTTCCTGTATCTTGTACAGTACTGGATATTTTTACCTCTTTTGGGGCTTCAAATTAAACAATCCAAGAAGGAACTGCTCACAATTCATATCCACAGCAAGGCCATAACCTGCTAAATAAATTTATATCTGAGAAAGAAAATCTCTCTCAAAATACTTTTTTAAACTCTCAAATATATATTTTTTGCTATCAGTGTGAAATTTTTTTCTCTCAAAATTTTTTTCTTCTTGCCCTCAAAACCTAAGTCTTTGCTCTCGATGCAATTTCTTGCTCTTGTCTCAGGATTTTTCTCTCGGCGTCAAAATAATGTCATGTACGGGGCCACAATCCTATTGGCCAGTTGGGTGAGCACCATCTTGTCTTGGGAGTCGATCTGAATCATTACACCATTGTAAGTTGAGCGCTGAAGCTAGCGTTAGTAAACTAGCAGCCAGCCCGCTTCTAAATAAATACATTTTAATTATCTAAACACAGACATTGCTAGAAAGCTCCGCTGCCGACCTTGATCTGATCTGATCTGATCGGAGCTCCAACGGGTCAATGGAGAGCCCCACACCCGGTAGCAACAGCACAACCCCCCTGGAGCCCTTTAGCACCGCCATGAGGTTATGTTTTTGAAAATAAATGTCTTCACAACTTTTAGATCGACTTTTAAGAAATGTTGTTCAGCCATAATATTTATGTCCACATCAGGATGAATTGGTGTGCCACCACTGGGTCAACTTTTATTCTTTGTCCAAAAATTTGGTTTATGACCAAACACCTGCAAAACGAATGTCATTCCTATCAGGCTCAGCTGTGTCTTTAGTGCTATGTGAGCATGCTAACACGCTAAACTAACCTGGTGAACATTGTACCTTCTAAAGATTAGCATGTTAGCATTTTCACTGTGATCATGGTAGCATGCTAACGTTGGCATTTAGCTGTAGACTCTGAGTCATATTCATTCATTACTAAAATGATGGTTCTGTGGCTCTGTCCATTGCAATGTATCTAAACCAGTGAGGTTATTTATACTACAGGACACCTGCCTATACAAGAGCACATAAAGCAACAGGGTCGGACTCTTCATTGGCTGCTGGAGCGATGTGGCAACAGGTACCAGGTTATGAGCAGCCAGTCCAGGGCCTCAGAGGCTCAGGTCACAGAGCTCTTTGAAAAGATCCAGAAGATGATGGAGACTAACAAGCGTGCCAAGTATATCCAGGACCGGATGTACACCCAGGTGAGACGAGATGTGAGCATAAAGGAGAACAGGTGTTGGCAAGGAAGACAAGAGGAGATAGAAATGACAGTGATGCATAATGTGCATGATGGGAGGATGGGACAAAGGAAGCAGATGGCCCCAGGATGGCTTTATATGCCCAGAGGTAGGTATAGGAACTTTGATGAGATGAGATATTTCTAATTCTGCACACAATCAGCAAGCAAACTGGCATGAAATGTGGGTTGAAAAGACAAAAGTTGTGTACATGTGAAAAACAATGCATTTTGTGTCACTGCAGGATTCCCAGCAGGGACAGTTGGTTTTAAGCCTGCTCTTGGTCTCATTCTGCTGGGAAGGAGGAAGTCAGGGAAGAGCTCAGCCGGCAACATGATCTTGGACCGTGAAGAGTTTCAGATTGACAAAAAGACCACCACGTGCTCTGTAAGCCATGGGGAAGTATCAGGGCGGTCTGTCACAGTGGTGGACACCCCTGGGTGGAGTCTGTTTGGTCTGGCCAATGCCAAGCAGGTCAGGACAGAGATCAGTCGGAGCCCCTCCCTCTGCCCTGTGAGGAGCAAAGTGTCATTCGTGCTGGCTGTACCGGTGGACTCGTTCAGAGAGAAAGACAGGAGAGCTGTGGAGATGTACCTCAGCATTTTAGGGAATGATGTATGGAGAACAACTGTGGTGTTGTTCACCTATGGAGAGGAGCTGAGAGGAAGAACAGTGGAGAAACACATCGAGCAGACTGGAGAGCCTCTACAGTGGCTGCTGGACAGATGTGGCCACCGGCATCAAGTGTTAGATACAAATCCAGGAGACAAGACTCAAGTCAATCAGCTGCTGGAGATGGTGGAGCAACTATAGGAAGTAAATGGCAAAAATTGTAAATTGTAAAAAAATATTGTAATTTCTTAGTATTAATACATTATTGGAGGAGGAGAACATTTGTTGCATAGGAGATGGCACAGCTAACTTTGTGGATAAAAGCATATGGACTTTTCTGGGGGATTAAATCTAGTTTTTTATTTGGGTTAGTGTTTATTTTGTTTCCCCTGATTGCCAAGATGTGGGAACAATTTTTAAAGCCAAATGTCTTCTTCATTATTGTTCTTTGTGTGATTTAAAAAAAAAAAAAGTTTTCTAAGATTATTGTTATTATTGGCATTTTATTGACAGGACAGCTGACGATATGAAAGGGGAGAGAGAGGGGGGAATGACATGCAGCGATGGGCCGCAGGTCAGAGTCCAACAGCCCACTGCGTCAAGGAGTAAACCTCTAAATATGGGCGCCCGCTCTACCAACTGAGCTCTCTGGGCGCCCATTCTCTGCCAACAGACTCAGGAGCAGTTTCTTTCCACAAGCCATCACTATGATGAGCAGCTGACTTCTGACTCACAGTGCCAGGTTCAATTCCTGCGCAATAACCCAGCAACACATTCTCTAATCAGTCTGTTTACTGGTTCCACTTATTTATTCATCATTCTCTATTTCAGAGCTGTTCATACTGTTCCTATTGTATTGTAATATACTACTAATATAATAACATAATACTATTTATTATTTGCACTATGCTCAATACTTAATAATAACTACCATAATTATATTTTCCTCCTGCATACTTTGCACTCTTCATTGCACTATTGTCTCAACCTGTGTAGTGTGTATTGTTTGTTTTGTTGTTTGTTTTGTATGAGTAAGTGCATTGTGAGCAATACAATCCAAAACAAAATTCCTTGTATGTGTCCTCCTACCTGGCAAATAAAGCTGATTCTGATTTCAATACATTGTGAGATTCAATTTACATTTAGTTTTTTGTTTCTTTAAAAAAAAAAAAAATAATAATAATATGGTTTATACTTATAAAGGGGGGGGGGGGTCAGAACATACGTGTTTTGATTGAAGTAAAGTTTGATTTCATTTCCAAAAATTAAAAAGGATGGTTGACATAAATCTTCTGGAACGATTAAAATAAATTAGCAGCCTACATCAATGTCCTTTTTATATTTTTTAAGAAATATGGATAAAAAGAAGACAAAAAATCACTTTAAAAAGTCACTTCTTTATTTAAAATCAGATATTTAGAAGGAAGCTTCAGAGTTTCTTCCAGAATGTGTGTGAAGTGAGATTATTCCAGTAGAAAACAGAGACTATTTCTTTTTGAAATAAATCACGGATAGATACAGCCTAGTTTATAATCTTTGTACAAGTTACTTTGTAACGTTGTAACGTAATCTTTGTACATGTCGGACCAACACCAGTAACAACATGATCCAGTGGTAGGATATTACAGTAAATGCAGATAATGTTGAGCTTCTGAAAGCCTCTGAACACCCACACAGGTGATTTCAGTTATTCGGGCTGATTAATGAATCAAACTTTCTTATGCAACCAAAACAACCGAATTTAACCTCAGGGAACGTTCTGGGAACCAAACATTGTTAGCTGGGTTAGACCTCTGCTCAGGTTGAAGGTGGGCCAGAGATGGGCATTTATTAGGTAACAAATCATAGATGTCATTCGTCCGGGACCTAACACGGGCAACAAAGCTAACAGTAGTTAGCCACATTCGCTCCTGTCCCTGTTTTGTAACGGGAGCTGTTTAGCGGCTACAGGAAGAGCTCGGCTAAGATAATGTTTACTGCGTTGGTTTGTGGAGCTGTGGTGTTTCCAGGGCTTTTCTACAGCTTCAGGAAAGTACTGAAATACACTTTCACACACTGGAGTGACGCCGACGTGGTTTCTGTCAGTGAGAGGTCAGCAGCACCCACACGAGCCGATTTACTTCGCCGAACTCCTCTTACGACATACTGAATTTTAAAGTTGTCTTGCTGATTTCTCAGTTAAATAACGTATTGCAGATTTACTTACTCTTTTATATAAGTTTTTATAAAGAGCTGGCAAATTCGGCAATGATGAACCAAGGTCTCGTTTCAGTTTAATTTAAATAATAGCCTACGTTGAATAGCTGGGTGTTATGAGCCGTGTTAAGTTGGAATTTCACTCAAATATTTGGCCATATGCGTGTAATATGTCGGCCGAAGACACCAATTCCGACCTCAAAGATTGTTAGTTAAGTAGCATAATATTTTATGACGTAGGCATTGGTGCCGATACGCAGGACATCACATAAATTTGCATGTATGTCAATGAAGTTTTGTGTGAATTGTCTGTATACGATTTGTAGTCTCTTTCCAGTTTTATTTTTGTGCATAACAAAGTACTAGTCATTTTTGCTGGCTGTTTCTTTTTGCTGGCTGTTTCTTTAGGCTGGTGTCCGCTATCCATGCTTCTTTGGCTACTGCAGCTGGAGTCACAGTTGTGACTTCCTGCAGGGACGTCATGACCGACAGGTGAGTCACGTTTGTGTTTTAAAGCTTTTATGGCATAAACAACACGTACACAAACATGAAATAAGTTTACTGTCTTTTCCACATTGAAGAAGAATGAAACAAGAATTGATTCAGTGAAAATGCTCGTTGTCTCCTCATACAGCCACTGGCTGGTCAATTGGTTTGTTTTGTTCGGAGCTCCCTATATGGCCAACGACATCTATGCCATGTATCTGAGCCGCTACCATACTCAGGAGGCCAGAGGTAATTCCAGTTTATACAGCGGCCACTCTCTTCAGACAGTGAAGGCTCTCCTCCTGAAGGACAAGATGTTGGTCCTCCATCACCTGGTGCTGCTTTTCATTTTCCTGCCTATCACTCTGGCAAGTATGGGGAGGAATCACTGCCATAGGGTGTTTATACAACTGATAGCTCAATTTATTATGAACACACACACTTGCAAAAGAGGCACGCATACTTACTATCACACAAGCACAATGCAGAGATTTGAACATATAAACAGGCATACACATGTCACACACAGAATAGGGGCTGACCAAGTCTGCTGTTTCTGATTTGCAGTTCTTCAGAAGGGGACTGGGTGATTTCTTCATCGGCTGCTTGTTCACCACAGAGTTCAGCACTCCTTTCGTCTCTATAGGAAAGATTCTCATCCAGGTAAACCATATAGGCATCATACATACTTTTTAACGAGGATAAGGTTTAAAACCGTAAAACTGTTACACAAAACCTTTTTTTAAAGGTCTCAAGAAAATGTTGAGTTTTTTTCAGCTTTTTTGGTGGAGAGCCCACTTTGTCACAGGGACACAATTTCAAACTTACATTTTGATGTGTCAGAACCTGTGTGCACCATTCCCATCAGTGACTTAACACTAGTTGAATTTTGGAAAACTGGCATTTGTAGGAGGTAGAAAAGGACTTTAGAGTGGGTTGTCCACGGATTCTCCTGTCCACGTGTAGGAGTGGAAAAGACCTTAAACCCCAAATTGATCCCAATGTTTGTGTGTGTGTAAATGAGAGGCAAATTGTAAAACATGTTTGATAAAAGCCATTTAGCACCTCAAGAGAGAAATTCAAATGTATCCTCAGCGGTGGAAGTTTAGTAACAGTAGCAATACCACAGTGTAAACAATACTGTTACAATTAAAAGTCTAGCATTACAAATATTATTTAAATAAAGGTATGCAAATATAATCATAAAAATGTACTTAGAGTATGAAATGTAAAAGTACCTCATTCGCACAGTGGACCCTGCCGGTTTGGTGTTAAAGTTTCATAGATTGTTTTTTTACAGCTGATGGGTTAAAGTATGAGCAAAATTTTAACGTCAAAGCATCATTTTTAAAGTTAAACATTGAAATGAAAACCAATCTTCCACTAGATGTGGCCTAACCAGTTGTGTCAAAATCTCCCATAGGTTTGGTAAGGTTGCGATGTAGTGACTGTGAACGGCATCGCATGATTCACATCAATTTCATACTCAAACCATTTAGTGAGACCCTCATTCCCCGCATGGAAGCATTTCCTGTCAGATTCTGAACAAAGATTTAAAGGATCTATTTATTTTTATTTAGAAGATGTTAAATAATTCCTCTTCTTCCGTCATCTACCTTTTCTTCTGTTCCACCCTGAACTGGTCCCCTAATATCCAGCTGGGCCTTGATGACACCAGGCTGCACAGAATCAATGGCATCATTGTCCTCTTGAGTTTCTTTACGTGTCGGATCTTGGTCTTCCCCTTCATGTACTGGATGTACGGCCAGCAGTTTGGGATTCCCCTGCACAGAGTTGCCTTCCATCTGCCTCTGCACTGCAACGTGGGTAACCTGGTGATCCTGGCTCCACAGATCTACTGGTTTAATCTGCTGCTGAGGAAAGCTAACAGACTCTACCTGCGACAGAAGGGAGGGAATGGAGACAGAAACAAAGACAGGCCAAAGACAGACTGAAGATTTCACCGGTTTATAAAATGACCTGGTTTTACTTTTTTTTTCTTCTTTGAAATTTAAATCTTTTACTGAGAAACTTTTAACCTTAATTTCTGGACATTTTATGACTCTCAAAATACTTCTTAAAATATTGTGATTTTATTTTCAGAATCTCAGATTTTTTTCTTTTTCTGTGGCCCTAATATATCAACATACCGAGAAGTTTGTCAGCTGTTACTATGTGAAAACAGAACAGTCTTAAAGGGTGTGTTACAGCACTGTTACTACTCTTTGCTATTTGTAGAGTAGATTTTAGCACAAACCTTTTTTCAACCATCTTTTTACATGATCAAATTATGTATTGATTGTGCTCTTGAAGAGTAGGCAGTGTTTATGTTTGTATGTCCCAAAAATCACAAGGTGCCCCAGGTAAACAGTAAATACATTTGTCCTAAAACATACTATCTGAGCCCAACCATCCTGTTCAAGAGCTTCTAACAGTTCACTTTCAGAGCAGAGATGTGAATATTACTGAGGAAGCACATTTGCAGTGAAATATTAGCGTTTTATTCACATAGATTCCTAAACCATCACTTTGTAATAACGTCTTAAGTTAGCCAAGTGCAGTGTATAACATTGACCACAAATGAGATATATATATATATTTTTTTTTTATTATCAGCAAACATGCTCAAAATCTACAGAGTTCAGTTTTAGCATTTGAGACCCCTAATCCTTCAGTGGAATACAGATGAAAAATCAGTGTCTTAAGCTGCGGATGACACAAGCTGAGCGATCTTCTGCTGCAGGACGGCCTTCATCTCCTGGTTCTCCAAGTTGTCTGTGATGGTGGAGAAGAAGTGGCGGGTGTTGTCGCTTTCCAGCGGGCTGCTGCTGTGTGGGAAAGCGGCCATGATAGCCTCATAGTGGCTGAGGATCTCCAGACTGGACAGGAACAAAGGTTCACACTGGCCTCCTGGCATCATCACCTGAGAGAAGGACATTTAACCACTGAGACTTTCATCCAGATTTATGAAAATGAATACATTAGAGGAGTCTGTTCTGAAATATTGAGTGTATCCCTTGGGAACTTTCTCCCATCAAAATATCTATTGGCATCTTCAATGTCAAATATTGCTATTTTGACTTTCAAAGACCAAGTTAGTTAAACTCTACTATGTAAGAGATATCTGAAAATTTGTAGGCAAACAAATTTAGATTTGCGTGGTTCTCAGCGAGAAGATTTTTTTTTTTTTTTTTTAACCTGTGGTGGTTGTTAAACAAATAACCCTAGCTCCATGATCTTCAGCTCGGCCTGTTGCCGTCTTTACCTAGAGTTTAATACAGGGGCATGAATTGAGAACTGCAAACAAACACATCATAGGTTACTAAAAGTATGACCATGGTATTAATATTTCTTACCTGGATGTGCTGAACATGGCAGAAGAGCTGGCTGAGTACAAAAAGGACTTCTTGGCTGGGAACTGTCTCCTCCTCCTCCTCCTCCTCTTCCATTTGGCAATCTTTGGATTTCAGAGGAGAGCCGTTTGCTTGTTGAAGCTCTTTGGACGTTTTAGGAGCTTTGACTGAAGTGTGGGAAGGGTTGGAGTCTCTAGATACTGGTGTTTGAGGAGACGCTGATGCAGGGACAGTCAAAGCACCAGATGAAGGAAGAGGCAGCTTGGCTCTTACGGAGTTCATAATCTCCCTCACAGCGTGGGCGTATAACCTGCCAGTGTGTGCCCAGCCGTCTGCTGGCAGCCAGTGGGAGCAGCTGGACCCGCAGAGCAGCTGAAGGACTCGAAGCAGGAGTACAGACAGGCGGAGATCGCATGAAAACCTCCTCAGATCCAGGAGGGGCAGATAGTCCACGTACTCAAGCGAGAAGGGAACGTGGAGGCGACTCGAGGTGATCAGCTCCCTCAGGACTCTCAGCAGTCTGGTCCACTGGGGGACCGAGCACCAGGGCAGTGTCTGGGTCAGAGCCACCAGCAGGCCTTTGCTGAACATGTTGACGTGGTCGGGCCGGCGCTGGTCCAGGGAGAGATGGGACAACATGGTGGACTGCAGGGAGTCTGATGCTGAGCAGCACTCCATCCAGGCCAAAAGACCTGTACCCTGGCTATACTGAGGCAGGTCCAAACCTGACCACTCCTACAGAAGACAGGGAGACCAGATGTACAAAGATACATATTAGCAGGAATATTTGGGCTATTCAGTAACAAAGGTCACGTTTCAGATCCGCTGTGACCAGTAGTTAGTTATTCATTATTATAACGTGCTGCCAGGTGAGCTGGTCGGGGCCATCAATCAAGTTCACACAGTTGTTAGTAAACTACGTCAAGGTTATTTTATTGCATTCCTGCAAAAAATATGCAGCCCATTTTTTTACAGTCTCTGTTAAAAGGTGCCCTGCCACACAAAACCGTTTTTACTTGCATTTTCTGAAATATGTTAGGTCCATACAGTATGTGTTATGTTGTGAATGTGAAAATGAACTGCTACCTCCTCTGTCAGCTCTGGCCACTGAAAAGAAATAAGAGGAGAAATCAGGCCAACTACAAAAGCTGGTCAGTCTGACGTCATGTTGCCTGAGTGCATTACTATTCATGAGCTCGCCCAGTTGCACTGGATAAAGGAGACTGATAGCAGGCTCTCATTGGCTAGCTGTTAGCCAATCAGAGGCAAGCAGCTTAGCTCTTTGAATATTAATGAGAACTTCTTGCAGGCTTTCTATACTACAATAGAATGGCTTGAAACAAGGTAACAAAAGCCTTTTTTTCCATGGTAGAACTTCAGACATTACCACAAAGTAATGAAACACTTGTGGCAGAGCACCTTTTAAAAATGTGAGGACGCCAAGTCCAAGCTTAGATAACCCAGATGACGTCACGTTGACATTAGGGTTATTTAATTAGACTTGAAAAAGCTCTCCAGAGCCACAGAAGACATTGTACAACCTTTCAAATGCTCAGTAGTACAAACATGTAAAATAAGTGGGGTGCCCCTTTTAAAGTTTATCCTAACAGACAAGTATGTTGCATTTAGACAGGAAATCTGGGTTTGTGGGGATCCAGGCATGATGATACCTTCATGCCTCTATGCCTTTAAAAGACACTCAAGATTAAGGGTTAATCCAGATTGGTTCTTACCTGCTCAGGTAGATCACACACAGTCAGCAGAGACGACGGAACCTCGTTTTTAAAGTGTTCCCCCCAAATGGGCTTTAGGTGGAAAAGAATGGTCCAGTCCAGTCCCTCCATTTTGTTGTGGAGCCAGAACAAAGCTCTGGACCAGCTGCTGGGGGCCGCACCCACCTCGGCACCCACCACCTGCCCCAGCGTGGTCAGCACCGACACCAGCAGCTCCTTGGTGTCCATGGACCACTGGTGGACAGTGCTGTCTAGTGGCTGCTCCCAACATCTAGCAGAGATTTCAATGGATATGTGTGGAAAACAAATTCAAGAAGGTATATGGATCTGGATTGAAGGCCAGAAGAACACTCATCTTACAAACCTCAGAGTCTGGTTGAGCAGCTGGGCCACGACATAGAGAAGGGGGAAGGGAGAGCAGTCCAGCACCCAGTGAGGAGACAAGGCTGGTTCCTGGACTTCCACAGACAAAGCAGTGTGGAGTAGTTGCAGACTCAATTCTATATCAAAGAAGCTTTTAGCTGGAAGAAATACAAAGAAGTACGTTGAAGACACTCTATTTTCCTTACATGAATACATAATATAAACAAACATTGACAAAGAATCCTTAAAGCTGCACTTGTCAACATGTAAACTGTAACCTTTTAATCTATGACAAATAGGCTAAGCAATCTTCATTTGATGATAAAACTAGTGGTTGATAGCTACAGAAAAAGCTAATGAGACTAAGTATTTTGTTGAACCAATGCTAAACCTTTTGGGATGAAGCTGATAGTCAATACAAATAATAAGCGCTGGTATTTAATATCACTGATATCTTATTCATTCAATATCAGCATCATATTGGTCTAGCTGCCTCATTAACATCCAATTTATAGTGCTCTTTCTAAACGGAGAAGATTCATTAACTAACATTTAAGGCTGGAAAGCTAAATTAGTGATCATGAATACGATGGGACACTCACCCGTAGTGGAGAGGTTGGGCAGGACGAAGATGTTGACGACCTCCTGAGGTGTCAGAAAACTTTGCCTCCGTTCTTCCTCTCCGTCCACTGTCATGACAGGCATCATCAGCAGACCCAGATACTTGAGGAGCTGCTCCTTCTCATTTGCTGACAACGATTTGGTCTTGATCATCTCCTGTAGACACCTGCAGAGTAGAGTGCTGCCACTCAGAGCATCCTTTCCTCCATCTACACCTTCCTTTGCCTCTCTGCTCTCATCGTCATTACTTTGAGCTTCGTCTTTTCTTTCCCTCTGTCCTCTGAGTCCAGGCAGCTGCTGCAGGATCTTAGCCATAAGAGAGAAAGCGCCTTTGTTGAAAATAGCTGAATGACAACAAGACCTCAAAGCTGCTTCTGGGTTCTGAAACGCAACTCGAGCTACTAGAGAGACTGCTGTGTTCAGATTGCCCTGCGATGTCGCTGCCGACGCTCCACCCCGTCCTTGGATGATGCAGTTGAAGGCCATGTTGAGCTCCTGTTCAAACCCGCTGGCTACAGCGGAGGGGACGGAGCGCCCGAAGAACCCCCTGCTGGACAGTCTCAACATGGCAGCCAATGCTTTGTTCTTGTCTTCTAAGGAAAGCGCAGAGAAAATGTCTGCAGTGACTTTCAGCAGCTTCCTGCACTGGCTCACATTTGGACTCTCACTGTGGAGTTTACTCATGAAGGTGGAGGTTAGTTTGATCAGTGTGTCGTGCTGCTGGAAGGCTGCTTGGTTGTTTTCCAAGCAGTTTACCCAGAGCTCATCACGTGCAGCACAACTCTGCTCACTGGCAAATAACACCGCAAAATCCTGATAGTCCTCCAGGCGGTGACTGATGATGGTCGCAGTGACAATCGCGTTCACACCAGGGGTGCTCTCTGTGGCAGGGAACACCAGCGACTCCAGCAAACCTCTGAGATTATTCTTCGCAGTCTCCTGATCATCCATTTCAGTCATAGTTTCAGGTAATTTGGCTTTCTGTAGAGCTGCCAGGACTCTCTGGACACTTTGCTCTAGTTTGAATGCTGAGTAGCTAGAGCTGTCATGCACTTTCAGGTGCCCACTGTTTTGCCAAAACTGAGAAACTTCTGTTATAATCTTCAAAACTTCTCCAAGCTTCATCCTGCTGGGTTGAAACTGCGATGGTGTGTGACACGCACGTAGGTCTCTCTGAGCCTCTTGAATAAGTTCAGGACTCACTTTCTCATTTTTCTTTTCCCTGATGCTGACTTCTTTAGACAGGATGTGCATCTTCTCTTTGGTGGGAAGCACAACCGTTTGGTCTATCAGGAAGGCTGTGTACAGAGCATCAAGAGAAATGGAGAGGGCCTGGAGGCAAAGGTCTGTTGTAGTTATGTGATCTTTTATGTCTTTAAGTGCATGAAGGAGAATGTGCAGAACATCAGCGGTTGGCGACCGTACGGGTGGATCTGATGCGTCTAGCTTGAACCTCTTGGCAGCCTGAGGTGACAGACTTGGAGACTCAGACAACAAACGAGCAAATTGTCTGCCGAACATCGTCTCTATGCTAGCCTCTCCTCCCTCTTCCTGCTCATCTCTGCCTTTCCACAGTTCCCACCACACCTCCAGAAAAAGTCGTACATCATCCTCTCTAGTAGGGCTGCTCCTCACGTGTTGCACTAACCTTTCAAGCTCAGTACAGATCCGAGATTGAGGAAGACAGAAGAGGAATTGGGCAAATATCTGAGCAGCTGGCATCGACCTCACCACTTCCAGCAGGACAACATGGTTGACGTCGGGGGAGGCCGTTCTGGAGGGAGAAGAAAGGGTTCTCCCTCCAGGCCGTTTCTATGTCCTCTCCAGTCTCCCTGCACAACACCTTAAGCCACACAGCACATACTAATTTCTTTATCCAGCTGACAGCGGCTGTCACATCGTCTCCACAGATTTCTCTGACTGCCTCCAGGACCACATGTCCCACCCTGCTCCAGTCTGATTTCTCAAGAGAGGACAGGGATGAGGGGAGACACAGTTTATCAGCCAGGAGGAAAGCACCCTGAAGAACAGCCACATCTGAAAGCATAGGAGACCAGGGTCAAAACTAAGGAAAAGACTTAATTCATGCACAGCTTATCATCTAATTAAGATATTTTGTTAGCGATTATAAATAAGACCGCCATGTACACAAGTAGTCATTCAACAAAAAATTATTTTAATTATCAATGAATCTACAGATTGTATTAATTAATAACTGTCTTTTTTTTAAATGATGCGGTTTTGCGAATGATGCCGAACTGAAGAGTTTTATCTAGATTCAAAAGACAGACTTCAGTCTTATTTTTTAATTATAAATAGGGTAGCAATCTGATTGGTTCATAGCATAGACTGTATACGGTCTATGGTTCATAGCCGTGATATAAAACCTTATACCACGGCTATGACGTCAAATTCTTTTGCACAATCATTCCGCGTCTGTGAAAAACGTGGGCGGCAACCGCTTCATGCCCCTACCGCAGTGATCAAACCCGCTTCATGCCCCTACCGCAGTGATCAAACCCGCTTCATGCCCCTACCGCAGTGATCAAACGTTACCGCGTTACCGCGCGGTGGCGTCCATGCCGCTGAAATGCTGTTCAGCCCGACCGACGCCACGCGGCATCGCGACGTACGCCTACAGCATTGCTGGTAAAGGCGGTAACTTACAAATGAAAAGGTTTGGAGTTAAATGTAGTCGCATTCTCACACTAGAAAGGCCGGGATGTTTTATGGCTGTAACGTTAGGTTATCGTACAAAAAGTCAACGTTACCTTTGTTCATCATCAATGTCACAGCTGTTGGATGCAGCTAAATTAAGATAGATGGGTAATTTTAGTCCAGTTTTCAATTCACATTCATAAACGTTACCACAGCCTGCCGGTCAGATTACTGTCTTTATAATCCACTAAACCACTAGTACTGCACACAATACCATATCTGTCAACACAATTCGCGTTTCGCACGTTTTCAGCAGTATGTCAACAATTTCGTATAAAGCGCTTCCGCGTCAGCGTATCTCAAAAGAGAAGAGGGACCCGCTGCTCTCAGGGGTTCAGCCCGCGCCACAGCGCCCCGACAGGAGGAGCTCAGTACTGCAGGTAGATGGACGAAGAGAAACGAAACCGGCCTGTTAAAAAACGTAGATTTAAATTAATTAAAAATAATAATAAGCGCTATATGGTTTTGGAGTGACAACAAGGAAAGTGTGCTTCATCTTTGCTTTCCAGATTTTTTGTGTAACATGGCATGCACTAGTTTACACCAAATATAAAGCCTTGGAATGACTAATTTACCAATATTTACGACACAGACACTCATTGCATTTTAAATGTTCCAATTTCATAGCATAGCCTATATTGTAGGCTATACAATTTCAAATGTTTAGACAATATTGTATCCGTCTAACACGATCACGTGATGCGAGAGGCAGGCACAGCGAGTTTTCTTTAATGTAAAATGAAAGTGAAAGTATATATTTCATCTGCACGGTGTGCTCGAGCAACACGAAGATATTTCTTTTCTACAAATGAATAATCATGAGTCTAATCTTAAAGATACTTAGTTGCTTGTATCTATGTGCAGGTAAGTAAGTTGTCATCCGCTGTAACCGATTGGGACGTTTTTGAAGTTCATGTAGGCTTTTAGCCCATAATGAATGAAATGACTGTACTGGTTCATTCTGTGTCTCTCAGCTGTCCAGTGTGTCCATCAGGTGTCATGGCTGCCCTGTCAGTTCATTGATGAACATGTGTTTGTGAATAATGAGGGTCACACTGAGACTCAGCTCATCCACAGAGAGGCTATGCTGCAGTTTGGTAAAAAAGGAGACACTCCTGTTAACCCACATGCCCTCACTTTCCTGATCACCGGTAAGACCTGCAGGTTACAGAGTAACAGACTGGAAAGGATTATATTCTAATGTATTATATTCTGTTCTAGGATCTAAGTTGGACCTGCAGCGGTACATGGATGGAGTGGAAGCAGAGCAGTTGGAGTGTGAGCTGCGTAGGTACAGTACACAGGGCATCCATGTCCGCTGGCCAGTCCTGGGGGCCCAAGAGTACAACCACTGGTTCAGCTGCACGCTCAGACACGCCAAGGGCCTGTTCACAGTCACTGGCTTCCTCAGACGCCCATCTGACCAATCCCCCCCAGGACAGCAGGACTACCGCAAGTGGCCTGCCATTGGTGACAGAGAGATACTCACCACAACAGGTAACACTCAACTCAATATCTTTCATTTTAATCAATTTGGGATAAAAATAAAAAGTAAGTTAAGTTTCGCTACAACTATATTTTTGTGAGAATTAAGAATGAACTGAACCCCAGGATAATCATCATTATAATGATGTACAAGTGGTTATGGGAAAAAATGGGACATTGTACTGATCTGATGAATATAAAAACTTTTTACTCCACAGTTAACATCAGTCCCAGTTTTATCTTAGTTTAATGCAATCCCGTTTTTTTCATGTCTAAGAACTAAATGTATCTCTGTGTGCCTTTGTCTTGTCACATCTGTGTCCATAGTTGCCATGGTCATTAAAACACAATCTCCATCAGTGAGAACAGGCCTTGGCTCCCAACAAAAGCTCCATTGCCAGTTTGCTGTTGATCACAAAGGACCAAACGTCACTGTGGAGTGGCACTGGCAGCATCGTGGAGAGAGAGCCAGACTCTTCAGTCATACCAGACGCACAGGACAGACCCAGGGGTCTGGGGTTGGGCTGAGGAGCCTAGCAGCCGGGGATGCTTCCTATAGCCTCCCCCTTCACCAAGATGAGCAGTGAAGGGACGTACGTTTGTTCGGTGTCAGTGGCTCCGCTGTTCGTCAGTCTGGATATAAGTCTGCATATTGAAGGTGAAGAAGAGTCAAAGAGAGAATACTAGTAGCAGTCAGGCGAGACAATATTTTGGGCTAAATAATAGTCTTTGACAAAAAAGGTCTACCACTTACCAGCTTTTTGTCAGGCTACTATTCCCAATGTAAATAATGAACTTGCCTGCTCAATATTTTTGTCATCATCAGTATTAGTAATAGTACTAATAGTTGTTGCAACACATAACAGTACAAATAGTAGTAGTAAATTAGTACTAACAGTTGTAGATTTTGCTGTAATGGTAGAAGCAATAGTAGTGTCAATGTTGCTACTGCTGTTAACTGCTGTATAAGCAGTTAAGCATTTATTCATTTTAATTCACATAACTAATAACTCAACTTTTCCACAGTGTAATTTTTTCTGTGCTGTATTCTTTTAAGCTCTGAACTTTGCACGTAATTTTGTACTACAGTATACTGTGGTATGACAATAAAGAAATCTTGAATCTTGAATCTAAATATATTTTCGGAAATACAATAATATTCTTAATTTTGCTTAAAGTTATGAGGAGATTGATACCATTCTTCCAAATCTAACTCTAGTAGCAAACAAGAGAATACTTTACAAAATGTCAAACTAGTTGTTTTTTTTAAAAGGCTTTACTTTTAACACAATGGTCTAATTAATAATCTTCATATAGGCCGTACTTATTTGCTTCTAGATATTAAGATACAGTATGAGGCTGCAATCTAAATCTCAAATATTCTTTTAAGTGTTTATTTAATTAGTCTATAAACCATCACAGACAATACTGAAAAACATCGTAGGTTTTGTCTGAGCAACTTTGCTTTTGCACACATTAGCAGCTGGATTTAAGAGTCAAAACTCAAAAAGGAAACCTCTTGTGGACAATGCCTTGAGAATTTTCATGACATTTTATTCTCCCCTCTCCTCAGAGCCTCCTCGTGTCTCCCTCAACACCGGACCCACTCTCTCGCTGCAGGAGGGCAAGGAGCAGAAAGTTGCTTGTGAGGCAGAGAGTTACTACCCTCTGGATGTGGAGATAGTTTGGCACGTGCAAGACCCGGCAGTGTCAGGCCAGAGGGTTGGTGCCCCTCTCCCCAAGGTGCTCCAGAACGTTCTGCTGTCGAGCCACAAACACAACCTGGACAAGACCTACTCGCTGACGGCTTTCTTCTACCTCCAAGCTTCCCTCAGGGACTCAGGGAGACAGTTCACATGCAGCGTCTCCCATCAATCCCTAAGAGTGCCCATCAAAAAGAGCTTCATTCTGATTGTTGAGGGTGAGTTGAGGATACAGACGCTGCATCTCTCTAGTGGTTAAACATGCCCTTTGTTTACTTCCCCTTGGGGAATCCAGGCCGCCATCATAAGTATTGTCCCATTAGTCTGAAACACTGAAAGGATTTAATATAACTTATGTCAGTTAATATTCACATAAATTGTTGTACTTGTGTGATTTCTTTTTTCCAACATTATCTGTAAAACAAAGTTTGTGAACAAAGGGAACTATTGATTCAACGTAACCAGTCTCGCTCAATGCACGGTAGTACTGTGAGCTACCACACGGTGGCAGTAGACAAACATAAGGCAAGGCAAGGGAGCTTTCTTTGTATAGCACATTTCAGCAACAGAGCAATTCAAAGTGCTTTACACAGAATCAGTTAAAAAACAGTTAAAATAAAAATTAAAAATAAATAAATAAACAAACATCCGACAGCTAACTCATGTTTGTTGTCTTTTTTCTCAGAGCCAATCAGCTGGATGTTTTACCTCACTGTTGGCACCATAATGGTCACACTGGTGTTCGTCCTGTATGTGCTGCTGCGTTACCTGCACTCAGGTGAGTGTGGTGACTCTCATACACAGGCCAGTAAAAAGATATGTCACTGTGATGATGAGGCTGGAGTGTGAGGAGTCTTTAAAACGATACTGTCATATTGATAAATAGTTTGAATTTAACACACTAGATTCAAAAGGAACATCAAAGAAAGTGTCATTAATGGCACTGTGTTTATATCATTTTGACATGTGAAGAGTTGGTGCCTGAAAAAATAATTAGCTTTTATTTTCTTTACAGGCAACAAAAAGTTTGCGCAGGTAAGATGAAATAAAAACAAAATCTTTTTGATTTAATCATTGACTTCAGTGCAAACAATTTTTTTCGTGTGTGTGTCTCTCTGTTCTGAGCAGAAGAAGCCGTACTGAGCAGCCTTGGAAGACTGAGCAGAACCAAACAGCAAAGCACCAGCAGAGCCACACTGCAGTCCTCTCCTTCATTTTGTTTAAGAATGTCTCAGGCGTTTGATTTTTGTTTAGTTTGAAGGTGAATTTGGGTTTCTATGAAACTGAGTGTGTTTTTTAGATTGCACAGATTTTTGCTTATGCTAAGAAAACCATAATGTTGAAGTAACAAGAAATTCTTCTGGATGAACAGCAATCCACCCATTATTGATGAAAATGCAACAATCACAGATAAAAGGGACAGAGTAATGCTTTTACGCGTGGCTCACTGTTTTGTTTGTGCCATGTGTTGTGTTGTGTATGGATAATGATGCACATGCACACATGCAAGTTCACAAGCAACATGACATACATCCCTGCCTCGGGTTTCACACAATGATCTACTACAGGCTGCGGTAAAGCGCAAAGAAGCTAAATGAATTCTCCAACATGGATGGATTGCAAACATTAATGTAAACAATGCATGATTTGAAATATTGGAGAAAAAAATACTTTGCTAATGTTTCATAAGAAGGCAAATGCAATTCAACAAACATATTGCAAACACATTTGTTGGACCTCAACAGCAATCACACACACACACACACACACACACACATACGTTTTGTTGAGAAATACTGGATCTTACTTCAACTTTTGTTTGTTTACAAGAAAAGTCCACAGGGTTCTTTAATGGAATATAGATGCTGTGAGCCTAAAATGTGAGAAAACCTGTAGCTTAACAGTGTAATTAAAAGGGTCATAATAACCACATCAATGGATTAAGATCATTTAAATGTATTAAATATAATAAATACCTTGGGGAAAATGAAGAGCAAGTCCTTGTATCAGTTATTCCTCTGTGACTAAACTAATCATGTTGATAATATGTTATATATTTATATATCTACCGTATTAAATCCAAAAATAACCACAATATGTCAGATATTAAGGAAATATGCTAAGTTGAAACGCTATCTTTTCTTTTAAACAATAAAGCCAATATTTTCTCCTTTGACATTTCCGTTCTGTGACGTTTGTGTTGACAGCCCGGCCGGGTTGCTAGAAATAGCCTACCTGTAAAACCCTTTAACTGTCTATGGTAAAACCCATACAGCGATAGCAGCCTACAGCCATGGACGCAGCAACCAAACGAACGGGATCAACAGAGATAGATTCTACCCGACCTGAAAAACCTCGGCATGTTTTTAAAACAGTTGCATGACCAAAGACGTAAAGCCCGGGTAAATGTTAGAGATGTATTTGACAGATGGAGACAGCTTAGCAGTTGCTTGATAAACATATTTTAGAAGACGTTTTTTACTCCTAAATTGACTATTTATGGTATTCTTAAGTGTAATTCTTGAATATACTGTAGGCCCTAAATCACATAATGTTTTTCTTAAACTTACACTCAACTCTGCATATGTATACACAACTTGTATGTTTATCCAGCTGACCTCTAGAAGTCCTCTGCTTTCGTAACATGCTCTTTCTCGTTAGCTCATAAAGCTCATAAAAACATGCCTGTAAACCATACTGAACCTCACAGCTCGTATATGTCAGCCGTCAGCTTTGAAGAGGACTGCTGAAGAGGATGGAGTCCACAGAGAGGACTGGTCAGTAGGGATAAAGAGAGCTTTACTTAGACTGAGACCAGATGTGTGTGTGTGTGTGGCCACGGTTTGATCACAAATGTTCAGAGAAGACAAATCAGTAGATCAGCACTATCTGTTTGGAAGGCACAGAGTGCAAGAAGGAGAGAGAGCTATGGCACTGCATCGATGAGGGGGGAGCGGGAGTCTCGGGCACCAGCTAACTCTCTTGCACCGGTTTCACACGGCTCACATGGAAGGTGGGGTGCACCCTCATGGTCCTGGGAAGCTTCAGTCTCAAAGCAACAGGATTAATAACTTTTTAAACAGGTAATGGACCAACGAAACAGGGTGCCGGCTTGAGGCTTACAACGCTGAGAGGAAGATCCCGAGTAGCCAGCCAAATCTTCTGACCTTCCGTGTAGGTTGGAGCTTTGAACCTCTGGCGATCTGAAGACTTCTTATACTGGGAGTACTTGTGAAGCAGGACTTGATGCACCCTGGTCCATGTCTTCCGACAACGGCAAACTAACGCCTGTTGGCAAGGATGGTAAGGATAGTAGTGTCCCCCTCAGAAGGAGGCAAACCTGTAACAAAGTCCAGGGATATATTTGACCAGGGTCGAGAGGGCACAGGAAGGGTTGAAGTAACCCTGCTGGTGGCTGGTGGGAAGACTTGTTCTGAGCCCACAGAAGTTGAATTGGTTGAAAAACATGGCCCACCTGGTTTGATGAAATATCAGTCGTTTAGCTGATCATAGATACTCCAAGTTCTTGGGGTCCATCCAAACCAAGAATGGATGCTCCGCCCCTTCCAACCAGTGTCTACACTCCACCAATGCCACTTTGATTTCCAGAAGCTCTAACTAGCTGCCTACATAGTGGTTTCTCTCAGCACACGGGGACAGTTTATGGGAAAGGAAAGCAAAAGGATGTAGCTTACCGTCCGTGGGGAGGCGTTGAGAGAGGACCGCATCCAGGCCAACATTAGAGACACCTCCATCACGAACTGTCGACTGGGGTCAGGCAGGGCCAGATCTGGAGCTGTCACAAAACGCTCCTTGAGAGTCCAGAAAGCTGAGTCTGAAACTGAACTGAAGGTTCTGACATACTTTTGATAGAAATTAACAAACCCCCAAAAACGTTGAACAGGCCAATCTTTGACTGCTGATTTTCTCCCGAATCTATACTCATCTCCCCCGCAGCCACCACATATCCCAGAAAAGTCACCCTGGGAACATGAAACTCACATTTCTCTTCTTTCACAAACAGATCATGTATAAACAATCTCTGAAGAATAGTACGAAAATGTTGAATGTGCTCATTCATGGTTGCGGGAGAAGATCAGAATATCATCAAGGTACATAAACACATATACATCATTGTACATCATTAGCAAATGCCTGGAAAACAGCAGGGACATTGGTAAATCCAAAAGGCATGACCAAATACTCGTAATGTCCACTGGGAGTGTTAAATGCAGTCTTCCATTCGTCCCCCTCCCTGATCCTCACCAAATGATAAGCATTTTTTAAGTCCAGCTTGGAAAAAATAGTAGCACCTTGCAACAGCTTGAAAGCAGAGGAAATCAATGGGAGGGAATCCCGGTTCTTCACTGTGATGTCGTAGTCCTCCACTCTCCGTATGCCTTGACGAAGGATCACTAGAATCCGGGCCACTTCTCTGCCCGGAGTGACATGTTAGAAAATCTGTGTGAAATTCTGGGTGAATCGAGCAAACTGGACACCAAGGGGCAAATTCCTTCCCTACTCAGCTGTGGCCCACGCCTCTGCTTGTCTGGACAGGTGGGAAATCAGGTAAGCAATCTTAGTACGATAGTGGACAGACTGGAGCTCAAAATGTACAGTTGTGGTCAAATGTTTTGAGAATGACACGAGGATTGGATTTCACAGATTTATCTCATTCCGTGTTTGTAGATATTTTTGTCAGATGTTGCTACGGTATACTGAAGTATAATCATAAGCATTTCATAAGAGCCAAAGGCTTATGACAATTACATTCAGTTTATGCAAAGAGTCAATATTTTCAGTGTTGACCCTTCTTCTTCAAGACCTCTGCAGTTCGCCCTGGCATGCTGTCCGTTAACTTTTGGGCCACATCCTGACTCGTGGGTTTTTGTTTGTCCGCCCGTCTCTTGAAGATTGACCACAAGTTCTCAATGGGATTAAGGTCTGGGGAGTTTACTTGCCATTGACCCAAAATGTTGATGTTTTGTTCCCCAAGCCACTTGGTTATCACTTTGGCCTTATGGGTAGGTGCTCCATCATGCTGGAAAAGGCATTGTTGGTCTCCAAACTGTTTTTGGATGGTTGGGAGAAGTTGCTGCAAAATTGTAAGTGAGGCCACACCCTTGGCTGAGAAGCAACCCCACACATGAATGGTCTCAGGATACTTTACTGTTGGCATGACACAGGACTGATGGTAGCGCTCACCTTGTCTTCTCCGGGTAAGCTTTTTTTCCGCATGCCCCAAACAATCGGGAAGGGGATTCATCTGAGAAAATGACTTTGCCCCAGTCTTCAGCAGTCCAATACCTGTCCCTTTTGCAGAATAATAATATGTCCCTGGTGTTTTTCCTGGAGAGAAGTGGCTTCTTAGCTGCCCATCTTGACACCAGGCCATCCTCCAAAAGTCTTCGTCTCACTGTGCGTGCAGATGCACTCACACTTGCCTGCTGCCATTCCTGAGCAAGCTCTGCACTGGTGGTGCGCCAATCCTACAGCTGAATAGACTTTAGGAGACGGTACTGGCGCTTGCTGGCCTTTCTTGGACGCCCTAAAGCCTTCTTCACAACAACTGAACCTCTCTCTTTGAAGTTCTTGATGATCCGATAAATGGTTGATTAAGGTGCAATCTTACTAGCAGCAATATCTTCGCCTGTGAAGCCCTTTTTGTGCAAAGCAATGATGACAGCACGTGTTTCTTTGAAGGTAACCATGGTAAACAGAGGAAGAACAATGATTTTATGCACCACCCTCCTTTTAAAGCTTCCAGTCTGTTATTCTAACTAAACCAGCATGATATAGTGATCTCAAGCCTGGTCCTCAGTGTTGGATTCAGTCCAAGACAGGTGTGGCAGAGCAGTGTAACTGGACGACTGGACCAAAGGAGCAGCAGAACCAACACCGACCACAGAACCAGCAGATGGAACTGGACCTGGAGATCTTGGAGAAACAGGTGACGTAGCAGAAGACTGGATGGCTTGAAACTGAGTAGTCAAGAGAGACATTTGTTCACAGACGGCCTTCTGTAACCCCAGCAGACCCTCCGTCATACCTCTCATCTCAGTTCCAGTGAAGCTTCTGTCCTTGAGATTGCAGCGCGTTCTGTACCTTACTCGACTTAATTATGAATTAACTATGACTATGAAAAGACAAGAATGTAAACACAATAGAATTGCTTGACAAACAAGAAAATAAATAATACACTTAAAACAATATATAACAGGGAATACGTTATAAGAAGTAGATGTTATGACCACAGTCCAAATTGTGTATAGACCCCCATGTTAAAAAATGCCCAAGTTTACACCAGAAATAACATGTTTACATCCTGGCACAAAAACATCCTCTGGTGAACTTGATGTTTCAGAGGTTTTCCCACACTGACAATACTAAAATACTGTGGGATATTATAGCCTATTTGGCAAGAAACCCCCTCAAAAATGAATTACGAAAATAGTTGGAAATCTTGGCTGTGGCAGCTTCAGTGGGAACAACCCATCTATACTGGTCTCAGTCCTGAAAGGGCAATCATGAAAGGCCTTTGTGGGGCTGGTTTGGTCCGGACAATTGAACAGAGGTTTACAGTCACAGTGTTAAGCTCCGCTGGGAAAACCTCTCCATTACAAGGATATACAACATATTATGTTGTTTCAGGTCAGGGTGAAACACAACAGACCACAAATGATTCTAGTTCTTGAGAAACAGATAAATATGGCATTTAGTTGGGACTTAAATGTGTAATCAGTTCTCTATATTTACAGTGACCCAAGCCAGTCATGGATCTAGAGACAATAAGCCTGAGGCAAGCCAGGGCCGGGGCTTGAGGTTGGTTGGATTTACTATTGAGAACCACACACCCTCTCCTCTGATCCATGGATGTTGTAACTACAGAAAACAATTAGCTCAGCATATTGCAGGATGCTGTGGATGATTTAATGCTGCTCTAGCTGTATCCTTCTTGCTGTTTGACTGCTAGATCCCTATCAATGATCTTGTGTCTCTAGCTGTGCTCTTACAGGCAACCAGCTATGCAAGGACATGTCTGAGTGTGCTAGGTTGATAAAGAGCCGTACTCCATAAGCCATAAGTCCTTTTTATGAGTTACTTATTTGACCAGGACCTAAATATCTCTCTGGTCATAGTTACAAAGGTTAACTTTATACAAACCCCTGCAACGCATTCTCATGAACAGATTTGTATTATATTGTATGAAAACTTATGCACACCAATTTGTATGATAAAGAATGTCATGTAACTAAAACCTGGAACATTGGTATGTCCGAACATTCAAAGCTGGCAGTCCAACAACTTTATAAACTTTCTGTCCAAATACATTGCAAGGGTCTAATGACCAAAAATAGTTTTCTGTTTTAATTTGGGCGGGTCATCCCCTATTGGGGCTGTGAGTTACTTAAATGGTTAAGCAAAATATTGTTTGCAATTCGAACAGCTTCCTACTGTGTGTAACTGGCTAAATAACTCATCTACCCACAGCATGTTGCCTTCCTGTCAGCCAAAGTGCGTGTGTGCGTGCGTGCACCTCAAACAACCCTGTGACCAAACCGCTGGCCACACACTTAACTACTGAACGCATAATGAAGATCTATGTAGTGGAAAGTTGTGTTGAAAAGTGTGTTTTGAGAGTGTGTGTGTGTGATGGCCTTTCTGTTTGAGCTTTAATCTGTATGTGGCATCAACGCTCCTCTTTTCTTTCCGTCTTCTTTTTCCTCTTCACCACAAATGCCCCATTTATATCTTCCTCGCAGTTCATTCCTCTCTTTCAGTCTCTTGACTTCAGCTCGGAACCTGCAGTGCAAGACTCCTGTGATCTTTGAATAATAAACAGCGCTAATGACGGTGCAGCGTTCTGGCTCTCCTATCCTGAGCTGTTGTGACAGATCTGGAATAACACCAGACTGATTTACAACACAAAGGGTGTTTGGAAAAGCAAAGCGGCTAATTGCCATCACTGTTCTCGCTGACAGACCTTGACTCATGCGGTATATGTTGAACCTCTCAGCCCTGACAGTTTCTCTTGTTATGTCAGGTTGCATGAAGACTCACGAAGTAGGCTTATTAAAAAAATAAAAAAAATACATGCAGCAGCTTGGAAGTGATGAGCTCATGCATGCAGTTTCTGGCCTGGCTGATGGTGCACTGCTGTCAGCCAGCAGCTATGGGCTCTCTGGGTTTTCATGACACAAAATAGTTACATAAGAGAGTGAGAGAGAAAGTGTAATATGATTTATATGGCGTGCTGCAAACCAACATTTAAGTCTGATCATAAAACAATGATGTCATTGCGTAGCTATGCAGCGTGTGCCATGAAAATGTTCGAAGAAAGAAAGCCAGATACATTCACATTGGAATTCCTTGGTTATGTTTATGGGAAACGTTTTTGCCAGAAAGGATTGTGCATGTGTTTGAGTTGTGCTGTAATAATAATAATGTATACTTTATTAATCCCGCAAGGGGAAATTACAATAATATCGCAAGCACAAAGCATTTCAATGAATGAGGTGGCTTTGTAGTTATAAGCACTGGGATGATGTGGGATGTGAATGAGAAAGAATTATTTCATATTGAGATTGTTGACTATGAGTATTTTTATCTTGTATTTCTCTCTGTGTTTACATGGAAACTAAAGAGGGATAACTGTAATTAATAGTGGCCCTCAGAGACGTGTGTGTGTGCAGTGTGCAGTGGAGTTTTTAAATATCCTCATTCTGTGCAGTACATTCGTGTTAACTACATTCTCTCTCTCACAGACACACACACACACACACACACACACACACACACACACACACACACACACACACACACACACACACACACTTGCAGGGCACATAGTGTAAACACTCTCAGGTTCTCAAAGTGGTCAGTTGGAAGAAGTTGGCGTCCAATGAAGGGAAAAACAACAGTTCAGATGATGAAGAGGATCCATGGTTACCATGCTCTGCTTTGTAAAGTGTTGTTTGTTGATGGCAACACAGTAACAGGTTGATCTTCATGGTGGTCACTGAACTCGAAGCTGCCTGTAATTCCAGCAGACTCTAGCTCTTAAACTCAGAGGAGACAATAGATATTTCTGATGTTATGTGGAAACAAATAACATTTACATGCACTTGTGTTTGTGTGTGTGGCCATGTGAGGCTATATCAGCAAAACTGTTGAATGTATTAAACTGAGTAGAAGTGTGTTTATTGCTCATGATTTTTTTTTTCTGTAAGAGAAAAAAATGGTTATGCCACTCTGAGGCTCTGTACCAAATTGGGTAAAGATCGGCCCTTGAGGGGGGGCTTATAATAAAGGTAGTTATGGCCTATAACTCAATGGATGTAAATGGACAATTTGCGCAGTCATGCGCATGAAAAGATCGTGGGTGGGCTTATAAAAGGTACGTTTCTGTGACACACGGGACAAGAACAGGGCAATTGGGTTTAGGAAAAGATAATGGGAGGAGTTTTAAAATGAACATTTCAGTGACAAACGGGACACAAACCCTGGTCTCCTTGGTGAAAGTCCTGAGTTTGTTTTTCGGCCTTTCATACTACTCTCTCTACCGTACCGTCGCTCTTATTACTACGTCAATCTTAAAGTGCCGCAGAGCTGCTGCTGTGCCCTTTGCATTCTATACACACACTGAAAGGTGTTTTTTTGCGTCATATCTGACTCTGAGAGATACTGACCAAGTGTCAGTATTTTATGAGTTGGGGGTGAGAACGGGTTGGCCGGGGAGGCTTGGACCCCGTCATAATTGCTCGCAGTTCTAGTTCTTTATATATCTATTTCGTAGTTTGGTACAGTGTTTTTGTTATTCCCATTGATTCACTTAAATTAGAAATAGTGCTGTGGTTTTGAGATATCTACACTTCTGCTGCCACGGGCCACCATGTTTACAGTAGCCCAGAACTGACAACCCAAACACTGGCTGTAAAGAGGACTTCTTTCACATTTTTACTTTACCAAAAGGCTAGTCTATATTGACGAGGTTCTGCCAGATGTCCATCATTTTTGTCTGGATGTCCGTCATTTCCCACTTTCTTTGTGTTGACATTTGAAACTCCGGTCGATTCAGGGAACATCCTCCGAGCTAGAACCAACACCCAAATTATGTTAATTATTTATTTTTTTAATACAATTCTCATCACACACTCAACAGGCCAATTTAATTTGAGAACTCTCTACGTGAACATGTTCCACAAAAACAAGTTCCGTCCCAAAACTATTTTGAAGAGGCGCCATTGGGTCCGACACTTAGCACACGTTTTTCTCCTATCCAGGAATGTTATATGGAAGGTCCAGACCTTCCTCCGCAGCACTGTGGAGATAGGTCTGGAAACTACCATAATGCCACCGCAGGCCTTTTTAAACTCTTGGAAAGGGAGTGGTTAGGGAAAGGGTATTCAGTTGGTTGCAATCTGCAACCTCACCACTAGATGTCACTAAATCCTACACACTGCTCTTTTAAAGTTAATTTATTGTTGCATTTTTCTTTTCAAACTATATGTCTGCATAAAGGAATGACAAACCCTGTAGTACTGAATGTTTCTCTGAGTTATTCAACAGCTTGCCATAACTACCAGCTCTTCCTCCTCAATAATCCCAAATGAGGTCTGTCTCCTGTCCAGCTGACAACCCTCAACTACATCTCTGGCTTCTTCTAATTGCGGACAAAATCATCACTTATTTGAGGATAGGTCCTCTATCTGTATGTGAATAGTTGAGCTCTGACATAAAGATATCTACAGTACACTGTACATTTTCCAAGACTTGTATAAAAACCTCCCTAGCTAGCCTGCTTAATCCAACATTTTTCTGATGAAATTATCAAAGAAGCCTCGTCAGCAGGGAGACTAATGTCCAGAAAAAAAGACTATGTTGAAAGATGGTCTTCTCTTTTCCAAATAGCATATCTCCACATGTTGTACTTTATAATTTAAAAGCAGACGTCCATATACTACTTAGGTGGAATCCATCGCTGATTTTATGAGTAGGTGGTATTCAGGATAGATCCACACTGAAGGGTAGGAGGTTCAGAAGGTTCAGGGTGATACAGTGAACAACACTGCAAGTGCTGCTGACACTGGGATTGGCGTTTTTTTCTAATTTGTAATGAGGAGGCAAGGTGTGTGTGTGTGTGTGTGTGTGTGTGTGTGTGTGTGTGTTTTGATGTCACGGTCAGAGAGCAGTTCCCCTAGTCTAACACAGGAAAGGTCAGTAAGACAGATTCCCAGGGAACTACAATCATTATGTTCTCTCTCTGCATGTCTGTCTCCCTTGGCATGCCTCTGTTACACACACACACACACACACACACACACACACGCATGCATAGTGTAAAGAAAACACACTCCTGATTTATTGGCTCTCCAGGGCCCTGATAAAACTCATCCTGAATGACCTCATTGGTACTGCTAGAAGATGGAACAGACAGAGTGTGTGTGTTTGTGTGTGTGTGTTAACTTTTACAACACTTGTGTTTTGGTTAAGTAGAAACAACACGGCTCATTTCATGACACAAAAACCTAGTGTTTTCAGCCACTGGCATTTTTTGTCTTGTCTCTGTTTTTTTCCCGGTTCATCTTGTTTTATGTCTTCACACCCCTCTCTAATTAGTGTAGTTTCTATTTGTCACTTTATTCATTCATTCATTTGAATGAATATGATATTTTTAGACAGCAGTAGTTGAATCTGCTGAAATGTTTTCACACTTAAACTGCATGAATTACTTGGGATGATAATTTTCTGCCACAGCTTTGAGGTTTTCACAATTTGCAAATGCGTATTAGTCTGGAAGTACATCCAGGAAGTACGTTTGTTCATGATGCCCCTCTGTCAGTCCTTGCTGTAGCTGCCAGAGCAAATTAAACATCAGCAGGCTGATTTATCTGGTTTCCAGAGTAGCAAGGTGCTGCATTGGCCATTCAAATGAATGCAAACTCACAACAATTCTAGGTGATTACTTAGTAAGGTGAATGGGCTAATTCTACTTTTTAATCATCTAATGAAGCAGGATCAAATAGTTGCCATGACAACTTTTGGTGTCTCTTACTGAAATTGGACTTTTTTATTTCGTCTCACTGGAAAAGCTTTCAGTGCCTGGAAACCTCTTAAAGTAAATACCACACTAGTCTGGCTTCCAAGATGTACAGTACTGGGATAAAGCCTGACATCTCTTCCTCTATATCTGCTATCTATTTACTATTTATCTAATCTGTGTTTTGTTTTAACAAAATAACACAGACAACCTCATGAGGAGCACAGAAATTACAGGTCAGAATTTTTATAGTTTCAATTACAAAAGTCGGAAGGACCCATTTTGGGTTTTTAGTGTTGTAGCGACTGATGTGAGGCCAAAAATGTCCCTAGCAAACAGTGCATTTATGTATAGTATGTTTTAACTTATATAACGGGCCTCTCACCTCTACTAAGTTGAGGTATAAATCAATGAGCAGCAGCCTGCGGAGGACGGCAGGGTCAGTGAAGGGTTGATCTGGAGTATTCCAACCTCCAGTGTTTACAGATCCCACCGTGAGTCACTGGAATACATGAGTCCTCACAGAGATACAAAGTGATGTGACGCAACATTACTTATCTTCTTGTCTGGGAGAGTGTGAGATTCAGCTAGAGTTACAGGCTCCTAAAAATGATTAATGTTCAACACTGACACAACATTTGAACTGTGAGAGTCTGAATAAATGTACATATATGTTTTGTTATGCAGTGGAAGTGTGACATGGTTGTACACGTGTATGCATACAGTAGTTTAAGATGCTAGTATGGCGACTGTCATGAAATATATACAAATACTGCAGAAAATAAGTGTTACACATACTGTACTTTCAATTCCTTGTGGATCTGTACCTCACAAAGTTAATAAGCAGTTAGTGGACAGCGGAGGGGTGTTTCTTAAGGCCCTGACACACCAACCCGATAATCAGCGGTCGGACAGTCTGGTGAGGTCGGTGACTCGAGTCTGTTCGGTCTGTTCCGTGCCGTCGTCCGTTGGAGGGGCCGGCAGACCTTATTTTGGCCGTTCTGACATGCTCAGTCAGAAGGCGGGCACTGCTGGCAGTTGGACTCACATGACCAATCTGATTGGTGGAGTGCCAACCCGGAAATGATGAGCGTGACTAAAATCTGAAGAAAATCTTTTAAACTGACCTTTGTTGATCTGAAATGAAGACAGATTCACCAACTGCATGGCCTATTTCTTGCTTAAAATATTTTTCAGAAACACCTTTCAGTGAACTATTTTAGTAAAATATGTCATTGTATTCTGAACAAGTCGCCATGACAGTCTGGTTTTGAATTTCCGGAGAAACCAGACACGCGTGACGCGTTCGTCCAATCAGCTTCCGTCGGCATCGCTTCGGTGTGTTCCGAGACACTTTTTTGGCCAACTTGGGGAGGCAGTCAGTCCGACTGCCTTTTCTGCCAACGGTCAGTCGTCGAAGTAGTGTGTCAAGGCCATTAGAAACACTTTGTCTGACAGCTTGAGCCAGGAGGTCATGTGAACATGGGAATAAAATGTACAGAAAGAGGGAGAAATTAAGAGCAGCAGCAGCTAAATATAGGACAGACATCAGTTCAGAGAAATGATACAGGGTGGATGGTCCTACACAAGCGACAGATAAACCTGTTTGGGAGCCCAGGGACAAAACTCAGTCCCTATAAACCCCCATTCCTCCCACTGTGCAATAGGTAGTTTTGTGTGTTAAAATACTAACCATAGGTTTGGATTGTGATGACTTGCATCACCTGTGTGTTTTGGTTTGTTTCTGTTTTCATGACATGCAACTGTTCATTATTTTCTATTCATGTTCATTAGTGGCGCTGTAGCATTTGAGGTCTGTTTGAATTCATCAGCTTTGACAAATCTCCTCTGTGTGTGTGTGTGTGTGTGTGTGTGTGTGTGTGTGTGTGTGTGTGTGTGTGTGTGTGAGAGAGAGTGAAGTGCTCACAGATTACATGTTACTCTGCTGCTGCCCGAAACTAATGATGTTGTCTTTCCAAACTTTAACTCTGAGGAAAAATGGCTAGGCATGATGGATGTTCTCAAACAACCCTGCTAATAGCCTCTGTTCTTGTGTGTGCGCGTGAGTATGTGTGGTTGATTGTGTGTGTCTTTGGCTCCAGGGCCTGGACAAGGAAAGGGTGATGTAATGCTGAATCAGGGCCTTGCTGCCAGCTGAAGGGCTGATTTGGTAACTTGGGGTTTTGATATGGCAGGTGTGTGTGTGTGTGTGTGTGTGTGTGTGTGTGTGTGTGTGTGTGTGTGTGTGTGTGTGTGTGCGGATAGAAGAGAAAGAATTGATGGATATGACTGATATGTATTTTGGCTCAGTGTGGGTGAATGACATCATTTAACGTTGATTTCAAAGTTGTTTACTGGCTCCTGGGAAAACATTCTGCCTGTGTGTGTGTGTGTGTGTGTGTGTGTGTGTGTGTGGAAAGAACAATTGATGGATATGATGACATCATTTAAGAATCAGTCATCATTTAACAGTGTGCTCAAAGTTGATCATTGGCTCCTGGGAAAACGTATATGACTTTCTCTCTGTGTGTGTGTGTGTGTGTATGTGTGTGTACTTTAGTCAGTAACTACATGATAGAAGCTGTGTAAGAGAACACCTTTTTTGGGGGTGGCAGAAATGTTCCCACGTAAAGGATGCAACATACTAGCACAAACGTGACAATCCAAATAAATATTGGTTTGTGTGGGTTTCAGTGTCTCTTCTTGTTTACCCACATGGATGGACTTTACATCCCAAAGTCCATCCTGTTCTTGAGGTCACATCCTCACACAGGTCCCCAGTATCCTCTCTACTGTTGACATTAGAGGCCTGTCCTCTTCCACGCCTATCTAATCCTGACGCCGTCCTACAGAGGACACCCAGTCCAGATTCATTCACTGTCTCCCTCAGTCTGCTTACTGTCTCTCTGATATCACTCTCCTCTCTGCAGAGTGCATCATGTGATCATATGAGATTGGGTTGAAAGGTTAGCTTTCATGTTTCTCTCACGATGCCACTAAACAAGAGTCAGCTGCACTTTCAATTTTTCCTTTAAACTTTGCACACTGGCTTCTGCTATTTTACAAACTACAGATGATAATTTTGGTGTATTCTTCTTTTGTTGCTCAGAAAATAGTAGTTGTCTTCCAAATGTTGCAGTCTGAAAATAAAGACAGTTAGGTCTGAGATTTCTGCCTCCATCCAAATACAATGTAAATGAATGGATTTTGTTTTTAGGGCTCACGACACTGAAAAATTGCACTTAAAGAATTCAAAAGCGACATTGCAGTTAGACACTGTCGACAGTTTCTTTTCATAGAAAACAGTTATAATATATGAAAAATTACAGGGGGAGAGGTTAAAAGTCAAGGAATTCCGAGATTAAAGTGGTACATTTTTAGTTTTAAAGCTCTAAAACCATACTTTAACTAACAGTTATATTAATGATTTAATTTATTCACTTTTCCAAGAGAATTTGAGGATGAGTAGTAACCAATATGTTTGGCAAATATTAACACCAATGCAAATATGGCTGCAACTGATGAAGTTTAAACCAGATAAAGAGCACTTTAAACTCTGATATACTACTTTTTGCTATTTTTCTAATGTAACCTGTAATCCCACATAATAACCTGGTTAGCTAATGAAAGGCTGACCCCTTGCATTTGGAATTAATGGCATTAAGATAGTCAGCAGGCAATGCTAACGTTTGCAGCGTACATTAGAGCAGATAAGCACTTACACTTGTGATGTTGAAAAAAATAAAAAGATACCACTGTTTAGACACTGAAAGAGAGACTCTCTCATTACAGCCCCATGCACCCTATTTTGGCATGTGGAGAAAGTTACGGTTTCTATTTCTCAAAAAAATTGTTTGGGGAATTGGTATTGGCATTTAGCAAATGAGCACTTTCACAGCAGCATCCCTTTACAATATCCTTTCATTCTGACTGCACTTTTGAGGTAGAGGAAAAAGACTATTGATATTATCATCCTCTTTCTCCGGTGGGCCTCACTAGCACTAAGTCTACTTTCCCAAAACACTTGTGGAACTCAGTATAAACATGACACATAACAGTAATAGCAACTTTGTGATAATGCATTTCTTTTTCTTTCGCTCTCCCTCTCTCAGCTCCATATGTAGTTCATTAAAGTTGTTCTTTGAAGTGTCAATGACATCATGACTTGGCTGCCTTCCCCAACGGCCCTGTTTAGGCTTGACAGGTTCCCATGGAAACTCTGATGTCATGCGGAGGTCGAGGTGAGTCTGAGTGGCATGAATGATGTTTTTAGGCTTGTTTTCGGTAAAATGTGATGTCTGTTACTGTAAAACATGCCGGCAGAAACAGCGCTGTATGTCAGCAGACTGGGATCAAAGCCAGCAGGTAGCCTGTCTGTCAACCCTGCCTGTCAATCTGCTGTGTGGTAGTGTCTCTCACTGTTGACTTCCAGGCAGACAAGTCAGAGCCAAGCTGTCCTGAATTTACTGAGTGTGATATGAAGACCGATGGAAAGTGCTTTATTCGTTGGATGCTGTCAAGATGCTGTCAAGAAATTAATTTAAAACTTGGTGTTTCTATTTTTAAAGTAAGCAGAAACAATATTTTGTAAGATGATAAAATTGACACCTCTCTCATGTAAGTAGAGAGATGGATACAGGAGGTGATTAGCTTGGCGTGTAGCAAAGGCAAAGGCAAACTTGGCAATTGTCTTGCCATATTTAGCTACATTTTCAATCAGACAAAAACACAAACAAAACAAAATCACATACAAATCAATCCGATTCCATCAAAACACAAAGAAAAGAGTGAGTTCCAGAAGGAGCAGGCACAAGCATAATGCTTATGCAGTGAAAAAAAATAGATATGCATATACCGCATACTAAATTGTAAGTCATACAATAATCCAATAACTTAAACAACAAAAAATACATTTATTGTTTAGACCATTGCACAAGGTCACCCCACATAGAACAGGGAAGTGAGATCCGATCACAGGTGGTCACAGAAGATGCACGTGGAGATGCCAGGTGTGAACTGATGGACTTAAAGATGTCTACCTGAGATCTGATCCCCCCAAGATGCATCTTACAGTAAAGCCAGGTCTGAACGGGGCCTTTGAATGTATGAGGAGACACATCAGCTTGAGATAAAATATGTAAATAGCTTACGTGGTATGCTAATGGAACATGTACCTGTTAAACAGATGGTTCTCATTTCAAAAGGTGTTAATTTTCTCAGTGTCCATAGCAACAGTAGCAAGTTTACTAATAACCTCAGCACAATCACACAGCATAAAAACAAAGAATTACTTATATAAATCCTTTCATGAATCTTAATGAATTTTTAGAAGCCTATTTATGATGCTTTAAGTAAGACACACTCACAACATTGCATGTTTTACTTTTATGAGGTTGGAGGGAGTCAACTGAATGAACAAGCCATGTCTTAGAATGAAACAATTTCATATGTGTTGATTATCAGTAGCGGTATTGTTTTTAAGCTTACTCATAGCTTGTCTCATTTTCATGTTTAGACAAAGATCATTTTGGCAGTTTGCTCTCGGACAGTTCCGCTTCAATGTTTTCATGGGTAAGTGTGCATGTGTGTGTTTATGGCAGTTTGAGGGAGCGCGGACATATTTGTGTTCTTTTTAAAGCGGCAGTGACGTACACTGTTCTCTGTGGTCGAACTCAGAGCCCTCTTGTTAATCTTTACAGTCTGTAACCAGCAGCCTGTGTGTGCGTGCGCATGTGTGTGTGCATGCGCGTGTGTCTGTGTGTGTGTGAGAATTTAATGGAGTTTGGTGATATGAGGATAACACTGACGCAGAGAGGATGTTTGTGTGTGTGTGTGTGTGTGTGCATGCGCGTGTGTCTGTGTGTGTGAGAATTTAATGGAGTTTGGTGATATGAGGATAACGCTGACGCAGAGAGGATATTGTGTGTGTGTGTGTCTTGTATGAGTGTATACTAACCCCCTTATAATATACTGTATAGGGGAATGTGGAAAATGAGGTTGGGGAAATTGGAGAGAACAGAGGCAGAATGCGGTTGAATTTGGCATCTTTAGCTGTACAGTTTCACCATGTACATACCGACATACCTATAATTAACAACTTAATTATAAACAACTAATTCCCTAATGACGTCTATCAAACATTATTCACTTAAAATACAACAGTAAATTCTCCTTCATGTTGCCAGCTGTGAACTGATGCCAAGAAATGTGTTGAAATAAAAGCACTGAACATAAAAAAAACAGAATCCAAAAAGAGACAGAGTATAGTTCTTCCTTCTTGATAAAAGAACAATTAGAATAAGATTTACATATGGCATTGCCATGCTCCCTGACAAGATGTAAACTCTAATCTAATCTGATATGACACCCAAAACCGCCTGTTGTAAGTTCGATGACAACTCAACATTATGACCATTCTTTAATCAGAGATGGCAAAAGTACTCACTTCCCGTACTCAAGTAGAAGTACAGATATTTGTGTTAAATAATACTCTGGTAAAAGAAGTACTGATTTAACTTCTTTACTCAAGTAAAAGTAACAAAGTACAGGCTTGGAAATGTACTTAAAGTATAAAATTAAAAGTAGCCTTGCGAATGACAAAGCCACCTGGACCAGACACATGTTACTAGAGAGCACGCTGAGAAACTACAGTGGAAATGGAAAAAAGGCTCTTTATATGTCATTACCTACCCTTTAAATGGCTGTCTGCCATTAGGCCTAAAACATATATAAAACATATATAAAACATATAGCTTATTTATTGTGACAGAGACTGGGACTCCCGGTTAATAAGATTCTGACCAAGTAGCAAGATATGAAATCAAGTGTGATTTAGTGAAAAGTCTGTGTTTATTCCCATCCAATTAGATTCAATTTGGTATTGATGACGCAAAAATAATAACTAACTCCTGTGAAATTATTTTAAACTTAGTGAGGACTAGATTAAGACTGTATTTAAAGCTGATTCTGGTTTCCAGCTTGGCCCAGGTCTGTTAAAACACAGACGGAGACAACTTCTCTCTGTTGATGCTTTATTACAATCAAGCATCAGTATAAACATGGGCGTGGGTAGCTCTGCTATGGCTGTTTGTGTGGTATTAAAAGAAATAAATAACATTGTAAAGGCTACCATACACAATGCATAGGAATCATATATGCTAGAAAATAATAACAATAAACCCACTATTAACTACTTTATCTTAATGAGCAAGGACGTTCAACAATCGGCATTATATTGAATCAACAGCCAGGTGTAACCTAGCTAACAGGTGTAACCTAGCTAACAGGTGTAACCTAGCTAACAGGTGTAACCTAGCTAACAGGTGAAGAACACAAACAAGCTAACTTTTAAATTTGCAAGAACTATAGACCAATACAACAACAGGCTTAAATGAACTGACAACATAAGTTATATGAGTTACAGTTCTAAAGGACGCACACAATCTCAACCGATTATCCTCCGGACAGCTAGTCTTTTTTTCTTTTCTCTCACTTTTTTCTCTGTGTGCCATGCACGCCCGCTCGCAGTGTGAGGCGCGTGTCAGCGCTATTCTCTGGCAGGCACTCACAATCACACCTGATAGACCAAGTCAAGCCAACAAGCGAATTTTTTTTAAACGTAAGGAGTAGAAAGTACCGATATTCGTGTTAAAATGTAAGGAGTAAAAGTAAAAAGTCGCCAAAGAAAATAAATGGTAAATATCCTTTATCTTACCTCAATCTCATTGCCATGAATACAAAAAGGTACGTTGGATATTTTTTGTCATATGTTGTCAATTCATGAACTGTATCATGCAGTCATCATCTTTCCTGTAAAAGCCACAGAGAAAAGTACATCAGAATGTGTCATCCGTTCGACCCTGTGTTTGCCTGTTCTTGTTCTGACTTATTGGGCAACATTTCGTGCAGCTGAGGGCCTCCAAGATCTGTGTTTAGAAGGATTAGATCAGTGTTGAACCAAAGACTGTAAAGTTGCAGGCCGTAAAACCAAAACAATGAGATGAAAGATGTTTTAAAAAAAAAAAAGCTCTGTTTAAGCTGAGGGCATCTGCAGAGTTGGGTAGTAGTGCTTTGTTGCTTTGTCAGTAGGACAACTTCTTCCATGTTACAGTCATTTATTTAAATATTTATTGGTACAGCTTTAAACCTAAAATGATTATGGACATGATCATGAAGATGATATTTACTACTACTACTAATACGTTTTATCACTTTACAATGAAAGCAAGACTCAGTCAAAGATATTGAGCTTCACACAAAGGGTCTGGGGCAGAACTAGTTTCCACTACAATGCCTTGTTCATGAGCACTTATGCAGTACTTTTGGAGGCATGGCATAGAGTGTCCATTTTTTTACTGGTCTATTCACATTCCCCCAGCTGCTTTTGGGATTTACCTGGCTGGTGATTTTCTGCTTCTGCAGTCTACAAAACCTGTTTCCCCCAGAACTGTTAGGAGGACATATAAAGGCATATATGAGGAAATAACAAGGGCTTCTTAACTTTTTGCAGATGTTAGGCTCTTGACAACTGTGATATATTTTTGTCCATAAGTGTGCTATATAGCGCAAACCCCAAATGTCTATTCCAGCCTGCTACGTGACCTAATCCACACTTAATCAGTTGAGGCAGACACCCCACACAGAGATACAGGTTTGTTTGCAAATGTCTCTCCAATATCAACAAATGGTTTTACTGGTTGAAGACCTGATGAGAAGAAAATCACAGTGTGACCTCTCCTCCTCAATAATCACACTGGACGTTTACAACCTCAGCTCTGCACGGAGGGAGCCAGCATCGCAGAAGTAAAACATATTCAGGCATTATCAAAACAATGAAAACCAGGATTGTGTGAAGCAGTTCAGCGAGAGATCTGTTGTTGTGATGACAGCTGAAGTTTTTCATTATATGCCACTCTGATTCATGCGGATAATTCCACGTTACCTGCTGACTCATTGTTACTAGAAAGCAGTGGTTCTCAAAGTGGAGGCTACAGGGACTTTCAGTGTGCCTTAAGCAAAATAAAGATTAGTTTGATTTAATTTCATAACTATAATCTGAAATGTCACACACTTAATCATGGAACACAGGTACTGAAAAAGTATTGATATCTTACAGCAGTATTAATTGATTTTCTTTTTTTGCCACGTGGGGAACAAGAGGTTAACACAGCTTGTACTGTAGTGTACCTGTGAAGTTGTCACTGTGATTGGCTTTATTTAAAAATTAGGAAGCAACAGGAAGTTGGCTAAGTATTGCTGCTACACAGAAACATGCATGTGAAAAGTTGAATAACTACATATCTACAAATTTACAGATTTATCAGCATTACTGTGGACATAAGATACAAGAGCATTGTCTGTTTTTAAAAACCTCAGGAGGCTGATGAAGCTTATACTTGTGACCTCTGACCTCTGCAGTAGTTTGTTGCCATCTGTGTCTTGTACAGCCCCCAGCTGTGTGTGTGTGTGTGTGTGTGTGTGTGTGTGTGTGTGTGTGTGTGTGTGTGACAGAAAGGTGGGGGGACAATCTTCTGCTAAATCACCATACCAAGCCCCCTCATCATCTCCCAATGCTCCTTGTTGCACCACTGTCCTACACACACACTCACTTACACACTGTTGACAGTAAACAGAAGGGTGGAATGTTGAAGTATTTGCTTGAGTCTGTTGTGTGTGCGCGTGCGCGCACACACACACACACACACACACACACACACACACACACACACACACACACACACACACACACACACACAATCAATTGCTATCTGGTGTCGAATGTTTACCTTGTTGGGATCCAGTTACAAGGGGGAGGGTGGTGATCCTCAGCAGCTTGTCTGTCTCATCCTGCAATTAAGCACACAAGTACAATAAAATAGAATTAAACAAAATAAATAAAAACAATTTAAAGTGTGCATCAAGGGAAACAGTGGAGGTAAATTTGTAACGCCCTCTATTACACAGTTATGTTGTACATGTTTCGTATACATGTACAATAAGTAGTATAAAACCCATATTTTTTGTGATAATTTTTTTTTATTTAGAAATTAAGAACAATTACAAACAATACCAGCCTATGTGGTAATTGTGGAAAATATAATGCGTTTCTGTAACTAAAAGTATTTGAAACAAGTCAATGCAGAGATTGAACTGAATCAGATTAGGATTATTATGCGATTATGTGTCCTGTCCATGATTCTGAGTTTTTAATTACATATTTATTGTTAAATAAAGGAGGGACAATGATGAATTGGAGAGAAAAAGAAAAAGATGGCACTAGGCAGGGAAAGGCATACCTTTGATAGAACGGAGATGAGGAGGACACAGTAAGAAAGTAGGAGAGAGGAGTCCTCCTTCCAATAGTTTACACAGTGCAAGAATATAAAACCTACCCGGCCCGCCTCCTTCCCCTCCCCTCACATTTACTACTCTGTCCATGTTGTTTCTACACTCCTCCACTGCCCTCCTCCTTTATCCCTCCCTTTCTCCTCCCTCCTCCAGGCTAGAAGAGAGGAGGGATCAACCTGAAAGTTTAAACAAACCAGAGAGCCGGCAGCATTGAGCAGAGATCACACACACCCATACACACACACACACACACACACACACACACACACTCATATTAATATAGTAGTTTAGCGCTGAGGAAACTCTAGTGAGCTGAAGAGCGAAGCTGAGGTAGGTTCATTGCAGCTGTGAGTAAAGATTACCTCACTGCTATGTTTAATGGCAGTTATGAAACATATGTATGCTTTCTTTCTGTCATTCTGACTCCTTTAAAAGAGATTGTCCTCAGTTCAATGCAGTCAGAGTAGTTGTGTATGAAATAAGTTTGTAATGGTTTTTTGTAGATCAAAATTAAATCCTTTAAGACTTGATTGTTACTATTCTGCCTATTTTGTGATGTTGTGCATTTTTTTTTTTTTTGCACGGGACATCCCATGGGCCTCGGGTCGGCTGTTTTTTTTAAGAGTCTGACAGCTGTTCACGTGCTAAAGGTCAACGTCTTGTCCCTGTTGTGCTTTCCGACAGAGTGAAACATCTGTACCTGATAATTGAAGGAGAACCAGCCGGGGACGTCCCAGGACAGAGCTGGAGGAGTGGGGATAAAACAGACCAGACCTTTGCAACCCCCTGCAAACTTTCACCCTCCCAACCCTTGTCTGTCCAGCCTGACTGAAGCTACTCATTTTCCAGTGGCCAGAGGATCTCACTCTCAGACATTAGCTCACAGACTGAGAGGCTTCATCACCAGTGGCTACAGCTGCACCGATGGAAGCCCCAACCCTGACTGAGATGGGAGACTTGTGTCACCCCCGGTCTTCCTCTCCAGAGGGGGAGACAGTGTGTGCCGCACTAGCCCGTTATGAAAACACTCTGCGGGATGCCATTAGGGAGATCCATGTGGACGTCAGCACTTTTAAGCTGGGCATGGAGCGTCGTCTAGAGGAGACAGCCAACCTGAGCGGGCCTCTTGGACGAGCTGTGGCGCAGCTCCAGCAGGAGAACCGGCAGCTCAGGAGTCAGTTGGAGGCTCTCACCCTACAGGTGGAGCTCCTGAGTGGGGTGATGTGTGACAGGAGCACCTTGCTTAACAACAGCCACAATCACAGTCATAATCACAAGAATCACCTCAGTGACATTCAGGAGAACCATCAGGAGATAAAAGAGGTGATCTATGGGAAGGGTGAGGCTCACACTCAGAGCCAGGCTCTGGTCCACATCCAGCCCTGCAACCTGGGGAGCAAAGCCCAGACCTACAGTGGCCTCAGCAGTCAGTCCAGTCCTGCGTCTCCACCTGCCTCCTTCTCATCCGCCCCCAGCTCCAGCAGTCCATCTGTTGGCTCCAGAGTTTCCTCCATGGTGACGGGCCCAGTGTCAAGCAGCAGCCCCTCCACTGCCCGCTTCTCCAGCCGAGCCACATTCGCCGTGTCCAGCAAGACTAACGTGAGTACTCAGTACTTCATTTTTCTGCATGCGTTTGTATAGAAGAGATGATGGATGCTTTCATCAGTGTCTCCAACCTTTTTTGTCTGATCTACCCACCACAGTATCAAATGGTGCCCCTTCATCAACACCGCCCATCACATGTATTCATTTGCATTGATTTTTAATTGAATGCTGTTTAACACTATAAAAGTGGATATTTTTTTAAAAATGTTTTCTTCATACAATTGAACTGTCTATGTTTAGGTTTGTTTGGTTTTATACTCGCAGCGCTGTGAAGATAGGTCTGTCAATGCAATCCTTCGACGACCACTTGGAGTGGCAGAAGCTGGATGTTTCAGCCAATTTGCTAGGACTTACCTATTTCAATTGTTTTTTATTTTAGCTGTTTCAGCTGATTACACAATTATAATTAACAATTATAACCATTTATCTGTTACTTTTTCAACTATTTAGCCACTACTTTTAGCTATTTCAAACATTTATTGGTTACTTTTACCTATTCCAACCACTTAATCATACTTTTAGCTAACAGTTTAGACTTGTCTTCTCACTTGCTCACCCTCAGCACGTAATAGACTGGCCCAATTTTTGAGAATATAATATTTTCCCTTTTTTTCAAATTAGTTCAGCTACATCTTTTCCCATATGCCATGGCAACTGCATAAGTAGCCCCTCAGGTACAACCCTGCTTTGCATGTCAAAAATGGACTGGATCTCAAGTCCTGAGGAAGCTCATCCAAGACAATTTGTAGTTTGTGTCCTCTTTGACAGTTGCACACAGACGCTCTTGACATATTTGTACTGAACCACCACTTAACACATTGCCAGATACTTTGTAACACGGATGGAAATTGAATATACAATAGCAGAAGAAGTAATCCAGTAATTGTGATGTAATTTTTTAAAGTTGGATAATGGCCACTGTGGTAATGAGGCAGAATGTGAGTTTGACTGAAGACGTGTTGCTTTGTGGCTGTGTGAATGTGTCATACGAGGCACTGGCTGTGTCACTGCGGTTGCACAATAGCCCTCCACCAGGATATCTAATGGATTTATGAAGTACAGTAACATGAGTCGAGCTGGCTCCTGGGAGGTGAGGTTAGTGTGGTCGTGTGGTTTTTAGACCTGAGTCAAATATGTGAAATAAGCATTGTGGAATTCAGGCTTTGGTTAGTCATTATGGCTGCCGTCCTTTTCAAACCTTGTGGGTCCAGTTTGGGAGAATTTTATGTTTCAGCTTCAGCTGAATGATGATATGGTTCTGGTTTGAAAAAATTCCAACCACTTTTAAACTTTACTGAATAAATTAAAAAAGGGGGGGGCTGTTTTCTCAGTTCCTGGAAGACTGACATTTTTATTGATAGAAAGGGTGTGTCAAAATTGGTTATATGTTGTGTCTGTGTTACATCATAGTTAATCACTGCGTCGAGGGCCAGACGGCCCGTGTCTCTGTTTTAGTCTTTAGTGGTTCCTGAGTTATTATCAGCAATACATTTTAACTGTCAACTTGGGATGCTGCTAATGGAAGAATGCCCTGTAGAGTTGGATTTGTAACTCTTCTTGGAGTCCCTTAAAGTAATTGTTGCATATTTTAATTTGTTTCCTCCTTTTGGCTTGTCTTACCTCTGGTGAAACCAAAAAAAGAATCTCCTGGCTTATATCCATCCTGTGGTTTCTGCATCACTCAGACAGCTGATGATAAGGGGTTTTGAGAGCAGAAAGGAAAAAATAATCTGTCTAAATATTTAGAA
>CM049373.1:26673751-26998751 GCA_026937815.1 Etheostoma perlongum | reverse complement strand
TCTCATCTTCTCCATCTCTCACCTGCACCCTTATCTCACTTCAACAGCTGTTTAACCATAGGCTCAGCTGATGACTTGTGCAGACATGGCACATTTTTTGAGGAATACATTTAAGCATTGAGCTTAAAAGTTCAATCTCTATAGTCAAAATAGTGGTTTGACAGAAAAAAACAACTTAAAATAGTTAACTCGCAATTAATCACAATTAATCGCACATTTTTATCTATTCTAAATGTCCTTTGATTTCTTTTCATCCCTTTTTTTCTCTCATTTTTTCCACATGGAAAAGTGGATCGGCTTGCTTTGTGTAAATGTTTTTTTTTTAATTGAAAACAACATTGGCATATAGGCTACTGTAGTGTTCAATTTCACTCTTGGAGAAAATAATCTCTCACACAATGTAACACTGTCCATCAATAAAAGGGGGAAAACAAGGGGGAGAGAATTGGCATCAGCTGTGTGCTTGGCTTGGTATTTCAGACTGGACGTGCAGCGATCATGGCTCAGTTCACAACGACCAAACACATCACTTTGGACTTGTTAATGGAACCCTTTGGCAACTTTTAAAAAGTAAACTTTCCATTCAAAATCTTATTTGCATCCATTTCTCCGTCTCACGCTCACCAATCACTCAAAACGGAACGTTACTACTCTTTGGCCAGCTCGCAAGCCCAAACAAGTGTGTGCCTGTTGTTTTGTTTCCGGTCTTGTTAGATACGGTGTGGTGTTGTAGTTTTTCTAGCGTTACTAGTTATTGCAACAGCATGTGAAAAAAAACTACAAAGTTTGCTAGACCAAAAAGAACGTTAATCTCAAAATAAAAAAATTGACGGCGTTAAATGGGTTTGCGTTAATAACAGGTTTAACTGACAGCACTAATTTATATGGAATAATGCATTGAATTCCACAGACAACAAATGTAGTATCAGGGAGAATATTTATATATATAATGAAAATGTTATACATACATTAATTTAATAATTTGAATCTGTTTTCTGTCACAGAAACACACACTTTTATTGTCCTTACCTACAATTCCTTGCCAAACCACACCTGTACCACTCAAGACTCCACTGCCGCGGAGCATTAGACACAGTGCATTCCATCTTGCACCGCGTGATTGTGTTCATTAGCAGATGAACAGATCAGATTAGCGCAGTCAGGTCAGAAGGTTATCTACTGTTCTCTTTCAATGCACTGGGTGCGCTTGATTTATGGCTCAATAAGGCACATACATCACATGTTATGTAAGAGAGGATTTCTTGAGATTGAAAAGTTGAGTTTGGGGCAGTTGTGAATGTGTTTCTTGTGTGGGCTCAAAGGACAGACTGAATAGATGTCACATGGGTTTAGCTATTTAACATGAATAAATCGTTAATACCGTGCACATTTTGAAATTGTCCTACTGTGGTACATCAGTGTGTTACAAACTGAGCAGACATTTTTGTAAGTGGTGGTGGAAAAACAAAAATAATCACTTTAACAGATTAATGAAGGAAGCAACAGGATTTATGGAAAATGTGGTTTTAATTTTGAGAAATGTCTTTTCTCAAAACACCACTTCGAGGAGACAGAAGCTTCCCATTGTCCCCACCCTAATCTCATTTTTAAAGCAATAGTGTGAAAATAATTTGACAATAATATTGATGTTCAAAATTGGAACCATGTCTGTTTGTCTGAGTATTATGAAGCTGCGTCTGATTGATGGTCTGATTTCCAGTAATTCTACAGTGGTACCAGCAAGTTACGTGAATGGTGACATGAGTATGTGAGTTAGTACAAATTCCATCAGTTGGGCACACACACACTCCTTACGCACCCATTATGCTCCATCTACCACTAACATAACCATAACAACTTAACCTTGATGTAATGTGTTTACACACACACACACACACACACACACACACACACACAATATAGTCAAATAGTCTGATGGATAGATTTTTCATTCAATGCACTAAAAAAAAGAAGGTGGATAACCTCTGAACACGAGTTCACAAGAGTTCAAATCCCACTGTAGAGCACACATTTAGACCAACCCAACATTTGTTTCTTTATTGGTCATTGTTCATATGAGGGTGATCCTTTTTCAACAGCCAACTTAGTGGTAAACTTTCTGACATGCAGTGTAATAGCATAACAAAAAAAAAAAAAAAAAGATTACGCAGTGGCATGATGCTAAACTCTGCCAAACAAGAACACAAGAACAGACTTTCCAAAAAATGGCTGCACACAAACTCAAATGTCAAATTGATAGAAGAGGCAGTAACACTTATTTGATGTTATAAAGATAAGACTAATGTTTTTTTAATCCTCCCTTAGAAGAATGCATTAATTTGGTGTAAAATGTAACCCCACCACACACTTATCTCAGTCAGCCTGATCAGTGATCTTCAGAGATCATTCTTCAGACCGAGACTCTCACAGTACATCAAGTAATTGAATGAGCAGAAAATAGGATTATTGTGCAGGAACTAATCCCCCTTTATAAAATACATGAAACATGTAAAATGTGGAATGATAGATATATCAACAATACCAAAGTATAGCACATAAGAAGAAGGTTTGCATGTATAGAGAAATAATTAGAAGTGTCAGGTTATAATGGCAGCGCTGCACACCTACCTGAATATGACTAGGTGTTCCTAATCAGCTGAACCACGCAGCTGATGAATGATTCAGCGATGGTGAAGCATAAATGAAACATTGGATGTCAATCTTGTAATTCAAGCACAGCTTACACCCAACTCGTCACGTGTGGCAGCTTGGTCAGGACCCCTTGGTGTTACATTTTTATTGTTCTAGGTTCCCTCTTTGGCATCTTTTTGTCAATGTATAGGGTATGGTTAGGTTCAGGCAAAAAAGAACTACTTCATACTGACTACTACTGCCTCACACTGACTATATGGTAAGTTAAAATGAATTGGCTTTGTTTCATTGCTTTAATTTGTTCATTTCTTTTGTCTTAAACTTTTCACTGGCAAAGATGAAGGGAAAAAGGACGCATGAGTGTCGAGATCCAGCAGATGACTTTTACAGATAACTGAATGGGTGAGAGTGTGTTTGATTCTGTGTGCTCAGGTTACACTGCAGCATAGAGAGCGTAGTGTAGTGTTTATCTCCATGACAAAGACCTTTGACATTTACCCGCCGTCTGTGGAGACTCCCCAGGCTAAGCCAGCTCTGACTGTCTCTGATACTGTAATGTATGACCTCTGATCTCTGTGTGTACACATATTCTAGCAGCACCTATGCATCCATCCATCCATCCATCCATTCTTTAATCCATCTATCTATCTATCCATCCATGTACTCCTCCTGGCCTCTGTGGCCCCTTCCTCACCCTTTTACCCCTCCCCCTGCCCCTCAGTGCTGGGCTGCATTTTAAGGCTGGATTCCTGGCACCAACCCCCCTACGTTGCTATTAATACAGCCATGAGCAAGACAGAAAACCAAGCTTCAAACACTCACATTAAAATTGCAAATATATGAACTGGCTTTTAAATCATAACTCTAATTTAAAAACCTGTCATAGATTAATTTATCATTTTACCCAATATAATTTCAAAATCAGTTCTACACTATTGCCGGGCCCTCTTCCTGTCATCAATTTGCATGGGTGGTTTGGCATGCAAACTATTTATCAAGGCTATTTTGAATGCTGGTTTGGCAAACATATTTATTTTGATAAAGACTTGCGTTTAGCAAGAAGTAAAAATAGATTTGGACTGATATGGAGGAAAGAAACTTAAAACAAGGCAGATGAAGAAAAAGTGTGTGTGTGGTGGGGGGTTAGCAGAGGTATGCAGCCACTCCCTGGCTACCCCTGGCTCTCTTAATGACTTCCAGACAATAGGCCGTGTTCCCGTCATCATCTCTCTGGAACCAGGTTAATAACTGACTGGCCTGTGGGACAGCTCGCCCTCGCTGCCCTCTGGAACCAGTAAGCCTAAGTGGAGGTCAACTTCAGAAAGAGATTTTAAGATGCCTCTTTGGCTAAATGAGCTCAGTCCACCATGGGAATACTTTACAATTTAATTTAGCTGCACTCAAATCCAGTGTTTTGGGAATAATGCCCAGAAGGCACTTTAAGAAAAATGGGTTTTAGAGGTTGGGTGACACTGTGTGGGGTTGTGGGTAAGAGAGCAGGGGTTCCTGGAGACATTGAGTCTCCCACCACAGGAGAGTAACCCAAAAATGCCTGGTACTTTGGGCATTTGGGTGCTCAGGAGAAATAGGAACATGACCCAAGAGTAAATCTTAAATCGGCCAGTCAGTCACTGAGGATGAAATTCAAAATGTAAACCCTCCAGAGGTTAAATGATGGTGTGTTGGAGCCGGTGAACAGATGTAGATATTTCCCCAGCAAGATTAAAACTATTAGTAGCCCTGCGGTAAAATAGAGGCATTGCAGCAGCAGTATACAGTGAGGAGAAAAATATGTAAAATAATAATATAGAAAATGGATAATATTATAAATTAAATAATATATTAAAGCGGTGGACCAACAGACATAGTCTGTCCTAAAGCCATGCTGCTAGTTCAAAATGCTAATCAATCAAATTACATAACATCTATTGTATTTGATTTGACATTTTACCCCCACACAATGGTCTCATCCTACCTCAGATTACTACTGCAGCAGATAGGATGTCTCTCACTCTATACACACACACACACACACACACACACACACACACACACACATACCACCTGTCCAGTGTAGAAATGGGAGTTAAGGAAGAGGTGATACAGACTATGGCTTCTTACCTACAGTACTAAGGGTCAGCATGTCAGACTCCCCTGCACTGTCTTGGCCTCCTCTGCCTCACTGCCAGGAACTGAGGAGAAGAGAAGGATGAAGGAAGGGAGGTGGACAGGGAAAAGAGGAGAGACACTCTCTATTGTTGGCATATGTTAGAACTAGACGTTACAGACCAGGGAGTACAAGATTGAAAATGATCTTTTCCCCAAAGCTAGCAGGACCTGTTTCTTACAGATAGTTAGCCTGGAGGAGACTGAAACTATGGCCTGGCAATATATTTATATATATATGTTGTATCAATATCGTGATATGAGACTAGATATTGTCTTAGATTTTGGATATATTGTAATATGGTAAGTTTTGTCTTTACCTGGTTTTACAGGCTGCATTACAGTAAAGTGATACTGTATCATTTTCTGAACTTACCAGACTGTTCTAGCTGTTCTATTATTTACCTTTTCCCACTAAGTATATTTATCAAAAATCACATTGTGTAAATTTTTTAAAGCACCAATAATCAACCATACAACATCGTCGCAATATTGACATTGAGGTATTTGTTCAAGAATATTGTGATATTTGATTTTCTCTATATCGCCCAGCCTTCACCGAAACCATACTACATATATATATTTTTCTTTTGCCAAAAGAAGTCAGACTGTCATATGCAAACATATTGTATATGTATAGCTGAGATCTCTGAGACCCCAAATAGAAGTGATGTGTCATTTTCCATAGTGGACTTCTTAAACATCATTGGTTAAACATTTTACATGTGCAGCTTATCAGCAATTCTCATAAAGTTAGGAAAAGTCATTAAGTATTAAGGTGAAGAACCAATAATAAGCATGCTACATGTTGTTTGCAAAGCTGACAATGTGGCCATAGGGTAGCACTAGATAGATAACGAAATGTTCAAAATAGAAAATCTTCCTCTTCTTAGGGACCGTTTGGTATTTATGGCATGGACCACCGGAGGAAAATAGGGGAGGGTCATGTCTTTTTATTCTTTGTTGAGGGGAAGGTCATCCAACTTTTTTTTTAGTCTAGGTGGGAGGGTCACCCAAATTTTGTATTCATGAAAACAGCAAAATTTCAAAGTGGCTTGTTTGGTGCATATTTTTCCATGTAGCTCTCTCAGTCTCGGCCCCCCATCGCTAGCAGTTGGGTCCCTCCCTGTTTAGTCAGCCAGACAATTTGAGCTGTAGCTTTGTAGAGACCGTGGGATTTCCCAAACTGAATTATCCCAGGCCACACATAAACACAAAGCTGCTTTGGTAGTTCCATCGTGTTGGAACTAAGACATCTGCTGAAAAAAATACTGTATTCATCAGCATGATTGCCGTACTCTTTAGTTCAAAAACATCCAAAACACCAACGCACAAAAACATAGCGGACCAGACGCAAGCTTTTATTTTGAAAAGTCAAAGATTGCAGACAGCACCAGCCAGGAGGGCATAAGATGGGAGATCTCCAGGCTGCAGCCGTACCCGACTCAAATATCCTTTCGGTCCCGGTGATAAATTTGTAATTTGTGCAAACGATAGCCTTTTCAAGGCATTTCAGATGGAAGGAGCAGTAGCATGCAAGCTCCCAAATTGACTCTTGTCTGAGCTAATATGCTAATATATATACAATGACTGACTGAGGAAGCCTAGTGACAAGTCCATAGCAACCAGTTAATGTGTTGAACTTGTTATTAACCGGGGTGCTTTGTTGAATGGTTTCAATGTTTTATTGTTTTATTTCATGTGAACACTAGTTTACTGGATGAGTGACTTAGTATATGAAGTAATGCAGTAATGCAGGAAGTGTGCGTTTAGTTCCCATGCTTATTGTGTTTCCACAACAATGTTGGTGAGTAAATCTACTGAAATGGCCCTATAATAGTGGAGTGTGATGTGTAAGATGAGAAGGCAGAGGTTAAGTATGTATGTCTTGATGTAAAAAACAATGGCTGTACATCTTTGCAAGTGCAAACCAGAACAGAAAGCATCAATAAATTGTTGGGGAGGGTCAAGTCTTTTTTCCCAATCATTTTGGAAGGTCATAGAAACATGTATTACTGGAGAAGGGAGGGTCAAGTCTTTTTTGACTAATGATCCTAAAACTCCTCCGGTGACCCCTTAAATAAAAAACAAACAGTCCCTTAGTGGCATGAATTTGTTGTTGCTGTAGACCAAAAGAGACAGGCCAACCAACTGGCATCGCCATCCATTGTCTCTGCCACCAGTGAAGAAAGAACTGTCTGTACCGCTCACATAAGCAGAGTGCGCAGCAGATTGTGACAGACCTCAAAAGCACAGATACACTGTTGGTTTTAAGATGCTGTTTGCAGAGGAACGCATGTGAAATCATGTCTTGTTACCAGCCAAGACTGTAACCTGCATTCAGCGGTACTTTGTCTATGAAGAGAATGTTTCTCTGCACAGTGGTTCTCACCTGCAATTAGGTTTTTATATCCTCGCAGTTCAAAGGCTGTGCATATTTTACACTCTCAAACCAAAGTGGTATTCCCTGAGATTCTTTGAGCAAAGAAATTGCAGGCTGTGTGAATTTATTTGAAGAACAGGTGGTTTGACTGTGTCTTTTTTCCTCTGAGAGGATTCCTCTGTAAACTCCCAGGGGGAAATTACAGAGCAGGAATCCTCTGTCACTAACTAAGGAGAACCCAGCTGATATCTTTACAGTAGCTGTGCATACACCAGAGCATGCTTTTTGCTTTTTATGTTACATCTGCTCGTATACTGCTGCTTTGTTCCGTGCTTTTTTTATGTGTCCTATAGTAAAATGTAAAGTCATTGGCTGTCAGTCATTTATTATAGTTGACAGTGATGAATGGCAGTTTACAAGCTTTGTAATAATTGATATTGTGTAGCATATTCTAAGTCTGTCCTGTTACCACTGTTATTCAGCCATGTTACTGCTGTCAGCACAAAGGCGTCCCTGTGGGAGCATGTGGGTTCTGATGGTAATCTTTGTTAGTGCATTTGTTTTGCAAATTAAAATGAGTACTTGTCTCTGTACGACACACTGTCTGCAGAACAGAATTGTCAAAGGATTACAATGGACAAAGGATTTATAAATACAGTATGTAAATCATGTTCATGTTAAAAAAAAAATAGACATTTCTCTGCTTTACTGTCTCTCTTTATCAGGCTAAATGAATGACCATGAATAGTTAAGTGTTAAAATAGTCTGTAATATGGAATACATGCACACCGTAAGCTCATAAATTGACATTGTGACAGAAAGCAGAAGTAAGGAACACCCTTAATATACTGTAATGCGGAAAGTCGGCACATTACATTACACCTACATTGTTTCATTTCAAATGCAATGTGCTGCAGTACAAAGCCAACACAACAATGTGTCACTGTTCTGATACGTTCTGAGTGCACTGAGTGTTTCCCAGCAGACTACAGTGTACCCTCGTCAAATAGTCACCCCCCCATTAGTCGAGTCGTCGCGTCCACACCTACCCCTACAAAGTCTTTATTAAAGTGTCAGTGATGAAGATGCCTCTGACAGCTAAACAATGTCCTCTGACTAAACACAGGACGTGGTGCTCACCCAGCACCCTCATACCTCATGAATAGACGGGTTTCCCAGGGAACGTTATCCCAATGCACACAGCCAATACTATGGCATCTGCAAATATTCTGGTGTTTTGTTACTATTATAAGACCAAACTTCCACTGAGTTAACGCTGGAAGAGGATTAGGAATTGTCTTTCTTTTTTGTATGGAAACACTAAGGATTCAGGCGTATATATCACAAACATCTTTTTAATTGATTTGTGTCTAACATATTAAACATAAATGTTGCCATTTGTTGAGTTGAGCAGAGTACAACAAAACAATACTATAGCTAAAGTACATTAACAATACCAGTTGGCATCCCCGAGTCCAGTTTACTCCACATGGAATGTTAGCTAGCAGCTGTTTAGGACATGTTTTGGTTTATCTTGTCTTGTATGGTGAAGTGAAGTTTTATTTTTATTTTTTTTAAATCAATTTTAGTGCTTCAAGTTACAGTTTGCAAACTTGTCTGTTAGTGACAGAGAGCAAAGAATTACAGGTTCAAAGAAACCGGTTTAATATCCTGTGTCGCTGTCGCCAATGCTATGCACCTGTAACCCAGTAAAGGATATTTGTATTTTTTGTTTACACCTCATTATCATTTCCTTTGATTCTGGTAGTCCATAAAGGAACTTTTGTAGTTTTTTCATATGTTCAATATTTTTAATTTATTCTCTGTTATAATAATAAATATATATATTCATTCTTATCCAGTGAAATTACTGATTGAGCAAGGGGGGTTAACACTTTTGCAAGGCACTCTCTTCGTGTCACATTTTCATTAGGGGCTGAGCCCCCCTAAAGGTCTGATCCTAGAATCGCCCCTGCCTCAGTGAAGTACAGGTTGACATGTCCCGTAAAGATGGCAACACTTTAGTATGATCAAGCTCCTTTTTTTCCTTCCTCATCCTCCTCTTCATCTTCTTGTTTCTTCTTATTATTCCTCTGTCTCTGCTTTTCCACACATTCCCTGCTTTCAGTTATTTCGTCCAAACATTTCATAGTTCCCCACTCATGATGCAATGACGCACTCACAGGGAGTAAAGGATTTGTTGTTCCCTGAAGAAAGAAGGGAGCTTTTGTCTGCTTACACTTCTATCACTCCATTATGAGACTGCTATGAGAAATAGTGTGCGTGTTCATTCATTGGTTCTTGCTCTTCTATTGTGCAGTAAGAGAGTGACAGCTGCTGATGGCAGCCTAGACTAAACAACCGGTCAATCATCTTTGTCAGATTTACTCCATAGAAGTCAGGGACAATAAGGATGAAGCTGAATGTAAACCAACCTCCTGTATGCCCATTCAGGGTCATCTACACAGCTCAGCTTGGGCTATTTTAGTGTCATCTTTGCATGTTGGTTTCTACTTTTAGCCACTTATCAGTAGGCCGCAAACACTCTAATACACACGTGTCTGCCAATAAAGAGAAACGTGACTTGTATTGTAACTGTTTGTGAAGCTGCCACCAGCTGATAAATTGAGGTGATGATATCTTTAAATTTGATTCCTAAACAGCCCAGAGCGTTTTTTCCTTCTATCCCAGAATATATCTGGCATGTAGCCAGACCATAATGCACAGGGCTTTGGAGAAAGGTTTGACAATGCGAGTCTACTGTCATGCTGACATCCACATTTTAACAAAGGGTGATAATCCTCAAAACAATAAATCAGTCCATGTAGTGCAGGGTAAATCCAACAGATATCACTTAATGTGTGTGTGCATACTTGTGAGGTTCTTGTGCCAAAATGTTTGTATACTTGTTTAAACGCATGCGTGCACAAATGTGATGGGTGCAGCATGTCCTCAGGTCCCTGGTCAGTACCGTGCCATGTTAAGTGTTGAGCACCAATATGTTCTGCCAGCAGAAAAGACCTCAAGATACCAGAGAGTTTACAGGAACCTCAGCAGCTCCGCTATCATGTTTCCCCCTCTGACCCACCGTGGACGTCTGATGATCGGAGTACTTAAGCCAAGAAAGCTCCCCTCCCCAAAGCCAGACATTCTGCAATTTGTCTCCCTCCTTCTGCGTGATAGCCAGCTGTTTCCACCTCACTACCCTGTCCCTCTGCCTTCTTTCCCATCATGCAATATACAACTGCTCCCCTTCCTCACCTTTTCATACATATTAATGTCATCATTTTTTCCCTTATTCCCTTCACGGTGTGTGTGAAGAGAGTGTTTGGGGGATGTTAAACACACTCTTCTTGACTTGTTTTAACACACACACACACACACACACACACACACACTACTGGCATTCCTATATGGTGAGCTCAGCCAAACACACACACACATTCACACACTCCCAGCCATTTTTTCTCAAGTGAGCACAGCATGCTATCTCACAGCAAGAACAGCATCTTGTTCTTTGTGAGTGTGCATGTGGGTGAGATAGGAGGGGATACAAAGGTGGGTTTTAGGCTTCTGCCTTGCTAGAGACTTTATCTTTTTGCTGGCAAAATAATTTAATTCTTTCAAGCGGGTTGATTTAAGCAAACTACAAAACGTTTTTTCCCCCGTAGGCTACCCTTACCTGTAGTTGTATCTAGCCATGCAGATAGTTGATAGATGATTTTATTTGTAGAGGTTTAGAGATATCCATCTCTGACATGTTATGCCTCCAACCAAAAATAATAGAGGTAAATGGAAATGTTTAAATTGATTAAACATGTCCTTTAGAAACTGTTTCCCTGTTACTATAGATAATCCACAGAACTCACTCATGAGACTTTTTCTTCAGTAGAAAGTAGATCCATTGTCTGTGAAGTCTGCAAATTATCAAACGTAACCAAGAGCCAATAGTGGTAAAACATGCTTCAACAGATACTTAGCCGCTCTAATCATTATAGTTACTGTATATTATCAATGGATCAAATGACTAAGTATAATGTGAAATGATGACCAGATAATTATTATCAGAATCTGCAGCTTTAGCATCTTTTACCTCATTGTTTTAGGGAATGCAGCTTCACTGTTTTGGTTCTGTCTCAATGCAGCGATCAGTGTTGTTTCTAGTAGCAGCAGGCAACTGGTTTCAGTATTAGCTGTGACATGCCCACTGTATTCTACCTGCCCAGTACCAAACAGCAGACGCAGAAAGAAACAACTAGCTAGTGTGGAATGTTTAGCAGCCAAGGAGCCAGATATCTTCATCAGGAGGCCAAAAAAGGCTAAAAGGAGAGTGAATATTAGACTTAAATTCGTTAGGTGGACACAAAACCACTTCTGCTAATGTCTGTTGAATGTGTGATTATGAAACAGTTTGCTAACTTATTAGCCATATATACTTTATAGGGAGGTAAATGTGTAAAAGTTGTGCTTGTTTTCCTGCCCCTAAATGGCCCAAAAAATCTGTTACCCCAGGCTTTTAGAAAATGTTAAATACTACATAGTGCCCACGTTCTGCAGACTGAACAGTGTAAAAAATGCTCAAGAAATTGCTACAATGCACTTATTTGAAAATTACCACTTTCTCACACTTTCAAACGATTGCAGATACATGTGAGTGGTTCAGGTTTTTTATTTTTGTATGGTCCCGTCTTCTGTTCGTTCATGTAGTGGTTTCTGACAGCGGAGACAAGCTAACCAGATGCTGCGGCTCTGCTTCCAAACATGCTGATCCAAACACAGAAATGATGCATCAGATGCACCAGTGGTGAAATAATGTTCTTGTTTAAACACAGTGCAGAAATCGGCCTTGTCTATTCAATTCCGCTGTGACAGCCAAGTTTATAACACAACCAGATGGTCAGAGTTATTTGTTGCCAAAGAGCCGAGGATCTCCAACTTGGCTGTCCGAGGGTCTCCTAAAAGCTTCTTTCAGGGTCTGCTAAACCAACACAGATACAATGTGACATTCGGTTTGATACTAACCTGAAGAAAACGTGCACAACTATCAGCGCTGTACTATTGACCTCAGATGTGTTGTTCTGTGTCAAAGGAGCCGACTATCAAGACACTAAGCTCCATCTATCTGTCTGACAGGGCCACATGGAAAGTGACAGCTTGACCCACAACCTTTGTGGGTCAGCAGCACCATGTGGTTAAGAGTTTGAGATAGAAGTATCTGCTCAGGATGGTGATTAGCTGTTTCCATGAAGCTGGTTGTGTTTGAAGAGAGGAAAAAGAGCCATCTCTGCAGGCCTGTGCTGATCTCAGAGACAGGAAATAGACATTACAATAGAGTTACATAGACATTGAAATGTGAACTCAAGAAGTTGATCATGTTTGACAATAAAACTTGACCGCGATCACTTTAGCAGTCAGACTGCCAGATCATTCAAAAAGATTTTGGCAGCGCTTCCCATCTCTGAGTGTGTCTGTGACAGTCGTGCCTGATTTAAAACAAAGACTTCCTAAGACTTATCACAGGAGGGGAGGCAGACACACACTACACACTAACCCGGTGCCTCCGACGCCTACAAGAACCAGCTCATTTATCCACACCAGCAGACTTGGATATGCGTGGAGTTGTGTCGTGCCTCGCCGATTTGTTGTCATGTTTTGTTTTGTCTGAAGTTGTGTCAAAAAGGCCCAGATGTTGGAGAAAAGTCCAAAACTTGGAAAGGGTGAAATGGTCCAAAAATGACTCAATGAGCAACGGACATCTGGATTTATTTTTTTCTTCAAACCAGAGGAACATGATGCCCTAAATCCAAACACAACATATTGGTTTATCACGGCTCCAAACAGAACATTACAGGGCAACAAATACAATTATGGTAAAAGCAACAAATACTGTGGCCAATCAGTCATTACAACTCATTAATACCACTTTGATTAATTCACCTCATGCTTAAATTGCTGGCTTTCAAAGCTCTAATTTCCCAACTTGTTCTTTGTTTTGAAGGTTAAAAAAACTCCACCCGGCAGCCGTCCTACTGCTCACTAGTAAAAGGTCGAATATGACTTCATGCACCTTTTTTTAAAAGCAATGAAGGGTGCAAGTGTTCACTATGATTCTGTGTGTTTCAGAGTATTGAGCGTGAGGAGCCAATAGAGGTGGACCCCGCCCCAACACATGCTGGACTGGAGAATGGACATGCTGCTACCACAGGTAATCCCGTCACAACTGTAACAGTCATATGGTGTATTGTTTTTGTTTTTTGGGGGGGGGGTGAGCAGGTGATCAGGTACCATGTAATGGAAAAACACCAATAGTAGGGGGACTTTTAACTATGGTTAACACTGCTCAGCCTGTGAAAACAGTTGTATAATGTATTCTGTGGCTCTGAAGGAGCTTTGTCAAGTCCGAGAAGACAACCCTGATGATGTCATCAGGGATTATGGTTAGTTAAGGTGTTTGGATCTTGACTCATGCCAGAGACTAAAAGTCTGAGTATCCGTCTGGTTGACCATTATTTTTTTTATTACCTGTCTATTGCAAATCCCCCATCTTTATGGAGTTCCAACACAACTTGAGAGTAACTTTATATTTGTGGAGTATTTTAGGCTGATTTAATTCTTATAAATGCATGAGGTTGGAGAGTTTACCCTGTAATAAAGATGTTTCCTGATGTGTTTTCATCATGATAATCACAGTTGTGGTAATTGAACGAGTTTGTCTTTCTGCTGGGTCACAGGGCTTTCCAGCAGGGAAGCAGGGTTTGTGTCCCAGAAAAACCAAAAGACTTTCACCTAGGAAATGTGTGTTCTATGCAAGTATTACCTAAGGGGACCAGTGTATTAATTCAAACCACAATCTTTTTTTAAAAACTTTTTTTAACTGACCTCTTTGCTGCCAAAACTTAACTGCTGTTGCTGCATGAAGGCCACCTTTTATAGGCTAGACTCAACTGCAATGGCCCCTGGAAGGACCGTCACCTCAAAGTGCTCTGTAGTCGGCTCACAGCAAGCTTTTCTCAGCTAAATTTAAATATAAAGACCGCTAAACGTGTCATGTGACCATGTAAGATATGAAGGAATTCTTGTGGATATGTTTCCGTACGCTATCGTCAACCAGAATGCATTGTAATGCGTCACTATGTTCACCAGCTATTCTCTGACTTTGTCTCTGTTTCTGTGGAGTGGACTAACCAAAACAATGAGCTGAAAAAAGATAAAATGCTCCATAGAACTGAGGGAATCTGGTGATTATTCTCTGGGGGTTTGTTACTATGAGCAACCCCTTTTACATTGCACATAGTCATTTGAGCCATTGTTAGTATTGATGAGAGCAGCTTTAAGAACTTTCATCAGTGTGATTTTACATCTTTATATCCAACCAGAACATTCAGAGTTGGTACACGGAAAAATCCCTCCACCCAATGACTTCCCACACGAGCACACAGCCCCCGTCACCATGCGGATGCCCCACCTCCCCATCACCGCTACCACCAAGACGGCAGAAATGAAGGGCCCCGACTCTCCCAGCAGCCCTGTTGGTTCTCGCTCCTCTCCGGTCCCTGACGCTTCACCTACCAGCCAATCAGCTGCTAGCACCAACCAGACCCAACCAATAGAGGAGTCTTCAATTCAACCAGGTGGCTGACAGTCTCAATTCTAACTCAGCTTTTGTTTTTTATTGTAAGATGCTTTATTGTTTTAATGCTGCATTCATTCTATATGGAGAAAGTGAACGACACAAGCTTCCTATTAGAACACACAGTTTACCAAACTTTCAGGTAATGAATTGAACCCGATTTTCTCTAATGTCCAACTTCAGACTTGCAATTGCATGGCTTTAAGGTTATTTTGTAGATTCATTTGAAAGATTTTTAGAGGTATTTTACATGTAAAAAAAGCATCAATCTGCTTTCACCTATTGTTTTTTTTTTATTATAATACTGACGACTTTCAATTTACGTTTTTTTGCTGCTGTTAGTGTCTTCTACATGGACCCCGACACCTACCAGAGCTCTGGGATCTCCCCGCCTTCAAGGTGAGCCATACTTTCAGACACACACATGCTATCCTGACTACAATATCATGGATGTGATTTACTGACTGCTTGTCTTTTGCAGATAAAGCAAATTCAGCCCCAGCTAAGTCTGTCACCTACTCAGGGCTATTGCAGCATGACAGGTGAGTGAAAGGTGACTCATGAAGAACATCTTTTAGGATGGGTAAAATGTGTTTGGCTTTGTCTGACTCTTTTATGCTACGGTCATAAAGAGACGGTGATGCAAGCGGCGACAGATCCGTTGGGCAGGTGGGAGAGAGGAGGCGGGAGTTGGTGAGGTCACAGACTCTGCCACGCAACATTGGCGCTCAGGCTCGTCGATCTATCTTTGAAAGGCTGGACTCTGAAGCCAGTAACAGGTACATGAAATGTAATGCTGCATTCAATTGATGTGGGAATTATGGTAAACAGTTTCCTAAACATTTTAACTCTCATGTATCCTTGCTCTGCTTCTGCTTATGCACAGTCGCCCCAAACCAGTGGACTCTAAACCCAAACTGAAGCGGTCTCAAAGTTTTGGTGTGTCCAGTGCCAGCAGCATCAAACAGATTCTTCTTGAGTGGTGTCGCTCCAAGACCATAGGCTACCAGGTAAAAAAAAAAAAAATGACAAACTTTGTAGACACAATTCCAGTCTGGCAATGTTATCCTGTCAGCCTGTTGTCCATGTTCAGCCTATTTAGAGCCATATTTTGTAATATTTGGTCCATATGTTATGTCATAAGTTGCTTTTAGGTTCCACACACATTCAAAGCTTTTATGACTATGCCTATTTTAGCTCATTTGCTACAAATTGCACAAATATTACATTACTGCTGACCATTTTCCAAAGCAGATCATAGTTGATTACATATCTTTTTCCTACCTCGCAGATGGTCACTGACATCAGTTCATTTTACATTATAGCATGAAAATCAACTGGCAAAGACTTAGGTAATCCAGTGTCTCAAATGATGTTATTGTTGCACAGTAATGTAGGGGGGAACTGACGCTGTGCTCATGTCCTGAGGGGAAGTTTGAACTTCTGAGCTTTAAAGTCGGTATCAGATCAGTAGCAGCACTGTTAATGCAAGAACATAATAAACGTTGCATTATTCTTTTCGAGATGTTTTTCAGCTGGTAGTGTTTTGACTTTGACTTTCTGGAAACATAGTTTTGTAACGTAATGCTGTTCCTCAACATTAGATAACAGAACGTCCTACCAGCACATGAACACACCACATCCAGGCTTTAAACTACAGTATCATGCCATATTTGCAACTTTGACGATGATTAAAGTGATAGATTGGCTATGTAATGAAACTTAGCATGTTGATTTTCAGAGTACAGAAATGATTTTGAAGATTCTGATTAATTTCAAGATGGATATAAATTTCACATTTGTGCTAGAGCTGGGAGGTGTTTAGCCTAGCTTAGCATAAAGACTGCGGCCACTGTGGTAAAGACTGAGCCTAACTCAGTGTCTCGACCATAAGTGTTTCAGACGTGTTTTTCAACCCACATCTCTCGGAACTGATACAATCTCACTTTAATCTATACAGCTGTTTGCACTGGCTCTGTCAGGCTTGCGTTTCAGCCCCGTCTCACAGGGCGTAAACAGCCTGAACACATTATTTACGCTTCAAGTCTATTTTTTCAACAAGACGTGTGTAAACGCAAGGTTCATACCCAATAAAGAGACCTGAATAATATATTTATCAATATGTTGCTACCTGAGCGTAGCAGAGGTACAGTAAAAAAAAAAGTAATCTGTTTTAAATGAGCCCAACTGTTTTTCATGTCAGCACACAGTGCAGCTAATTATCTACAGTACCTCTCAACCGTGGAGGTGAATGAAAGTGAGGGTCCCTGTGAATATAGGGGTGTGTGTGTGTGTTTTGGGGGTTGACGGTTAAGGTAGTTTGAGTCATGGTCGAGAACACATTGCTGCACTCTGGTACCCTTTTCTTCACAGCAGCTTGTGCCAGCCGCTGCATGTGGCTTTGGTTACAGACTCTTATTAACTGAGAACACACACACACACACACACACATTCACACACACAAGAGGGAAAAACGTTCATCCGATGACTTGACATGTTGCATTTTATTCAAAGCAAACTCCAGACTAATAAAGGGCAGACTTGAAATGATTTCAAGAGCATGTAACAGACCGAAAGCAGGAGAGCCGAGGAAGGTGGATGAGAGGAGAGGGGGAAGTCTGTTTAATCTATCATAATTAGGAGCCAGACAGTAAATGGGGAGATTGCTTTATGAAGCCACAACAAGCTTCCAGTCAGTTTTACAAGTCATGTTCTTCCCCTGCTTTTATTCCTTCAGGTCTGAGATGACACAGTAAAGTCACTCACTGCCACATCATCACTAAATCTTTTTCTCTGCAGAACATTGACATCCAGAACTTCTCGTCCAGCTGGAGCGATGGGATGGCTTTCTGCGCTTTGGTCCACTCCTTCTTCCCCACTGAGTTTGATTATAACTCTCTGGTGCCCGCCAACCGCAAACACAACTTTGAACTGGCCTTTGGAACTGCAGAGTGAGTGATGGCAATATCAGAATCTAAAGACAAGGCAGCTTTTTAGTGTGTTTCTGATATGATGGATATGATGTTGTTTTATTCATTACATATTCATTGTAGAATTGATTGAAGACCTAACATTTGAACGTGGTGACACATTTGGAGGGCTTTCCCAACCTGACAAGAATAAAAGTCTGCATGTCAATAGTTTGTTGTAACATTACATACGTAGACCTACTGTAACCATAGATAGTCAAATTCATGAATGAAATATTGGCTAATTTTAAGTCTTATTGTTGATCAGAATTGTATAGGCTTAAATCTGACCTACATTTTTACCTTCTGTTTGTTTTATAATCCTTTGAATGTTTATTAATGCTTTGTGTTACAGACTTAGCTTTTGTTATATAGCCCTCTGCAAAGTTGTTATTCTATATGCCAGAACACACACATTTTATATTGGAATATCTACTACTTGTCGATTTAAGAATGTATTAGTCTACAACTGCTACTGCAGAATTAAGCTGATTTGACTAAAAAACAATATTCCCTTGGTCACAGAGTCAATCCATGTGTAGTGGCGGCTTCACATTTGACCTCTTAAAGAGATCACAGAGCAGAGACTTACAGATGAATTATTACATGCATAGTGTCGTTCTTTAACGCCTCAAAACATGTTTGTTAGGATGTAAAGAACCAGTCCGTGTTTTCATCAGGACTATCCAAGACGCTATTAGTTATTAGAGGCTGAAAATGACTTGGACTGATATTCCATTTTGATAATCGACTAATTGTTTAAGACATTTTCAAGCAAAACCACCAATCATTCAATGGAGGATTTGCTGCTTTTGTCTGTTCTGTAGCATTGGAAAGTAAATATCTTTGCATTTTGGACTGCTGATTTTCACCTTGTGCTTTAGGTAATTGTGTGAATGCTGATTGAGTCATTCATTTGTGTCTCCAGAGTAAAGGCATGCTGCGACCGGCTGATCGAGGTGGAGGACATGATGATCATGGGTCGTAAACCAGACCCCATGTGTGTCTTCACCTACGTCCAGTCCCTGTACAACCACCTGCGCAAGTTTGAGTGACGCTTAAAAGCAAAAGGATATAATTTCCTGTGCTCTCTCCTTTTAGACTTCACCTTTTGTAACTTCTTCTTCGTTCTTTGTACCCATCTGTGAGCTGACTGGAGATCCAGAGCGGGCATGGGAGGACTTTGAAAAGACTACACTGCCCTCTGCTGGTAGATTTGTGAATATTCCTTCATATGCTGCAGGAAAAGTGCTCACACACACAGTGGATGTTGACTCATGGGGATAATAATGTGTATGTGTGTGTCCTCTAATATGAACTGTAATATGAAGAAGATGAATATACAAGTAATGTCTGGGTTGGTTTGTCAGCAGTAGTTTTTTGTGTGTGTGCGTGTGTGTAGTAGAGATATATTGAACAAGTTGGACAAAGGTTTCAACTGTTTGTGTTTTATAAATCTTTATTGTCACTACACATGCCCGTTTGAAAGTGAGTGTCCATATTAATCTTTAATATTTCACCAAAGGAGAGGATGTATGTTTCACAAATGTAACTGTATAACTAAATTGTTTGTGATGAAGCAGAGCACACGGTGGGGCAGAATAGCTGACCTATAAAATGTTATGTTGCTGACTGATATTTACATCCACATATACTGTGACATTGGGTTATTGAGATAATGTTGAAATATGGCATATTAAATCAATAAATTGTACTGTGTGACACTTTAATGTGGACATTGTGTTCCTTAAGAGACAGGTTTCTGCATTGTAATAACAAAATCAAATCCAAAAACTCTATTATATATAGGCTATATATTTGTTTTATTTAATAAAAAGTTATTTTATTATATAGCAAATACAAATTGAACACTTGGGGGATCTGTCCACCATAAAGATTATTGGAATTAAGTGGCACTATCTCTTATCTCCAGATTAAACTTGACCTACTTGCAAACTTTTTTTTGGAATAATTCGATGACCAGTATCTCTAATAAAATAGGCTACACATTTTTGTTGAGTCTGACAGTTATAAAATTGTTTTTATTATTTTTGGTCATATCTTAATACTCTGTGATATTGGGACATTTGGCTCAGAAATCATGCGCTCCTTTTATTGATTCCTTAACTGATTTAGTTTATTGATTTAACTGATTCTCATACACTTACAACTTCAGTATTTGGTTGTTCTGATAAAACATTTTAAAAATCCATTTCCTAATTCATTGTTTAAATACCTACCATGCACAGGTTTTTATCCACCAAATACATTTTATTTGTTTTGTTTTAAAAAACCAACCTGATGTTTTAATGGCTTTCACTTTCTAACGTGGATTTTGAAAAGTGCTCTATAAATACAGATTATTATATTAATATAATCATATGAAAAAACCGTCCTACATTTTTTGGAAATCATGCTATTTTCCTCTGATCTTTCCTCTGTTATTATAATGATACACCGTCGAGAGTGTTGGCCTATTAAGCACAACACCATATCCCCAAAACCCTTCAAAAACAGGCAGAGCAGCTGAAGAAATAATACAATGCAGCATGAAAACAAGTGTGAACAACACCTGGATTTGCCAGGATGGGTTGTGGGTGTGGGGGGGTCACATCTGATGTGGGTATAAGAAGCGGTCACTCCTACAGCTGTCAGCGCAGAGCAGTGGATGTGTGTGTGTGTGTGTGTGTGTGTGTCTGTCTGTGTGAGGCATGGCTCTCTTCACGGACTCAGACTTCTCTTTACTCAAGCAGAACCAGCAGAGGGACATAACGGATTTTAAGGCGATGTTTGGAGAACCGGACCACTGTAAAGGTGAGTGCAATATTATTTACAATTGTCTCTTCAATTGATAATTTTCATGTTTTGCTTTCTGTAATCAATTTCACTGGAGAAACCACACCAAATGTAAATCAATCACCAATCAATTAAATAGACGAGCCAACTATAATAAAACACCCTAACTAATATACACGAAGACAATATTCTTAATGAAAAAAAGAGTGCATTCCGAATCCGAAATTAGGAAGAAATAAATATTATCTAAATTAAATAAGGAGTTAGAAACAAATACGCGTGTTAAACTAAGTCAATATAAACATCAAACACAACCTTATTAATATAAGGCTGTAAGCAAAATAGTCCATAGCCTATTAGTACAACATGAAAATAGAAAAAATAATGACATTTTGGTTTTTACAGTAGGCTATATTTCAAAAATAAAAATCCAGCCCTAGCTTATGGTTTCGTTGTAACGGCCTACAGAAACGTTACAAATCGGCGCGTTTCAACCTTAAACAATTAAATCTAAATTTAAATGTTGAATTTTATTTTCCTCATTCTTATTTATATAATATATGCAATACCTTATTATATATATATATTAGGCCTAATTTATTATATTTTTTATTATATTATATTTATTATATATATATAATATTTTATATTAGGCTATATAGCCTACATGTCTTTTTTATTTGTATTCTTTCACTTCCCTTCTGGATTTTCTTTATTATAAGATGCCCGGAGTGAGTGCGCGCTGTCCTCTCCGGAGCCGGACAGAGCCGCCGCCGCCGCCGGTTTGATGGAGGGCCAGAGGAAGAGGAAGAGGACCATCTTCAGCCGAGCTCAGCTGTCCGAGCTGGAGCAGGCCTTCGCTGTGACTCCCTACCCGGACATCACCCTGAGGGAGAGGCTGGCCGCGCACACACACCTGCCCGAGAGCAAGATCCAGGTGAGTGTGCTGCTGCCCAGGGGTCTCTATCAAGCTTCAAAACTCCCCATAAAACCCGACTATAACTCTTATTTCTATATTATGAAGGGAGTAAATGACCTCTTATGTATTCGCTGAAGTAGCTCGTGAACATTGCGTGCTTAAAAATATAGGCCTATTTCGAGCTGTTTTTGGTGAGGAAAACTTCAAAATATAATTTTACTCCACAAATAATTGACCCAAGTAGGATTTGAGCAGGGGTGGTCCTGCAGAGGTGGGGGGTCCCATCCATATTTGTCTCTAATACAGTTAAAGAAAAGTGTAATTAATATCAGTGGTAGAATGTAACTAAGTACATGTAGGCTACTCAAGTACTGTACTTAAGTAATTCATCAAATTTTAGGTATGCACTCCACTACATTTCAGAGAGAAATATTCTACTGTTTACTTTACAAATTACAATTTTTGCACACAAAACACATAGTAGTTTATAAAATATGATGTATTCTTATGAATTAAACTACCCAACAATACAGGCCTACAAGTAAAGCTGACATGCTTAGCCGATTAAACACAGAAATGTTAATTGTTTCCATTTTTCTGCATTGAGTACTCTTCTACTTTTAATACTTTAAGTACAGTTTCCTGATGCTACCTAAGTACTTTTACTTAAGTAACATTTTCAATGCAGGACTTTTACTTGCAACAGAGTATTTTCACAGTGTGGTATTAGCAGGGGTGTCGGACTGGGGACTGAGTACCCAGGGCCCTTGTGGGATGCTAGAATGAATATATGTGGCTGTGGGGAGGGGCCCATAGAGAATGCCTTTCTACAGGGCCCAGAACTCTGTGCTATGCCCTTGGCTATTGGTACTTTTACTGAAGTAAAGGATCTGAATACTTCTTCCACCACTGATTAATATGACCCAGGCATTACAAGTCTTTACATTTCCCACAGGTGTGGTTTCAAAACAGAAGAGCCAGAAGTATCAAGATTGTGAGACAGCCCAAGTCCACCCAACCTGGCCTGGGAGGTAGAGAGGTTGTGGACACCCCCCCTATGCCTGTGAGCTCTGCTTTCCTTACCTCAACCACCCTGACGGACATATTCAGGCGAGAGCCGAACTACTCCTGTGAGGATGTCCCACAGATTTATTCCGATTGGATCCACATCTACAGCAACCCAGTATCATCGCCGCCGCCGCCATCTTCCTCATCTCTCCACCAGCAGCCCACACTGGGTCCCTCAAAACCCTCAGAGTCTCGTTTCTGGGAGGAAGAGCCCCACCAGCAGCAGCACCTGGGACCGGCACTACCCGGTTTCCTTCCTGGTTCGTTTCCTCAGCCTATCAGGAGGCAGCCTCACCACTCGGCCTCCGCCCGCTCCTACCAGGCTTTCAGGAACTTCAAACCCCAGACTTTGGCTCCATCTGGGACTCATCAGGCCGTGTACGGAGGCAGCACTGCAGGTGGAGGTCACACCTCTGTAGACCAGGTAGTCCCCTCCCACCCTCAGCCGGTGTACTGGGAGGTAACTCAGGGCCAAGGTCCCCACCACTCACACCCCCATCACCACCCACAGATGGGTACGCAGACATCCATGGGCTACATCTCAGACCTGATCTACAATGCTGCTATCGTCACCAACTTCCTGGAATTCTGATTAGTTTGGATGTGGAACATGAACAGGGAAATATTAATACTGGATAGCTACTGTAACTATTTCTGTCTCCTTTGTATTTCCTGTTACAGCACCTCCTGTGTCGTCTGTCATGTATGTTACCAGAGCCGAATGTTCCTCAAACCTCTATATAGACTACTAAAGAGTTAGTTTCAAGTTGTAGTGTTTTTTTGGTATACTCCAGTCATACAGTTGCTTTGGATCTGTTTTCACAACTGAGTTTCAATGTGCAATGCAAAACGAGCCAAGCTCGCTAAGGTCTTCAGAACATGTTTCAGTGCTTATCACTGAGCGTACAGATCACTGCATCAATGCGTCATCACTGTGTTTGAAAGCATTGCTTCTTATTCTAACATTAGCTGGTGAGCAGCATTACAACATAATCCCAATGACTTCACCCCGACTGCCTTGCATGTCAAAAGTATGAAAGTGGGGTAAAGAAAAGAAGAAAAAGGGAAAATAAATGTTTTGAATACTATTAAATGTTGTCTGCTGGTTGTGTTAATTGCGGTTTCATGTCATAGCCATGAATTCCAGTATTACAGTAGCTTTAGATCAGATTTATGTGTGAGTATAATATTTAAGGCTTGGTGTCTTGAATAAAAACAAAATTGGTCGATAGTAACAGTACAATCATGATCCTTTTGTCTTTCTATCTACTATTTGGACTGCAGTATCTCCTGTATATTTGCAGCAATGCCACAAATGAAAAACATTCATATTATTTCAAATACTGACTTCTGTTAAATTTGCACATGTATTTTGTCATTTATTGCTAATTGTATAATTTTGAGCAAATGCCCACTGCAGATGGTGTTTTGATGAGAATTGGCTTGTGTTTATCGGCATGCTTCTGACAGCAACATTTTATTTAAAAAAGAAGGAACAATGATTACAATTCTATGATGGACATGTACATTCAGTGTTGTGATGCCCTGATAAATGCACCGGTGGGGAATATTACCTAATTTGATTTGTGTGCAACGTGAGATTCTGAGTACAGCATTTTGTGTTCAGAGATTTGCAAATTGAAACATTTGTTGTGAAAACTGAGTCAAAGCAACTGTAAAATATGTCAAGAGTTGTGCATATATAGACTTGTTTAAGTGTGTTTCTAGTCTAGTTTTGATTTTCTCTCAATATAAAAAGGACTAATGGAAGGATGCATAGAACAGCTCACTATCCCACCAACTTGTCTCACAGGGGAATCACAGATGTACTCGACATGGATTCTTCTCACAGATGCCAGCTCCTGTTTTTCTGCTCTAAGCTGAACTGTGGCTTGTTTAATGCTTCGGCTCTGCAAGTATTATCTTTCAAAACATCCTGATTAAAATTATTCTTTGTGGTAAGATACCATGACAGGAATAATTATTTTCTAAGTCAAAATATATTGTTTTCATAACTCTCTGGACTGTAAGTATCAGTGGGGTTAGATGGACAGAGGGACGAGGAAAAGAATGAAAAATAAGAACTAAATTAAAACCAGAGCTCAGGTTCTATCAGCTTACAGGCTCTGTAATACTGCCTGGATTTATGTTTTGAAATATTACATGAGCGGAGGCAAATATGACAGTAGTGTGCACTGTCCAGCGCTGTACAGAGATCTCTGCATATCATAATCATCTTTAATACCAAATAATCTTTCAATAAACCTTTAATCCGGGTGTCAAATCTCAGATCTTAGGAAGATACTTTTTTTTTGTATTCCAGATGTAGATACATCTTTTAATCTTTCCACTCATATGACAGGACTTGATAAGAGGAGGATGGGATAGTTTACAAAAAAATATGAATTCATATCTCGAGAAGGGATCAGAGAAAACAGATCTACTGTGTTGTATGAAATAAGATACATGGTGTTACTGTGCAGAGGATGATAAGTCTTCTGTAGTAATTGTTTGTTTTTGATGCATCTATAATTCACTTTAAACCAGATACAGTAAGCACATATCAGAAGACAATTATTAGCACATCTGTCAGGTGGAGATGGATGATAAAATAATTCAACAACAGTTCAGTAAACAGTATTAGTAACTGACGCTACAGCTGGTGGGTTATTTATTAGGGTCAAAACAACGGGGACTACAGGGGAAAATATACTTGAAAAAATATCTCAATCTTTTTCCAGGGCTGTCAACCTTATCTCATGGTCTTCGTCTGTGGATAGTTTGCTCTGTTAAGAGTGTCTGTGAACTACTTTTTGACTCACTCTTTCAGTTAAAGGACCCATGGCATGAACATTTCACTTTATGAGGTTTTTTAACGTTAATATGAGTTCCCCCAGCCTGCCTATGGCGATAGGTGTAAACCGAGTCCTGGGTATCCTGCTCTGCCTTTGAGAGAATGAAAGCTCAGATGGGCCAAGCTGGAATCTTCCCCTTACGAGGTCATAAGGGGCAAGATTACCTCCCCTTTCTCTGCTTAGGCTGCCCAGAGAATTTGGCCCACTCCTCCTCAAAAGTTACAGACTCAGAAATTGCACATACTAAGGAAAGCTCATTGTGGGACTGGCTCTAGTGCCTGTAATTCTGCACCAAGGCTGAATTTTGGGTATATATATTAATGGTATGATATGTTATTAGGGGACCACTAAGGTCTATATAAAAGAGACTTCAGATATGTTATTAGGGGACCACTAAGGTCTATATAAAAGAGACTTCAGATATGGTATTAGGGAACCACTAAGGTCTATATAAAAGCATCCAAAAGGCACCAAGTCATGGGACCTTTAAACCAACCACATGTTGTCACAATGTTTGTGAGATATTGCGTTGTTGCATTCAAACTTTAACTGTGTTCTTGCTGCTGCTGGTTGTCATTTCAGGCACAATGGATTTGACCCTCCTTCACCACATTCACCTCCAGTTCTCATCATTCCTCCTCCTAGGGTTGCTCCATCAGAAGCCCCGCTCCACATCACATCCATCCAAATCTGCAGGCTTCCTTTATTCCTTCGTCATCACCACGAGTGTCTAGACTCCATCTGGGTAATATTCCTATTGGTCTATATCCTCGACGTTCCACCTCCGGGATTGCTCCGTTGCTACACAACACAAAGAAAAGCCCAAGACAACGGAAATCTGGCAGAAGTTCCGTTGCCTTGGGCTTTCTTTGTGTTAGCATTTTAAACTGTGGTTGATTTCTGAGGACTATGGTGAACTGCTCCTCAGATCTCTGCAGGGTAAATCCAGACAGCTAGTGAGACTATATGTCAAACCTTTGAACGTACGTATGTTTCACCAAAACAAGTTCCTCCCGAAACTATTTTGCACAGGCGCTGTTGCTCCATACTGCGCTTAGCACCGCCCAAGGCGATTGTGATTGGTTTAAAGAAATGCCAAAAAAACGGAGCACGTTTTTCTACCATCCTGGAAAGCTGTGTGGACTAGCCGGACCCTCACAGAATGACCATGTTTGTTAAACTTATTTCACTCTTAAATTAAATCTCTCCTTATTAAAATACTATTCAATATTACTTTCTGGAGTGGACAGAGTACTGATACAAAAACATTAAATGGTGTCAAATCTGACATGTCCTCTAACCAATACGACCACATAGGTTGTTTGTTCCTACCCTCTAATATGACCCATAGGAGCGTAAGCACAAAAATATGATTACATCTGTGAACAGAACGGAAAGAATCATGAGTAAATGAGCCTTTATTTTCGGGCTGTGGTTTTGGGAAAAATCTAAAATACAAATTAACTGTAAATAAATAAATGATTAATGTTTTAATGTAATTTAATAAATAAAAAAAAGTCTGGGCAGGTGGAATGCAATGTAAAGCAGGAGAAGTTAACAAAGTCAAAGAACAGATATTCAGTTATTTTGAATTTGCTTTCTTGTAATGGTCCAGCTTCCATTTAGTGCTATTAGTATCACTTTTTAAATTCTCATTAACTTAAACTATATTTAAAAAATCCACCAATTTTCCTGTCAAATAAAAAGCAAAAAGTCCACAAGTTTTTCATGACAAAGTCAGATGTCTGTATTGAATCAGTAGGCGCCTCGGTGGGGTTGCCAAAGTTCTGCTTTGAGGGCTGCTACAGTTCACTGGTTTTGTGTTTCCCTTGTTCTTTTTGAGTAACTGCTATGGTTCCCCTAGTTCCCCTTCCATGGTCCGGACCAGCACATACAGCTCCGCCAGCCCGACTACAGATGCAGCGATCACAGCCGATATTACTCGCTGGAAGAAGACAGGTGACAGAAACAACAAAAAAAGCCACAGTTATGTAACCATTAGGTTGATACAAACACAAATTAAAGAAGAAAACATCAGACAACTTTTAGTGTAATGCAATCCAATAAAATACAAAAACATCACAAAATACAGCCTCCAATATCACCACCACATCTCAATATGATTAGTTTTATAAAGGCAGGGGTAGTTGCATGGCTTGTGAACTATGTGTACAGCATACTCTCTTACCGCTGCAGTGTCAGTGAATAGGTATTGACTCGCCATATACGAACAGGCAAAAGCAGCAACCACGGTGACCAGGAAGTTGAATATGGTTGCCACCACTGCTTTGACTGATCGCACTGAAGAAAGCGAGAGTAAAACAAGTTCAGAAGAAGTCCATTTCAATATAGAGCATATATTCAGCTTCTAATTGCTGAAAGGTTGATAATATAATCATAATAAGATATTAAACGGTGTTGTATATGTGTACCAAACTAACCTTGCCGTCCAAAATCTGCTAATGTTTCATTGCGGTTGATTTTCTGAACACATAGAAAGATATTTATCACAATGTCAATGTATGTTCAATGATATCCTCTGAAAACATCCTATTTTCTACACCTTGCTGTAAGTCTTACACCATGATTAAAAATGAGACAATTTAAGCAGTCAAGTACATGACAAGATCTCTATATTTAGCATGACCCTCATGCTATGAGGTATGTATATGAGGTATGATAATGTTAACATATACAAAAACGTACCTGAGTGTTGACATTACGTGTGATTCTGTTGTATTCCTCGTTTGCCAGTTTGGCTTTGATCCTCTCGAGACGTTTGACAAGCTCGGGGTTCTGAGAGAGAAAAGTCACGGTTCAATTTCAGTTGTTTGCAGCAGAGATTTCTTCCCCAGGTACTTGTGATATTTATTCTATTCTCTCCATCACCCGGGGAAAAGATAACACTACGCTAAAATTATGGAGGGATAAAGGGATAAATTGTCAGCTTGTCTCTGCTTTGTCAATGTCAATGCAGCATAACACTGATTGATATGTTAGAGGTTAAACAAACAAATATAATGCATATATATTCAAAATTGGGCATGTCCATGGTTTCACTTACCCTGGGAGGCTTCACAACCTCAGGCAGGTACAGCGAGCTATCCTCCAACAACTCATGCAGGTAGAAAGGATGCCCTGTAGTAAAACAGCAATAAGAAAGGGTTACAGAAACATATTCCTGCCATGGCTTCTAGTTATGAATTATTTTTATTTCAGAACATCACGCCAGAACTTCGACACAGGTTTGCAAACGCTGGAAGACAGAAAATGTTTTTAATATTGATATCATCACATGAGACTATATCCTAGGTGTGTTGATTAATTACATAAAATGATATGATTGTAGCTTAGATGTTAGGGTTGTCTGGTCTTTAAGGACAAATAACAAATCTGTTACTCAACTGTTCTTTGAATGAAATGAACTTGAATGAAATTAATACCTTTTAATGCTTCATATCACTAGCAACATTTTGTATTAACTACCAATTCGTAATTAGCTACGAGACCAATATCTCGTATCAGACACACTGCACTCATACAGAATATACATGAAATAACAAAAACACAATATAGGAACAAATAATTTAAAATAGTAATATATACGAGTTGGGAATAAAAATAAAAATGTACAACTGTTTAACTATTATTGATACGATTACTGATACGATTATTATTATTATTATTACGAGATAGTAACTCCTAATTTCGAGATAGCCTAAAGTGATTTATCTCGAAATATCTTGCGTGAATGCAACGCACCTCCTTACATTAGAAGTTATTCTATAAAAGTGTACCGTTGTCCTGAAGGTATTTCTTGAGTGTTCTCGCCGTACTGAAGGAGAGGGTTGCTTGTGGTGCTCCAACAGCCTCCTCCAGTTCTTCTCTCAGTCCCTGGGGCAGAGATGAGTTTGTATTTTCTAATAACTCCGTCACCTTATTTCTGAATTTATCCCCGACAACAAATGCAGAGGCCATGGTTTAAATCCCAATGACTCTGACAGGATTGTCGAATTTAATGCGAGGCAGCTATCTAGCTCGATATACACCGTTTGTCAAGCTTTTTCTCACGAGCACGAGCTGCCAGTGAACATATGTCTACAAATAAAGGAGCCAAAACTATCCCTAACGTTTTTTATTATGATTATACGTTGAAATTCGGCGTTTAAGCTAACTGCTAGAGGTAAATATCGCCAAGTGAGCAGCCATGTTGTTTGTCTTGTGACACGATGACGTCCTCGCTCACATGACCAACAACGTGAAGATGTATTATTAGTATCAGAGACAATTATTAGTGCGGATTTGGGTATTTTGGTAATTGTCTCAAAAAGTATTTATAATCTTTATAAAACTATTAATGTTTAATCACAAGCAGACAATAATGTTTTATGCCATATTCAACTCAAATGTTAATCGCTAGAGCACACGTGAGCTCTTTTGGTGCATTCATTGTCTCCTCATAAACTCCGAAAAGCAAGAGTTTAGAGTTTTAACAGACTTGACGTGAAATATGGAATAGGCCTGCTTAGTAGCCCGACAAGCCCAACCCCCCCTAAAAAAAGCCTGACATGCCAGACCCACATCATTAACTTGCAAATTATATTTGCTGCCGCTGGGATGCGGTCTAGATTTCTAGGCTACCTACTTAGTGTTGTGGTTGGAAGATTTAAACAAAACTACTTTTTGGAGCCACTTGTTCCTCTTAAAGTCTTCATGACATGTTAATACTGGTTGGTTTTCCCCTTTCTCTCTAATTCAATTCAATTTTATTTATAGTGTCAAATCATAACAGGAGTTATCCCAGGATGCTTTACAGTAGGTCTAAACCACACTCTATCATTTTAAAACACCAAACAATTCTGCAACAACAGTGTGTGTCTGTGCGACAGTGGCGAGGAAAACTTCCTTTAAACAGGCAGAAACCTCAGACAGAATTAGGCTCTTGGTGGGAGGCCATCTGCTGCTGCCAGTTGGGACACAGAGACAGATATAGAAATATGATTCATAATAATTATAGCAGTTGGTATGATGAACAGTATAGGATTATAGAACTATGACTAGAACTAATACTAGTAGCAGTGCAGGGCGTCAAGCAGGACCACGGTAGCAGCTACAACCAAGATTTAGGTGCCATCCCAATCCAAAGAAATCTGTGAGGCGGAAGCGAGGGAAGAAGCTCCCCTGGGCTAAGTTAGTAAAATTACTGGGACATTGATGCACACATATGGAAAGAGAGAGGAGCTCAGTTTGTTGTAGGATGTACCCCGGCAGTCTAAAACTATAGCAGCATTACTAATAGCTGGACCAAGGCAAACTTGAGCCAGCCTACAAAAGGTTGGTATGAATATGACAACTATGAAGAGAAGCAGAGATGAGGAGGGGCACCATGTCTGCAGCTACAAACCCTCCCCAAACGATCTAGGCGTTTTCTGCTACTCCGCACTCCCTAACTGTAAGCTTTATCAAAGAGGAGATTTTTAAGCTTACTCTTAAATGTGGAGATGGTGTATGCCTCCTGAACCCAAACTCGGAGATAGTTCCATAGGAGAGGAGCCTGATAGCTGAAGGCTCTGGCTCCCATTCTACTTGGGAGACTCTGAGAACCACTCTGCATTCTGGGAGCGCAGTGCTTTAGTGGGGCAAAAGGGTACTTTAAGCTCTTTAAGATATGATGGTGACCATTTAGAGGTTTGTAGGTCAGGAGAAGGATTTTAAATTGAATCCTAGATTTTACAGGAAGCCAATGCAGAGATGCTAAGAAATATGCTCTCTTTTAAGTTGTTGTCAGTACACACGCTACAGCATTCTGGATCAGCTGAACCTGTTTGAGCAACCTGATTATAATTCATTAAAGTAGGCTTTACATTTTCACTCTGTTGGTAGTTTACACACATTGTGGGAAACGTTGCAACTTAAGAATTTCCTTTGCATGGTGTAAAATCTGTGCATATGACAAATAAACATCTTGAATCTTGAATCTTGAATTACACACAGGCCTGAAAATACACACACATGCTTAGGACCTATAGATGCACTAATGAAGAGATGTCCAAGTGAGGGGGTGTTTGAGCGGCCAGAGCAGTTAGGGGTTTCAGTGACTTGCTCAAGGGCACCATGGCAATGCCCAGGAGGTGAACTTGCAACCCCACTCCCTACTCACTGAACTACTACTATCCCACAAGTCTCACATTTATCTGGCGCTGTCTATTTCATTCAAGATGTTTATCGTCACACCGATTATAGGCTACAAGTACACACATGTAATGTCATAAAGAAAAACACTAAGTAGAAATTGTAAGGGACATATTAAAACATAATAAAATCAGTAAATAACTAATATAAGAGGCAAGGAAAGAAAACAGTAAATATATAGACATAATAATAGAATGAAATAACATAACATAGCATTAAGAAATGTAGGCCTAGCCTATACATTCAAGGCCTATTTATGAAACAGTGAAGATTGCACACAGAATGCATATTGCATAGGGGGTTGAATTATAAAGTAGCATTGAGTCATGTAGGCCTATGTCATAGAAAAAACGTTGTCTTTCCTGTTTTTACTTCTATTACTTCTCGCAAGTTTATTTTAACCATACATTTATCGTAAATACGACTCATCCGTTGTTCCCTGAACGCGGCATCAGTGCCCTGCTAGTGCATGCTTAGGCAGTAGAGAGTGCGTGTTATGTGAAGTGAGCGTGCCATAGCTGGAAAGATGGCGGCCTCTGCGTTACGCCGAGGCTTGCTGAGCATTGTCAGTAAATACAACAAGAAACACACACTTAGAATACTGTGTGTCGTTGACAGCAGCAGCAGCAGCGGGTTTGAGGTGTTCAGACCGCGGGTAGAATGCCGAGCCTGCGGACTGGCCGGCGGCGTTCAGCAGAGGAGGTACATGTCCTCACGGTAAGAGACGCAGCCAGTGTCCTCAGACTTTAGCTAAGTATCGTTACAAACTCTTCAAGATGGCCCCTTAAAGGCATTGGCCACGTTGTTTTTGAGATAGCAGATTCTTCGGGATTGTGTTTGCGGTATGAGCGTGGTGGTGGGTACACACGAGCTGACATTTAGTATCAGAAAAAGAGAAAAGTAGGTTGTCCTCTGCTGGCCATTAGCTAGCTAGCTAGCAGATAACTAGCCAGCATGGATTGAGATAGCTACTTGTTTTGATTGCCTGTCTGCAACTTGCTGAGTCAATGCATGTTACATTACTCAGTTAAAAGTTATCACCCACAGTGGATTTTTTTCTGTAATTATTTGGCATGTTTTCGAAACATTGACATTAGTGATGTCACGAGATTTATAATCCGGTAAAACTGCGACAATTTCTAACATAACGCTACTGGTTATCCGTAACCGAGTCTAAATGAATTCATTGTTTATTGGCGGGTTGTTGGGTCAGATTACTTTGAATTTACTGAATACAAATTACAAGGCAATCTTAAAGTTTAGTGTAGGACCTAGGTTTATCTAATCTGAATACTTCCGGATGATTTATAGATTACTTCAATATCAAACATTGAAAATATTGCAGTTCACACTAACAGACGCAGCCACTAGCATTTGATTGTCAGATGTTAATGGTTATTTACATGTTTAATGCAAATAAAATGCATTTTGCATATTCAGTATTTACAGTTTGTCTAATCAACCCTTCTAAAACAATACTGACACAAACCGCAGGTGCATTGTGTTCTACAACATGTGGGCTGCTGTTTCTGTTGTCAAAATGTTTGTAGCTTCTGTTTTTCATGGCCTAAGTAGTAGAACATGTTCAGAATTGGTATCATGGAATCAAATTTCATGAATTTAAAATGTCCATATTTTGAAGAAGTAATCAGAATCAGCTTTATTTGCCGGGTATGAGGACACATACGAGGAATTTTGCTTTGGATTATACATTGCTCACAATGTGCATAAAAACAAACACTATATACACACTTGATTAAATGTAATCAAGTTATCCTTGGCAATGTAACTATAAACTAATTATTACCCAATATTTCAAATGTAATCTGGGTTGATTAGGCTATCGTTTGTAATGTTTTGTAATCTGATTGCGTTATGCCGATTACATGTGATCCATTACTACCCAACACGGTTTACTGGAAATAATCATTAGTAACGTGAATATAATGACTAAGTGGGGGGAAAAGCAAATAATAGAACAGTCTGGTAAGTTCAGATAATGACATCACTTTACTGTAATGCAGCCTTTTAAACCAGGACAAGACTATACTTATGTCATATCATGATATTACAATATCCAAAATCAAAGGCGATATCTAGTCTCATATGACTATATTGATATAATATTTATGTATTGCCCTATGTGGACGTATGTTCTTACTTTACTTTTGTCTAATACATGTTGTAGTATTTAATCACTGTTTTCATTTCATAACAAAGCACGGAAAGATAACATTTGTGTCGATGCTGAACTCATAAAATAGTGTGCATAGTTAGCCTACTTGCTGCCACTTGAACATCAACTGATTATCACTGATGTTATGTTAATTCATTTCAGTATTTAACGTCACAGTCATTGATACAGTCTAAGCCAGTTTCTTTTGAAAATGTTCCAATCCACATGTCTAATAACTTCTTTTACAGCCATTGGCAAGGAGCATAGCCTTTTATTTACAGTAGTTTGACTTTTTCCCTATCCGCATTCCGCCAAGACCCACCCTACTCTGCTTCTGATTGGCTAGTACTTCTTGCCTTCTTCACAGAATCTGGCGCAAAGGGAAACAAATAACACTGCCTGTGCTTGCTTGGTAGGTGATGGCATGCTTAATGCTGAAATGACACACTGATTAGCAGCTTATAATAAAAAGGTTGCCTCCTTAATCCACCTACACGTGATAAGCTATTTGCTCTATGCACACCGCTAGGTAGGACAACAACAGCAAAGCGCAGAAAGCTCAGCAGGTATTCATCATTAAGAGTGGCAAGGAAGCTATTTCCCGTTACTAGGTAACAACAGCTGTTACATCACTGGTTGCGTTTTCGAAAGATCAGCGGCAACTAGGTCAAAGTTGAAATAATTTAAACTTTGAGCGTACCGCAAAGCGGCAAATACAAGTGCTGCGCGACGCTAGGGGTAATCAATACTGCCTAAAACGCTGGTATCGGGAAGTACTGGAGATCATGCACCAATCCAACACCACGTAATAAAGCCCTAAAGAAAATCTACATTAAAGTAGTTTATTTATGTTCTTTTTCCGTTATAAATGACTGTCAAACTGGATATTAAAAGAAAGTTCTGTGGCGTTCATTGTTTGTTTGTTCATGTTTCACAAAGAGTTTAACTTGAGCCAGACCGACAACAAAGATAGAAATCATATCACATCCATACAGGGATAGTAGTATACACCTGTTAAAACATAATAATACAGATATTGACTTTTCATTGTAAAATCACTTGCATCTTGTATGAGTCTCAAGGCAAGGCATCAAGGCATTTTGTTTAACTTAATTTCCTTTAGACTAGACCTTTTTTTAGGACTGTCATTTTGACTTTTCAAAGCAGGAAAAGCATTAATGTAACTGATAACAATAATGATGATCCTGAACCATTTGTGTCTAATCCAGTAAATAAATAAATACCTGGGATAGTTTAGCTAATCACATAGATGCAACAATCCTCTATTGCCACAAAGCACTGCTCATTGACTTTCAACATTGTTTGCAATAGTCTAATATGATGTTACCATTCTGCATGTGTCCCCCCCTTCGCCCCCTTTTACTATGTGCATGCACCATGCAGCCACACACGTTTTATTTTCTTGTGTGGCTCTACGACGCCTAGAAAGCCAGTCACGAGAATTTTTAGATCTTGGTAAAAGCATGCTGCATGCTTGTCTCATTGACAGTGATGAGATTTACTGCTGTAGGTATTGTAATTGGTATTAATTGACAAGGCATTTTTTGATACTCCATACTATGGAGGCAATTCTGTCGGTGCCTAAAAGTATCAAAGTTCAGGACCCACCCATAGTTATTGATGAATGCTGTTTTCCACAATTAGCACAAGCTCCAATATGTTAGACCGGAGAGACATCATCCGAAGGAAGGTCTCATCACCACGCCCCTTTCTGGGGTAAAACAACCCGCGTTCCCCATAGATGACAACCGTGTAAACGACAGAGGAAATGTAAATTGCTTCAAACTTTTACTTTAAACGAACCGTTTTTGAATTAATAACTACGCGAGTAGTTTGTTGCACCAAAAATACATCCAAAAATCCTCGTCTTTGATTTGTCCTCTTGCCATTTCCTAAAACAGATCTTGATAGATGGGCTTTGGCTCCAGGCAATAGACCAGACTTGCATCGCAGAGGCTCCCCTATGAAAGTCACATCAAGAGAGAAACAGGAAAACGCTGAAAAAGCTGTTGTGTAGCGGGTTAATCGAGACTTTCGCACTGATATATGAGCCCATAGATCCAACAGTTATTCATTAATAACAGGTTGATTACTTACAGAAAACACTCATCCTAACAATAGTGATTTAATCAGTTATGAATTTCTACGTAAGCAGTATGCGGCCACCGTGTTGGGTCATTGATCTACTGATACAGGACGATTGAGGGGACATGATAGAGATCAACCTTAGTTTATTAAGGTATGGTGAACACTCAGGTTCAGGCAAGGTCACAAAATAAATATTAGATGTGTATTAAACAAAACAAAAACTGTCAAAATTATGATCCAAACACACATCAAATTGCATTGACTTCTATGGGATCGCCTGTTTTCTATCCCTTGAGTTTCAGCCAAGTACCCGTACATGCCCGCCTAACGTATGTTAACCCATGTAGTTTTGACTCCGGGTGTTTCAGGAATGAAACTTACTTCACACAGCATTACCAAGCAGTTTTTGCTTCCCTCATCCTAGACATATGATTGGAATTTACAGACTTAGTAACTAATTATCATGGAGAACTGGTTGAATCAGACAGAAAGTGAGCGGCAGAGTGTACTTGTAAAATATGGCCACTGTGAGAGAAAGTTAAGGAGGGTGAGTGTCCTCTCAGTGATTGGGTTAGCAGCAGTAATTCAGCAGCTTGTATCACGCACTTTGGTTTATGTAACTTTTGCATTGTGTAATCATATTTCCTGTCTTATTGCTGTCATTGCCATCTCTCCCCGACATGATGACAGCTCAGTGGCACCACTCCAGTACAGAAAGAAAGCAGTAATGTGAAATGTTCCTGTGCTTATTAGCAGGGCAAGTTGACCAGGGTTAGCTGTTGGCTGTGGCTCGTTCCAGGTTTTGCAAGGTTGGCTATATTTAGATCTGATTATCTCCTGCCACACAGTGTATTGACATGTCTCAGATTGTTGCAGAGGTAGTAACAAAAGAAGAGCCTGTTTTAAAAATGTGTTGAAGAGCTGCTAAGGCCACGCACTCCATGTGCACATCATGTACAGTGCAGTGAAAACATCAGTACACTCCTGGGGAGTTTTCCTCATTTATTGATAATCTAATGTAGTGTTTTCTTTAGAGCGATGAGTAATAATTAAATCATTTTGATGTGAATAAAATTTAGTAATAAAATAAGGCGCGTTAAGTATGTACAAAAAAACTTAAGTAACTAACTAGTAACTAAATAAGTTCTGGGTAAGTTCAAGTAAACTGCAGAATTTTGTCAAAGGTGTCATTTTTATTCATGCAATCAAGTTCATATTTCCATAATTCTGAGATTTGTTGCATCAGACAAAGTAATCCTAACTCTTCTTTAAGCGCCCGCTATACTCACCATTCCCGACCTGTTGCGCAACAGTGTGACATCATGGGAGCGCGTAACTATTTAAACTTGCGCGTGGTAGTCGCAACACTGGTTGCAGTCTTCTCCTGAACAGAGGTGTTGCAGCTGAGGAAAGGCTACCGACCTCTACGGACTAGAAGAAGAAAAAGGTAAACAATGTCAATGCACCACTGAAAATGGAGTGGTGCACAACCCCTGGTCAGGGGAGCACACAGTGTTATGGTGCTTACCTACTGCTAGCACCGGCTCGACTCGGCCGCGGTGCCCCATCCTCCTTTTTTCTATTGCAGATTTAGTACCGTCTCATGCGTGAGGCGAGCGTTGCTTGTCGTCATAGCAACGCTGCTGTGACCTAATGCAACACACAAACAGACTGTTGACGGTGTGTATTTGATTTCTTGGCATGTTGCTGTTGCCTCAACCAGAAGACAGATTGTTTCAAAAGAAGCTGAAGGCAGCAACAAGAAACACCGCTGGCTAAGCTATTTAAACATGGCGGGTTTGTTCAGGACATAGACCGTTATAGTCTATGGTTCAGGACACCCCCGTCTGTCGCTAGCAATGATGACGCAGTAAATAGTGACGATTCTCTCCAACCAATCAGTAGTCTGCAAGTTTACACGTCACCTTTTTGTATAGCCTTAGCTCACTTGGAACCTCAACGGAGGTGAAAAAGTATCTTAGGGGACTTTTTTCGTAATGGAAAAACAAAAATGGCGAGTTGAGCAGGTACCATGTAATGGAAAAACGCCATTACTTGACATCTTATGAATAGATGCCCAGTAGATATAAGGATGCATTCAATAAATATTGGAAGCTCTTTAAGGAATCGGGCTTGATCACTCAACACCAAAGATGTTTGACAGAAAATATCTGCCGTCTTTCCAACAATGTTCCTCTAACATGTTTACAATCTCAGAGATTTTATAATGTTAAATGTGTCACATCTTAGTCAACATTATTAAACATATACGTGCACCGAAGAAGGTCTGACCAAAAGCTTTTATCCTGTGAGTGTTTTTCCCCCTATGGAGCCATGTTTAAGTGAGTGAGCCCCCTTTTTTTCGTGTCATGCAGTGCACACACATCAGGATGCACACGGAAGTTGTTTGACAGCACCAGCAAACATTATGATGCGCCAATAAAGGCGGTACAGGTGACAGTTACAATCAAGAAAACATGGATGAATGGAAAAATGCCCAATTGGAAATATTCAATCTGCTTTGCGAATGTTTTGATTAATGATGATTGGCTTAGCTATGGTCTCCATCTAAATTGACGGATACCTAACAGTATTCTGACGGATCAGTGCAAAACTAGGGGTTGCAATCAAGAAACCCAAAATCATGAAATATACATTTCTTCATTTTGGTTACTGATTTGATTTGATTTGATTTATTTTATTTTCACAACAAAAACATTAAGACAGTATTATATGTTTCACAACAAAGATGTGAGGGACGACTGCCGAGAAACCCTCAAGGGGCTTAATAAGTGGCAATCTCCATAGAAACAAATTACATTTAACAATTTAAAAACAATTTATATATTATATTAAAAGAACAATTCATTTTGGTTACTGATTGTCCTGAACGTTGGTCCTGAACGTTGGACACGTGATCCACAAAGCAGATACATATTCTGCAGCAGACATAATGCATGCAATGATTATTCTTGCATAATACACCCATGATTAGAAAATAACCTGAAGCCACCCTACTGTATAATATTAAATCCCACTGTCCATATATCCACCTCATTAATCCCCACTCTACATCTCTGTTGTGAAGATTAGCTTTGCAGGGAGAACAGAAGTATGCATGTTATTTATTTGAAGTGACCAGCTGTTGTGTGTGTGTGTGTGGGGTGTAGCGGTTGCAGGCAAGGACCTGGAGATTAGGTTGAATGATATTCCTAGACATCTGACAAGTCGAGGTGTTTTATTCAATCTTCTCAAAATTGTGATTGAGATTACAATTGAAAGGGATAAGAGAAGCTGAAGGGAGATATCAGGACTTTCCCTGTAGGGGTAAATGTATATAGTATGTTTTCCATCCTTATATTTTGTAGACCTGTTAGTTTGTGGTCATATATTACACACACATATCTGCAGCCACTATTAGTCTGCAAGCTAAAATGTGTACATGCACGCACAGACAGGGTCTAGTGTGTAATGATGTTGCCTGTATTTGGCAGGAGCAGGCCTGAAGGGAAGATTTTGGAAACAGTGGGAGTGTTTGAGGCTGTGAAGCAGCACGGCAAATATGAAACGGGACAGGTAAGTCACTTTCAGTCACCAAAACACACACACTTATTTTATAATATTACTGTTCTGTCTTGCGTTATCTGGTCTGTTAAGTTTTGATAAATCAGTAACTTGGTATTGTTATGATGGCACATTTGCTGGATCTTGTCAACTGTCTGTAATCCAATCTAATTCAGGATTTATTAAACCTGCGGATATAATCTCTCAGCAGCTCATCCAATTTATGTTTGTTGTTGTCATCCCTTCAGCTGTTTCTCCACAGTGTGTTTGGCTACAGAGGCATTGTCTTGTTTCCCTGGCATGCCCGACTTTATGACCGAGACATCACCCCTCCCATGGCTGAAAGGTAAACCTCCATCTCTGGCTGCAGACTGCGCCAAACAGACCCTTGTTGGCTTTATTTTGTGGGTAAGACCTGAGATCCTTTTGTCTCTAAATTTCTTCCTTCAGCAAACCTGAGCCTCCAGGAGCCCACGGTTCCAAGGAGGTGAAGGGGAAGACTCACACCTACTACCAAGTCCTGATTGACACTAGGGACTGTCCTCACATAGTAAGTCACTATTAGGGTTTATACATTTTAATATGTATTCGAACAGTAATAAAACAGGCATTAAAATAAGGGATTGTATATTTGAATGTTATTAGAGAGTAAATAAAGGGCCCTACCGCGGCTATCTGCCTGGCGATTGGTCGTGAGCCTGGCCTGCTGTAGACATTCAATTTCCTGTCTGATTGAATTGAAGAGTGAGATTGCCGTTACGGACAATTTTGACTTTTAGTTTTCAAATTCAGTTTAGTTTTAACTAGTTTTTAAGGCAGGTTTGCTAGTTTTAGTTTAGTTTTTATTTTTTGAAAATGCTTAGTTTTAGTTTACTTTGTATTGGTTTTAGTGTTAGTTTTAGTCTTTTTTTTTTGTAATATGGATTATTTGACGGGGGTTTAAAAAAAGTATTGTGTAATAATAACTCAACAAAAACATGATACAATTTTAGAAATATGTATTCAACAATTCACCAGTACATAACATGTACATGTGATGATGAGCACAGATACGTAAACAGTCAACACAAGACGCCACAGTAAATGCAGGATGTGTGACGTGTTCAGGAATAAACCTAAATAGCCAACAGACTAAAGAAGACACACATCAACACGTGTTTTTAATTTTGGTTTGAGTGAAGTGGGGAACTTTTTGAAGTCAACCGACTCGGTTGTGTAGACATCCCAGTATTAATCCACAAATTAATTCTCAAATGTAGGCTACTTTGAAATTTGTGGATTTTTCCCTGTAATAAATTGCCCACTTATTTTACTACCTTACACTGCAAGGCACTTGCTTTTATCTGATAGTCATAATCAAATAGGACTCTGCCGCTTTCTTCTGACTTTTGGAACCGTCATGATGCCAAGCGAGGGGACGGACATGTTGTGTTCAATATGGCATGGAATGTCAGAATTTCTGGGTTCCCAGTCGGAAACTATACATGTCAACGGGAAATGTCATGGTCGGACGGAACGTTATTTGCTCTATGAAAGACGTGGACAAAGAAGAAAACTAAGGACATTTACTCAATTATTTTAGTTTTGCAAACAGAAATGACAGTTTAGTTATCTTTTATCATAATGCCTCATTTTTATTTTATTTCGGTTAACAACTGTTTTTTTTCCTCCACCTAGTTTTCATTATTTAGTTCCTTTTCATTAACAATTATAAACTTGGGTATTAGGGAGCCAAAGCCACCTCTTAGTGTCTAAAGCAGTTGTGTGACTATTGGTTTCTGTTTTCTCTTACAGTCTCAGAGATCCCAGACAGAGGCAGTGACGTTTCTGGCCAACCATGACGACAGCAGAGCCCTGTACGCCATCCCAGGTATGGATGCGGGACTTCATTCATTCTGTAATATGTGCCAGACATACAGAGCAATTGAAATGATGTTGTGTGAGTTCATGGAGCTTGTGTCTGTCTATCGGGTAATGTTAGTAAGCGGGCAATGTCCAGCATAAACTGACGGCTATACTTGTGTTCGGCCATGGAAAAACACAAAGAAAAGTCAAAAGAAGAGTTAGAAATAAAAGAAAACGCCACGCTATCGTGCGCCGCCATCTTGAACTACTGACATGTTGGCCACATAATGTCATTGTTAGACGATTTCTGATGAATGAAAAAAGATGGAAGATACTTCCAGTTTACAACTTAGCACCTCATTCCACTTCAGAATTGTTTGACCTGAGATCAGCAGAGCTGAGTTTGATCATAGTCACCCTTTCAGCTCCCACAGTATATACACACATTTGAGGTGGTTGTAATTGTTCTGTCTCATCCCCAAGTAACCGTGTGTCTGTTTCTTTCCTTCAGGTCTGGACTATGTGAGCCATGAAGACATCTTGCCCTATAACTCTGCAGAGCAGATTCCCATCCAGCATGAGCTGTTTGAGCGCTTCCTCTTGTTCAACCCTGCCAAATGTAAACACTCTTCTACAGTGTCCTTCAGCTTTCAACATCATTCTGCACACAAACCTTTTACAGTGCCTGAGAGTGGACTACGCACAACAGCAAGCATGCTTGCTTTGCGTACAGTAAAGGCAATGAGTCTGTCTTACCTTATTTTCCAGAAATCTATATGCATTTGCCTGTTTTTTTCTGACAATTTGATAAACAAAATGCCTATTATGCTTCAGTAAATGAAGTCCCAATTACAGTATTTCTCAATTGCTAAAACACTAAAACCTATTGGCTAAAGAACGTTCTCAGTTGCCTGAACTCATTTAGCTAATTGTGTCTGTTGTCAATACCTTAAACCATTTCACAAAGCCCTGGTTTTATAAGTCATAAATAATACAACTCATTCTCTGTAAAGATGACATGTAGATTGTCCATGCGGTTGATGTAAGTTCAGGTGTTATTCATTTCTGTATTTTCACTGGGATTAATAGCTGTGGTGGTTGGTTGTGTCTTTTATAAGCCAATGTTCCAGTAGATTTATAAAAGAATGTATTTCACTGTTATACAAGTAGTATATAATTTCACATTTAGGTTAAGATTTGTCCTTTTGAATTTAACCAGTGGCATTGTCAAAGTAACAGAAAACAAGGTTTTCAGTAAATATTTGTGTGCTTTGTCCTCTGCAGCTCCTCCGTTTACAGCCAGAGACACCCTGAAGGCGTGGCAGGAGAAGAACCACCCTTGGTTGGAGCTCTCAGATGTCCACCGGGAGACCACCGAGAACATCCGAGTCACTGTCATCCCCTTCTACATGGGCATGAGGGTATAAATGTCCAGAGCAACTCTTGCATGCATTAAAAACGCATAAAACTTCAGAAATATGGAGCGGTTGCTAAAATTCTTCTGTAAACACAGTCTGTAGCCACACCAGTTTGAAGCTTGTCTACGTTGCAAAGATGTCATTTTGGGTCTGCCAAGCAAGACCCTGGCCTTCGGGCTTCTCGTGGCTTTTCCTGTTTTGGTTGTTCTGTAAATGCTAATGGAAATTCTTTCTTTTTCTCAGGAGGCCCAGAACTCCCACGTTTATTGGGTGAGTATCAGATTTTTCTTATCTGTGGGGAACACCACGTTGAGTGGTCCACAAGGACAGTCACTGTGGGAAAATTAACACCAGCTACAAGCCAGGCACTGGTATATTTCCTAGTGACTATTAGCCTTGCTTGTGCCAGCAGACTCAGTTTAACATGGTTGTGTGTGTTGTCTTTCTGCAGTGGCGGTACTGCATCCGTCTGGAAAACATGGGCAACGAGGTGGTTCAGCTGAGAGAGAGGCACTGGAGGATCTTCAGCCTGTCAGGAACCCTGGAGACGGTCCGAGGACGAGGTGTCGTAGGCAGGGTTAGTACACCACACACTGGTCACGCAGTAGCCAAGATCTTGATCATCTGGAGACGGTGTCCGTTCATCAACGCACGCTAAGCAATCGACCGTATTTACTATGCATTCTGTCTGGTTTTGAGTATACTTTATTATACTACATACGTATGTAGTCTGGATTAAGGATACGGCAGTAGTTTATATCTCAGCTGCGTTGTAGACATGACTTGTGTAGCTCTGCATATAAAGCCTACCATATACACAAATTACATTTTATACAGTATCCGTACTAGTGCACCTTGAAACACATTTTGTGTAACCTTGTCACATTGTACTTGTCTTTGTGTGGTGTCACAGGAGCCAGTGTTGTCTAAAGAACAGCCAGCCTTTCAGTACAGCAGCCATGTGTCTCTACAAGCCCCCAGTGGTCATATGTGGTAAGTTTACTGTTACACAGATCACACTGCTACATGTTCTACTATTTAGTACATCCTCCAAAGGCTCAACAAAGTACACATACAATATACAATATTATACTCTTTCTATTATTTGTGTTTAGGGGGACGTTTCGTATTGAAAGGACTGATGGCTCCCACTTTGACGTCCGCATTCCTCCTTTCTCCCTGGAGAGCAACAAAGATGACAAAGCGCCCCCCGCTGGCTACACGTTTTAAATGCGAGTAGTCACTTTCCCCTGTAACATTGCCTCAGCCTTGAGCATAAGACTAGCCCTCCATGTTGTGTTTGAGGAGACTTGCTCAGTCAAGTGGAAGACCATTGGGAGTTAGGGAGGAGAGTCAATGTTGCCAAGCTGAGCTGGACATGTTGTGCTTTCAATAGCTGAAATATTGAGCAGGTTGTTTTAAAGTGGAAGAATTTCCTGCTGAGCTCTGCTGTCATGAAAAGAGCAACAACTCCAGCTGAGCTTCATACTGAGGCCTCAGTTGGATACCTCAAGTTAACATGTAATACAACAGTTAAACCACATGTTAGATTCTCCTTGATATTATTGTTTTGAATTTATGAAAACATGACGCATGACTTTGATCTTGGACCCAATTTTACTGTCATGTTTAATTATAATTTTTACAGTTCTCTTATGTCAGACCTCTGTGGGCCACTTACGAGAGGGAAATCCGATTGAAATCTGGGCCAGTTATAGTGTTGAAGTTAGTGTTTTACAACATTGAAGCACAGTGGATAGAATTAGGGTATGTTTGACACTGATCAAAGACTCTTTAATGTCAAAATGAAATAGAATCTCTGCAAATAATTCTCAGTAAAAATATACAAAACAATATGTTTCATATTCACCTTTGTGTCATATAGTAGATAACACATTTGGCAGCAGTTACAGCCTTCTGCAGTCTGTAGAAAGGTGTATTAGTTTTGAACATCTTAGTATACAGTCTCAGGTCTCTTGGCGGTCTCCCTCAGCGCCCTTCTCACATGGGAAATGCAGATTTTGAGGATGGCTTACCCTATACAGATTTATAGCTGTGCCATATTTGTTACTTTTTCTTGTATCCTTCCTCTGAGTGGTAATTTTTGATAAACCTTTTATAGATTTGTGTGGAGAGTAGTTTTTTCTTCATGATGCCATTACTGCCAGGAAATAGAAAAAAAGCCAACAAACAGATAACCTTGCAGATATAGATGTATTTAACCCTAAAAGCACTTGTCACATCTTGACTACTTAGTGATCTCCAATCAAAGGGTAGTGTGACTTATAAAAACAGTTAGCTGCTCCAGTTATAATTTTAGGTTTGACACTAAAGGGAGTGAATACTTACACCATCAAATAATTTGTAATTGTATTCTTTTAAGATATCTGGTTCCCCTTTGACAATTAAATTCTTATTTTCTTGATCAGTGCTTCATTAACTCGTAATTCCATCCACTGTGATTTAATGGTAATAAAGATCAAATAATGTCCAGGCGGCCTGAATACTTTTCATGTGCAGTGAACTGTATGCGTCGACAGCCCAAAAAATAATGTGAAAGTTGGGTCATAGTTATTTTTGAATAATAAATGCAGTCCGCAATTAAACAAAGTCCTTGGCAGCCATTGTTGGGGCTAAGATGAGTGTGTGTGTAATTCTCTGCTCTCTGGTAAAAATCAGAATGAACTCTTTGTCCTGTACACACATGCTGGATGTTGTTATTTGAGGCTGACTTTGCAAGCTCTGTGAAAAGTTATAAGCCTAGTAAAGTGAGAAAAGAAAATAACATTTGTTTTAATAAGTGTTTCTGAAGAAGTGATGAAATACTACTGTACATAGACATGTAATTAAAGGCAAAAACAAATAATACCTTTTGAAAAAGACCTCTTGACGTTTCTTGTGTATGATTTCTATTCATTATTAACTTATGTAGCTGTCGGTCTCAAATTTGCTCCTGCAAGGTTAATGCAGGCATTGTTTGCTTATGGAAAGTGTGTGTGTGCGCGTGCGTCACATTTATATTTTATTGAATTCCAAACCATCACCACCAGAGGTCAGTGCCCATTCGCTCTATTGAATGCTGACTACATGGACATAACTCAAGTGTATTTCATTTAGAAAAAATGGACTCGTCCATAAATGTTTCTATGTAACTGGAAATTATACTAAAATGTTCACTTTCACTTGATCAGGTAAAACTAATCTTTCCATTACTTTATCCTAATTCATGTTCGTTATGGAAATGAATAGATAAGTCTGTCAGTGTGTCTTGTTTCTTGTAGTGCTGCGCCTATTTGAATAAGAGCAGTTAAGCTCGGGTTATAGCCTCGTGGTTATGTGACCATCAGCCACAATATGCTATCCAGCAACATAAACCAATTAGTTAATATTGAAGATTTTTTTAACATAATAATGGGCTACTTTGACAACCAGATATGCTGATTTTTCTTAAAGACCACACGGGTTTTTAAAACGTATGAGTCATAGTGACCAGATGTCACTTTTACATGTGTGGAAAGGAGCAACATTAAACCGACACGTTCGCCTTCCCACAAAATTCCAAGTGTCGTCTAAGAAACTGCGAACTTAAAGGCTCGTGCTGCTCCCGCACTGCCCTCCCTCTCTCCTGGACTTGTGCTCACGTGCACTCGCTGCGCGCTCTCTTCCAGTTGAACAGAGGGTGTAATAAATAATTCAGTCCCAGCCAGGGAACACCTCAGTCTCTCTCTTCTCCCGTGAAGCCGCGGAGCTGCAGCCTCTACACGGCCTGTGGACCGAGACGCAGACGCGTCTGCTTCCTGCTCCGGAGCGGATAGAGAGAATCAACCTTGGAGAAGGACGAATGCGGGGTTTGTTTTAGCGTATTCATGACTTCCAGCGGTGGAGGAAGGACGGGGCAGACAGTCAGTGGTGAGACGTAAATATTGCCATGCCCTGCTTCGTGCACCACCTCCTCCGGTTCGTTTCCTCCTATGAGCTATATTTTAGAGGATAACTGCAGAGGGGAAAAATAAAATTACGTCGTTGTCGAAGGTCAATATTTGGGAGATGTGAAGTTGTGTTTGGGATAGGAGGCTGCTGCGGGCCACGATCTGAACGGTATACAGCATCCTGACTTTGCTGTGTCCGTGTTTTCAAATGCGCAGGCAGCATCCTCCGAGCTGAGCTTCACTCACTGGGATAAACAAGTTCTCAGAAGCTAAAAACGAGTGGTTCAACTTCTTCAATTTTTTGGAGTATTATTTTCTAGGCTGTTGGGCAATTCCGTCCTCTGTGTAACTGGGTAATGAACATTTTTTATGAGGAGTTTGGAATTGTATTGCTTACAGTGCATGCTTCACATATCAGCCCCAAACTGCAGGCTTTTAGAAAGATGTGATGCTGCAGACATTGTGATTAGCAAAGAATCTCAAACATTAATCAGACTGGCTTCTGCATGACTGCTTGGTGGAACCAGTCTTGTAGTTATCACAGTTCACATTAAAACAGGACCATGGGTGCCAAGCAGACCAAAGGCCAGGAGCCCAGTGGAGCCAGCCCTCAGCACAGCTGGAAACGAACGCCCACCAAGGAGCGGGGGGACATCTTGGCTTCCCTTATGGTGAAGTCAGGGGACCGGCTGAACCGTGGTGGGACGCCGCCGCCCTACCAGCGTCGCATCGGCATGATCCAGGAGATGATGCTGATGGCCAAGCAGGGAAAGCAGGACGAGGCCACAGAGATGCTCAAGACACTCCGACAGGTAGCAGCTCTATGTGTTGTTGTGTGTGTGTGTGTGTGTATGACTGTATGTTGAAGAGTAAGTAAAGCTCAGGGGTCACAAGTTCACATTTCTAGTACAAGACCACAATATCTATGATTGCTTTCTTTCTTTTCCTGCCTCTATTCATTTATTTCTGTGTAAGCATGTCATTTGATGTCATCACTGATGCCGGAACAGATGCCAGGCTCAGACTGACTGTTAACACGCTGACTAAACTAATTCAGATTGACTGCACACATTGCTTATGAATTGTTCACTTCTCTGCCTGTATGACTGAACATGCACCCCCTGGCTGGCTGGCTGGCTGGCTGGCTGGCTGGCTGGACCTGTTGTGCTCAGCCGGGATCTGCTGCACTGGTACAGTGTGGAGATTGCTATGATGTATAGCCTTTCAAGACATTTTTGCAGCACTTGGCTGACTGACTGGCTGACTCGCTGCCCTTGCTGTTGCTATAAAGAGAAGGTAAAGCCCAGCAGCAGACTGAAATAACCTGTTGTGGTTAGAAACAAAATAGAAGCAAGAACATGAAAATGCCACCAGCTGAATTAGAGGATTTGTAGAGCTTTAAAGAAAGAAAGGAAGGATCTGAGTGTAAAAGGTGTAATATATGTTTATCTTGGAAATGAGAGAGTAGAATAGGTAGTGAAGGGAGAAACCAGTTAATACGCTCTCATCCCTGTAGACAGCCCTGCACACAATCCATATGCTGCTCACTGTTTATCTCCCTATGACTCAACCACAGGGAGTCTCCCGCTTCTACAGACACAGCTTTTATAGTTTATTGTTTGGGCTTTGGAGATTTCCATCAGCTCCTTACTGTTACTGATACAGTGTTCTAATCAAACCCAATCAGATTGTTTATCCTTGAATCATTGACAAAGGAGGACCTAAGCAAGACGAACAGACGAAGGACACCTCTCCATCCTTAACCATCTCTGACACGGCTCTATTAAGCTATGATGGGAGGAGGAGAATCACAGCCTGACTGTGAAGGCAGAACAACACAGCAGTGTGATCATAGAGTTATTCTCAGTAAGCACTGATTCTGAGGTTTAGCAGCTATAGCAAAATATCATATATATATAAAATTGTGTAACTGCTCCATAGACAATAGGGCTGTTGAATTCTGGGAGTTGAATATAATTCAAATGGTAAAAAAAATCAAATACTAATCGAATTCTGAAATGACTATTCCAATGTGTATTTTTTTATGAAAGGGTTGGCTGAAGTTAGCAAATCTTTCCCTTCTAGCCTTGGCCTACCTGCATGTGAAAACCAATTGCTTTTGTCAGGTCTGATGAACAATAAAGTTATCGGTAGTGAGAGACACAAGGCATTGTGAGATCTTAGGGCTTGGAGCTACAGTAGAGAGATGACAGAAGGAATGACGGGCTGCGGCTGGGAATAAAAAAAAAAGGATGTTAATAAAAATGCCTATGTTATCATCTGCCATTAATTAGTTTGTCTTTTTCTAACAGCGCCAGCTGAGAGCTTCATGGAAACAGCTTATGTTAATGTTAGCTTCAGCTGTCAGTCAGCTTTGACTTCATATATTAAATTAAATCTATAGGAGGAGTTTGTTAAAGTACAACCCCTGAAAATAGTAAATAATAATGCCCAAGCCTGAGACCCATGTCAGATCTCCATTGTTACCAAGTTTGACATGTGTATCAACAGTAAGTATAGAGTGTGGTCTAGACCTAGTCTATCTGTAAAGTGTCTTGAGATGACTATTGTTACGATTTGATACCATAAATAAAATTAAATTGAATACAAGCACCTCATATTGGGATTCACAACAATACAATAAAAAGAAAAATAATCCTTTGGAATTCAATAGGACCTTCGCCCCTGGCAATATTGGTGCTTGGACCCTAATAAATTAAGAAAACAAAGAAAATCAGTTTCCCATTTAATGTCTATGCAGCAGCTCCAGACTTTGTACTTGATGACGTCACAAATTTGGGACATACTTCTCTGGTTTTTGACTTTGAGAGAGAGAAGCTTAAATTGGATGGTGTTCCCCTTTTTAATATCAGTTTTATTCTACTGGTAGCTCATCTGAAGAAAGACACTTAAATAGTCAGTTTCCTGTATCTTTAATTCATCCGGCTTCATTGTAACATATTAAGGCATTATTTGCAAACAGACACTCTCAAATTGGACCTCCATTATGGCACCAGATAGAGCTGCTGGGAGGTTTGTGGTAACCTATCAAGCCTCTATCCGCACTTAGGGGACACATTATCTTGTCATTAAGAGACTTGTACACAATTTACAAAGTTAAGATGATTCCGTATCTCATCAGTGCATCCATTCTTCATATGATTCAATTTACACTGTTGTTTAAGCACCAAATAGTGTTGCTTGTGATGTAGCAACAACAGAAAGTTTAAGGTTTGTGTGTGTAAACAGCAGTCCACATGGGAAACGTCCCCAAGCACAAAGCATTCTAACTGGGTCAAAGTTAATGATTTCAAGAGACACTATATTTCAAATTGAAGGAAAAACAACAGGTTTTAATGATTGGAAGAGCTCCAGTGACATAACCATCAGTCAAATTTGGCTTCATATCCTGGGGGGGTTTTATGCTCTGGTAGAACAATACTCGATGGACAGATCACACGATAAATTAGATAAAGACAATTACTGAGGAAAGCAGTGAGGGGGGAAAAACACCATGAGGGTTAAACTGAGACAGACACTGATGATGAAAAAGAGAGGGAGCAGTGGTAAGTGATTTGATAGACATTAGAAGATACTCAGAAGAAAAAGAGAGGAGAGAGCTTGTTTATGAGGAGAGTCACTCTTCGCTGGTTACCAGGTTATCCCTCCATGTTGCCATGAAACCATGGCGATGGCCAGAGGGACTCTGGCCATCGCCATGCACCGCACTAAGTAGACACCGCACAGCACTAAGTAGCCATGCATCGCACTAAGTAGACATTGATTAATCGAGCAGTGGACTCTGTTAGGAGCTAATAAGGAGCGTGCCTTCTTATTCACCACCATTCAATTAAGTTGACACCAAAGTTAGCATCTCTTCGCCACTTCCACCTGGGCTGCCTCAAAGCTATTCGCTAAACTACAACCAACAGTGTCAGTGGAAACCTCCACAGGCTCTAAATGTGTCTTCAAAAACACTATTGCAAGGATTCAGTGTTCATAATATGATTATACGATTAATCATTATACAATTGCGGTCTTGATACCCTGTTCACGATTACATTTTTAAATAACTTTGATTTTTTATCTTAAAAAACTTTTATTATTATACTTTTATTACTTTTTTTTAATGACTTTGATTCTCAATTAATTTTACGAGCCAACTGCATCGCAAACACTACTTTTTTCTGTGAGTTTTAAACAGACTGTATGAAATTTTAAAGGTCCCATGACATGGTGCTCTTTGGATACATTTATGTACTCCTTAGCGGCCCCCTAATACTGTATCTGAAGACTCTTTTATAGAGGCCTTAACGGTCCCCTAACACTGTATCTGAAGTCTCTTTTATATAGACCTTAGTGGTCCCCTAATACTGTATCTGAAGTCTCTTTTATATAGACCTTAGTGGTCCCCTAATACTGTATCTGAAGTCTCTTTTACATAGACCTTAGCGGTCCCCTAATACTGTATCTGAAGTCTCTTTTATCTAGGCCTTAGTGGTCCCCTAATACCATATCTGAAGAATCTTTCCCAAAATTTTGCCTTGGTGCAGAATTACAGCCACTAGAGCCAGTCCCACAATGAGCTTTCCGCATGTGCAATTTCTGAATCTGCTGCTTTTGAGGAGGAGAGAGGATGTGGCAAGGTGGAGGGTGAGGGTGTAGACTTGACCAACTGCCACTTTGCTCGTTTGAAAGTCATGATGTCTCTCTCTCATGGGTGGGCCAAATTCTCTGGGCGGGCAGAGCAGAGAAAGAGGAGGTAATCTTGCCAGATCGGCCCATCTGAGCTTTCATTTTCTCAAAGGCAGAGCAGGATACCCAGGGCTCGGTTTACACCTATCGCCATTTCTAGCCACTGGGGGACCATAGGCAGGCTGGGGGAACGAATGTTAAAAAAACTCATAAAGAGAAATTTTCATGCCGTGAGACCTTTAAAGCGCTACCAAGCCAATCCTCATCGAAGCTTCTATGTGTACAGGCTTGTGGTGATGCGCAATGTGCTATAGGTGCAAAAAAAAAAAAATCTATGTTTGGTACTGCCAATTGGTCTTGTTTTGTCATGGTTCATGAGAGCAAAAAACATTGTGGCAGAGAATCATGATATCAATTCTTAGCTAAAAATCATGATTCATATTTTATATAGTACATACATTGTTAATTGAACATCCTTCTTTTTCTTTGGTCTTATCAGCACTTAAAGGGCAGTGTCTCAACGTGGTGCTGTTTGATTGATTCAGCTTTGTTTTGGCTGCACTTTGAATCACGGTGGTGCAAGTGATGCCTGCTGTCTGTACCGTCTGTTCCATCACCAGCTAATTTAAGTTTTTTTAAGTGCAGTTTTCCTACAGAGATACAGTACATTTAACTTTGTGCCAGGTTTTGTATGCTGTCACCTACTACGATGGTGAGACTTTAAAATAAATTGAATTGAACTTTGATATGATGTTCAAACTACAGCCAAAATGTCAGAGCCATGTCATTGATGTAGCCACATGGCTAGCACAAATTTATACATATACAAATTTGTAAAAAAATACATTTGCCACCACCAGGTTTAAAAAAACTTCCTTTTCTTAATTCCAAGTTGTAAATATCAGAATTTTTCTTGATTTTAGCTAATGAAAGAAATAGTTTGACATTTTGCTAAGTAATTCTTAATTCATGTAATTCTGTTTATTTTAATTAAACCACAGTTAGCAACAGAAGGCTGCCTTGAACAGCACACAAGTAAAATTTTTGCACTTTATACAATGACATTTTAAATTAATATTTATAAAAAATGACGTAAAGACGTAAATAGCACGACCGATTCATCTGCTGCAAGCCCTGTTAGCACACCTCTCGCAGGGGTGACAACTCAAGAAAAAGCTGAAGAAATAATGTCCTCTCTGGCTGAAGATGGTGGTAACGGCTCGTCAGAGGCCGGTCACCATCCTGGCTGTTTGTTAAGGATGGAAGCTTGGAGTGTGGCACTTAGACCTAATTGAGTAACTGTAACTGCTGTTCATGTGAAATCCAAAGACAGTCTGATGCTTTGTTTGCTGTTATGTATCTTTGTAAGTCATTGTAAGTTGCAAGTGCACAGCGCCCCCTCCCCACTGGTGGAAAAAAAAGAAGTGGGCTCCCCCAAAGGCCACGGTATAGATCAAACTCTTATAGTTATAGTTAGGCCAGTAATTACACCTGTGCTTTTCATCCTATGACATATCTAAATGCCAACCTGAGAAAATTTCTAAGTCGCCAGAATAATCAACGGCACCAGTTTCACTGCACAGACCTGTAATATGAGAATATTAATTTCAATAACCAGAGATGGATGGCACTGTTGGGTCAGTTGTGATCTTCAACTTAGATCAATATCAGCTTCATAGATGGGTCCTTTTGCCATGGTTGCCATTTCCTCTGATTTATCCAAGAGCCTGCACTTCAAGTTACGTCTTTGTCCGTGTTCAGCCAGGTTCAAACCAACGCTTTGATGCTACTGCTGGCCAGCATTAATTACTGTGGGTGGTGCTTCCTAATGAAAGAAAAGCCCACACTCTTTTCATTAATATTTGAAGAGGGGCTACTGTTAATAATGCAGTGCTGGCTGGAGAGTGAATGTCATTTATGCAATGTTTGCAATTTCTTTAATATGTTCCACAATCTTTACCGTTAACAGATATACTTTTTGATTGACAGGTGAGAACTGCAGAAACTGGTAATGAGGAATGTTAGTCACACACACACACACACACACACACACACACACACACACACACACACACACACACACACATTTGTATTTTCAAATGTATGTCTGTGTGTGTGTGTAATGAAATGTCATAAAGAGTATTGTCAAAGAAAAGATTGTAGGACCCCAAGAAGAACAGCTTTTAGTTTAAGCTGAAGCTAATGGGGATCCAAGTAAAACAAACAAACAAAAACACACACAGATGATCGGTATTGAGAGAATGTATCATAAGGCATTCAATTTAAGATAAACTGAAAGAACAAATACATTCCCTCATGTAGTTGCACTTGAGACTGCAGCTGATAGAAAAAACATTTCCCACCATTCACCATCCAAGCATCATGGAAAAACTATAAAAGAAGATGCACCCACAATGCATCTTGTGTGATTGTGTGATCTCAACTGGAAACTGTGTGTGTCCGTGTATCATATCTTTAACATACACCTGTAGATGCACTAATCATAGCTTTCTCTCAACTGCTATGTTGCTATTAATGTTACTCATCTGAAAATACAGCAGCTGATTTTGTGTGTGTGTGTGTGTGTGTGTGTGTGTGTGTGTGTGTGTGTGTGTGTGTTAAGTCAAAGCGCCTGTCATTATTTACCGCCCCTCCTACGCAAAACAATAGGGAGCATGGAAACTACAGTGAGTCATACCTTTCTGTAGGAGAACGAGCATCTCTCGTCCCCTCTCTTTTATTTTAAATTTAAAGGGGGCTTTATTAGGGTGAAAGTTTCAATAACAATGTTGCCAAAGTATCAAAATACAATTAGAATTAGAAATGTCAGTATCTTGAGCAGATTACCAAGACTTTTACTGACCACATTCATTACCCACATAAGATTAAACCTTTCCAATTTGCACACTGTGTGAGCGAGTACTAAATGTCAGGATTTTTAATTCCATGAAATGAGCACTGTCATGCTACCATGGAGGCCCATGACCTTTCCATTACTACCACAATCAAACTTTACATTTTTTGTCCTACTACGATTAAGGCTCTATGAACAGCTTCTCAAAATGTCTAATCCTCTCCTGTGTCTGTCTATTAATTTTAAGCAGAGTCGTCATTCATGTTGACTTTTTAAGATTTAACAAATGTTCATGTGCGAAGCTCTGCCAACAGGTTAATGATTCATAGGCTTCGATGGTGCTTGAGATGTGACACATGTTCGTTTTCCCTCACCAGGATGCAGACAGTCAGACAGTGGGAAACAATGTCATTGTCAATTTCTTTTATTTTTGTGAAAGTGTTTTGTTTTTGCTTTCCTTAGTTTTGTTAATTTTGGTAACACTATTTTTGCCTCGTCAACCTTATTTGGGGTGAACAATTAATACCCCATCTTAACATCATCTCGGACTCACCTTGTGTTCTTTTCATTTGGATTTTGAGGAATGTTGTCATTGAATGCATTTTGTGTGAAAGCAATGAAAACTGATTCACAGTTAGTCCACCTAGACGTCTGTTTTGTGGACTGTGTGAAGGGTTTTGACAATGTAATTTCATGTTAGCAATCGAAAAAAAGTGGTATTAGAGTTGGGCGGTATCCAAATTTTGATACCGTCAAACCTCCCATTTTTACCGCGCTATATACGGTATTACCGTGACTAATTAAAAATAATGACGTACGGCTCAGTTGGCGTCACCAAACTGTTGGCTTGTGCCTACACCATTCAGAAACTGAACACCAAACACTAATACTGAAACACCTCTCCCTTCTCATTAAGTCAGAACCCCACATGCTGCCAAACTGCAGAAGTTGTGTTCTTCTTTGAGACCAGGTCACTTGGTGCGCGACTTGCCACCCCCCCCCCCCCACCCCCTTTTCTCCTCCACACTGTAATGTGATGACAACCACACATAAGGATTTTTAGGCATTAAATAAATAATATTTCATATTTAATCCTTGTCTTCTATATACAATGCATTGCTTTTTTTTAATGACGTTATTGAAAATGATACCGTTGCTTTTTTTAAGACCCCGCAGTATAACGCATTACCGTATTACTGCCCAACCCTGTCTGGTATATAAATAGATTGCCTTGTATGTGTCTTGCGTATATAAGTACTGTATGTACAATTGCAATAATGAGAATATGATGGTCTTATTCAATGTTTTTCCGTGTGTGTAGGACCTGGGCATGGAGTCAACTTCTCTGGATGACGTGTTGTACCGCTACGCCAGCTTCAGAAACCTGGTTGACCCCATCACACATGACCTGATTATCAGCCTGGCACGATATGTCCACTGTTCCAAGACGGTAGGACACGTACACGTGCACGCACATAAGCACACACCCATGGACGCACACACACATAAAAATCATCCAGCGTGAAACATACTTAGTAATTTGGGACGATTACAGTAAAGATGTTTGTGCATGCTCACACACACACACACACACACACACACACACACACACACACACACACACACACACAGACTGTGACTAATTTCGTTTTGGCAATCAGCTGATCTCCTGACTCAATTTGTCTGACACTATTGGGTTACGGAAGTGCTCTAAATGGTAGTGTGGCTGTGTGTGTCCTTGAGGGAAGCACTGCTCCTTGTATTTGTTCAAGAGAGAGAGAGAGAGAGAGAGAGAGAAAAGCCATCTGGATGACATCTTTCCTCCTGCCTTAAATGATGCCAATACATTTCTGAGATGATAAGATAATTGTTGTCATCAGTGATGTGTGTCTATTACATATACCCCCTGACCACCCACACTTCATGTAACATCTAGCCTCCTTAATTTGCTGTATTTCCTGTGAAAACAGGATGCTGGAGATAAAGGGGCCGTCAGAGGAAATTAAAGTTATTTTGCATATCTACACAAAACCAAGTCTTGAAATGAAAATATATATTCTACAAGTGTTAATTAAAAGAAAATGTTTTATCAGTTTATCTTTCACTTTTGTTAGTATTTTAATTAATTTGACCTTTAATTAAAAATAATCAAAATTTATAAATCTATTAAATGTACCAAAGATATTATTAAAAATAAATGTAGGCATCAATTAATTGATTTTCTTTTAACCTAAATGGATATTTCTGGGTTTTTTTTCCAATGGCATATTAAAATGTATTTACCATTTATTTATTTTATTATTTTGGCAGCTTCCATCCTCCATAGTATCCAGCTTCTGAATAATGAAATGAGAGTAAAGGTAAAAAAAAAAACTTAAGAAAACTACATTAACATGTATTCAGCTGTTGTTCCTATTGCTATTTTTATATTTAATTTCCAGAAAATGTTGTATTAACTAAAAAAGGAACCACATTTTTGTACTGAGTGCATCGTTGGAGTTTAAAATAATGGTCTTTATGTACAAGCCACATTCTGCAAGAAACTCCTCATACTGGAGCTGCAGATTGAAGATGTAGGCTAGGGTTGTGTGTACAGTTCATGATAGGTGAACAGAAAGTGGTTGAGAAGAGCAGAGCAGGAATGATAGAAACTCAAGAGAGGGTGCTGTTATGTTCAGAGAGAAAAGCAATAAGAGAGAGGAAGGGATAGAAGGTGACAGCGAGGTGTTTCTTTCCCTCATTCTGCTTCTTCCGTCTGTCTGACACGTTTGATTGCTATTGTCTTTTACTTTCCTGAACTTATTTAATGTTTAATGTTCATGAAATGTTAATGCAGCATCTATGAATTTCATAGGCCTATCTCTTTTTCCAAAATCAAATGTACAAATCAAACTTAATAAGGTGACTAAATAACAATATTACAACCTGTATATTGTCTCATCTCACTGCAGAGGAATCTAATTTTTGGTTTAATGGTTGGTTTTCTCATAGATATGCTCAAATGATACATACAGTGGGTACGGAAAGTATTCAGACCCCTTTAAATTTTTCACTCTTTGTTTCATTGCAGCCTTTTTCCAAAAATCAAAAAAGTTCATTTTATTTCTCAGTAATGTACACTCAGCAACCCATCTTGACAGAAAAAAACAGAAATTTAGAAATTTTTGCATATTTATTAAAAAACAAAAACTGAAATATCACATGGTCATAAGCCACACACCTGTCTATATAAGACCTTACAGCTCACAGTGCATGTCAGAGCAAATGACAATCATGAGGTCAAAGGAACTGCCTGAAGAGCTCAGAGACAGAATTGTGGCAAGGCACAGATCTGGTCAAGGTTACAAAAAAATTTCTGCTGCACTTAAGGTTCCTAAGAGCACAGTGGCCTCCATAATCCTCAAATGGAAGACGTTTGGGACGACCAGAACCCTTCCTAGAGCTGGCCGTCCGGCCAAACTGAGCTATCGGGGGGAGAAGAGCCTTGGTGAGAGAGGCAAAGAAGAACCCAATGGTCACTGTGGCTAAGCTCCAGAGATGCAGTCGGGAGATGGGAGAAAGTTGTAGTAAGTCAACCATCACTGCAGCAATCCACCAGTCGGGGCTTTATGGCAGAGTGGCCCGAAGGAAGCCTCTCCTCAGTGCAAGACACATGAAAGCCCGCATGGAGTTTGCTAAAAAACACCTGAAGGACTCCAAGATGGTGATAAATAAAATCCTCTGGTCTGATGAGACCAAGATAGAACTTTTTGGCCTTAATTCTAAGCGGTATGTGTGGAGAAAACCAGGCACTGCTCATCACCTGTCCAATACAGTCTCAACAGTGAAGCATGGTGGTGGCAGCATCATGCTGTGGGGGTGTTTTTCAGCTGCAGGGACAGGACGACTGGTTGCAATCGAGGGAAAGATGAATGCGGCCAAGTACAGGGATATCCTGGACGAAAACCTTTTCCAGAGTGCTCTGGACCTCAGACTGGGCCGAAGGTTTACCTTCCAACAAGACAATGACCCTAAGCACACCGCTAAAATAACGAAGGAGTGGCTTCACAACAACTCTGTGGCTGTTCTTGAATGGCCCAGCCAGAGCCCTGACTTAAACCCAATTGAGCATCTCTGGAGAGACCTGAAAATGACTGTCCACCAACGTTTACCATCCAACCTGACAGAACTGGAGAGGATCTGCAAGGAGGAATGGCAGAGGATACCCAAATCCAGATGTGAGAAACTTGTTGCATCTTTCCCAAAACGACTCATGGCTGTATTAGATCAAAAGGGTGCTTCTACTAAATACTGAACAAAGGGTCTGAATACTTATGACCATGTGATATTTCAGTTTTTGTTTTTTAATAAATATGCAAAAAATTCTAAATTTCTGTTTTTTTCTGTCAAGATGGGTTGCTGAGTGTACATTACTGAGAAATAAAATGAACTTTTTTTGATTTTTGGAAAAAGGCTGCAATGAAACAAAGAGTGAAAAATTTAAAGGGGTCTGAATACTTTCCGTACCCACTGTACATTTACTTTTTTTTTAAAAAGACAGAGTCCAGGCTGTTGTTAGGAGATCAAGCTTTCACATTAAATATAGTCATTTAAAGGTGTTGGGGAAAAAGTGGTTACAGCATACTATTGCAATATGTTCCGTGGCAATACTGTAGTGATAGACAGACGCCAAATATCAATCTATTATTTAGTGATCAATTTGTCTGCTTGACAATCCCATTTTGCAGCATTAAAACTGAAGTGAGATGAACAAACAAAGAAATTTACCATTTTAGGTAAAACAGATGTTGACAGTTTCCTTTTGGGGACATCTAATAAATTGCTAAATATCACTGAATATTGCTGTGCAAAAGGCTCAAGTCATGTCATGTACATAGGCCAAGCCCAATTATGCAAACAGCTCATAATGTTTCTTGTCTAGTGTCTACAGTAATTTTCACAAGTGCAACCGAGGAAGTAAGGTGACAAAGTGCAAAAGTGCCAAATCTTGGTTGGGGTGGTGGATCAAACACAGGACTTTCACCAAAAGGCAGGTGAAAAAGGTGAAACCAAAAGGCAACTGTCATTTTGAAGTCCTCATTTTAGTAGTAGACTCACATTAAGCTGATCCTCGATATTTTACTAACCCTAACCCCCATTTTCCACTGGGCATGTCTGTTCTGCATTCCGGTTTTGTTCTGTCCTCCGCCACGTGCCATACCACACTCGGAGCGTCTCAGAAGCAGAGTGTCTCGCTGTCAATCGCATATTATATTGTCTCTACAAGTAATCAAGGCACTCCTGTAATTAAACTCCATGCCTTCTCTTTCCTGGCGTTGTCCTTTTAAAAGGATCTGTAATGTCTATTATTTTTTCCATCTCGAAGATGAATCTCTCATCGTCTGTGGTGTTGTAGAGGAGACATAAACGATATTGGGGTAAACTGACTGGATACTCTAGTCTGCAACATATTTTGGGCTTCATTTAATAAACATAACCTGTAGTAGTACACAATCGTATGTGTATTGTTTTGATTACAATGTGGGGAATTACTTTGCGTTGCCTATTTATGTCTATTTATTTTTATTTCTCAATGTTAATCACCGGCATCTTTCAGCATCAACAGGGGACGCCATTGTTTTATGTGTGTGCGACGTCAAAAACTATCTATGAGTACAACGATCTGGTACAAGTTCACGGGTATTAAGTTACGAGTTTGACTGCCGTTCCAGGGCACTTTCACAGATAGAAGGTTGTGAAAACACGGGTTACGGGTTGCCTGGAACGCAGCATAAGTATTTTGTTGCTTAAATTAGTTCAGTTAACTATGTGTTTAAAGCTGCACCTCTTACGTTAAATAGAACGGTCACATGATTATGGTTACATAATTAAACCGCCACCGTGTGGCAGTAAATTCAACATCATATGTGGTATTTTGGGAGTCTTTGAAAATCAACCTATTGTATGTTGTTTAGGTATAAGGATGCATTGTACTAGAGGTACTGTACGTTACTCTTTAGATTTTGCATCCTTACATCTTATTCTTTACTGCAACCACAAAGAGTTCAAAGCCATAAAGACACTTTGGTTGACAACAAGAGTATTCCCAGAGGCTTCTCATACCCAACACACATACAGTAACCTGCTGTGCCTTCAGGCACCTGATAAAACTGCAATTGTGCAGAGGGAACATGTTTCAAGAATCTTGTTTCCCCCAACATGACATTCACTGAGTGCTGCCCATTTTCTGCACTGTTTACTTCACCTCCATCTGTTACTGTTATTTTATACAGCTTTTTCAGAATGCGTACCATGACATTAAATTGATGTATTTCAGTCGATACTCGAGAAAACAGAATTTATTGAACAAAGCTAAGAGCCTAATTAATCTGTCTGATTAATATGAACATGGCTAAATCGCTGGAGGATTAATAACACCATTCCACTATTAAACAAATGGACTGAAAACATCTTTAGTCATGAAAAGAGCTAGAGTAAGGTAGTAGTTATTGTGGTGCATAAATAAAAGTATAATAACATGTCATTCATACATTACATTAGTGTTAATCTTCTCTATTGCATTTATTGATCTTTTAGGAATATAAAAGGAGAAAGGAGACACTGAAGAAAAAAGAATCACTCATTACCACCGAATCACTAAAAAAGTATTTATATGCCCCAAACGACAGCAAAATATTCTGTATTTCAATGTCTGAACACAGCTGTGTAATGTAAAGTATGAAGTAATTTTATTTTGGTCGCAGTATTACACGTCATACATTATACATAAAACACTACAATTCATTTTTGGATAATGCTGCTACTATCAATAATAAAAGACACTCATCCGCACTTACTACACACATACTATGGAGGATGGAAGCTGCCAAAATAATAAAATAAATAAATGATAAATACATTTTAATATGTAATTAGATTCTAGTCAATCCAGAATGAGTCGGGGTTGGGGTGGGGGGGATGCAATCAATCAATCACACTGCATCATATCCATGATCCAATTAAATGTAAACAACTGTTGTTTAATTAAAGGTCAATATTTTGAATGAATTTCTTGAACATGTTATATACTACTCTTATGTAATACTTTTATATAATCTCGCAATGTTATAATGTAGAAAGACAATAGAGGATGACATAAACACACTATTTTCCAAGTGGGTGTCTCTAGACAGATGGCTAAGAAAAGTTGCATCTAACCAGCTCTCTGTTGCTGTTTCACTGACCCACTGAGAAAACAGGGCCACATTAATGGGGTTAACATCAACGTATTTTAACCCTTGTTGTGTGCATTTTGAAGAATTGCATTAGAAAATGTTGGTGGAAACGGCAATAGTAGAAAAAACATTTTTACGCTCTCTTAAGATGGGTTTTTTTGTCTCGAAAAAATAGTTAATAAGCTAAATGTGAGATGGAAGCAGCTTTGCCAAACAAGGTGTGACGTAGCGAATATGTAACTCACATAACTATAGTCCTGGTATTCATTGGATGGGGGAATGATCGGGAAATGGGTCCCATCCAGTGCAGCATACACAGTGCGACAAAAGGTGTGTATTGGTTGCGGTGTGCTATTGCCTGTGCCTCAGCCACGTCAGGTATATTGACGAATTGGTTCAACAGCTTGAATCGTATGGCTCTACACACAGCGTATACACAGTGGTGAACGGTTGTCTCGCTAACGCCAAATGTCTCTGCCACAACCCCGTATTTTGCAGGTAGCCAACTACGATGCTGCCTCTGTCCATTTAGCCAAAGAACTTAGTTTCTAATCTCTTTGATTCCACAAGCCGTTTTGCAATCTACAACCATGCGTAACGTCAACTTGTGACGAAACTACACTTTTTTGGAGTTGTCTAGTTTATTCACTCTAAACCATTTGATGGAAACACTTGTAATTTGTATTTTCTTTTTTTCGCGACATTTTAAAAGTTTGCTTAAAATTCGCTTAACAATTAGATGGAAACATGACTATTGTCCATGCCCATATGTAGAGACATTTAAATGAACAATAGCAGTCAGCAATTTGCTTTTATTTTGAAAGTGACGCCTGGCCACTGTATTTTTACTTACCAGGAGTATTTGTTTTTTAATTCATTCGTAACATTTCATTAGTTTTTTTTTCTTTTCCTGGCAGAAATGGACTTTCAAAGAAGTCGAAACACTAGCAACACTTGTTGATTTAAGAACTTATTGTGAGAAATACTACGGGTTTTGGCCTTCATCGGGGTAACTGGCTTTCATATAATATAAGCAAATCTTGTGCTGCATCTGACATCACTTGTTCACTTATTCAGTACTCCCTATGTAACAGACACTTGTTTATAATAGAAAAATGGTAAATTGAGATCTGTGATTCATTGTTATTTTGAGTCAGCACACAACAGTGATTTTTGCATATATAAAATGCAACTTATTGCGTCATAGGATTGCTAGCAGAAAGTAGTGTACATGCCATGGACACTGTTACATTGTGCACTATGTAATGAAAAAATTCCACCCTCTGAGTAAGGGCGGTCATTAGTTAGTCACCACAACAGTAGTCAATAGGGGGAGATTTCACAGCTGCTTCACAATAAAAGCCTGTCTGTTCAATATGTATGTAGTACATGAAACTGCAGCAGAAAGAAATTTGCATTAGTAGTTTGCAAATACAGCTCTAATAAAAATGTATTGGAGCAATGTGTAAAATCTATCTGTTATATTAAAGTAAGAATAGGAATGTAGAGGTGTAACAAAACTTTAAACCCCTGAAACATTTATACATTACAAAGGAGATACTAAAGCACTAAAAACCTTTCACTGACTTTCATTCTCTCTGGTCGCCTGCATGACCACACCAGCAATCAGTTTCATCTGGTGACACTGCTCAGTTGGGGGTAGAGACCATCAGTGTTTGGGTGGGTCAGTGATATCACCAGATGTGAGGCTTAAGGGGAATGAATATGATTACGACACAGGTAAAATATGCTGTGTCGGGCCCAGAGCAAAGGACAAAGGCCAACTCAGAGCTTTTGGAAAATAATCTGAATTTCAGTTTAACACATCCTGTTAACTCACACACTCACACTGCTAGAAGAAAAATGCTCACACACACAGTTGCTCCATCCTGTACCCCCTTTATAAAAAAAAAAACACGCTCAGACTGGTAAACACACACACACACGCACACACTGTTCTTCTCTATCTCACACAGACACACGGGGAAAGGGTTAGGGTTGAAAGGTCTATTCATTGCAGTGTGACTCCAGCTAAAAGCAGGGCGTCTTGTAAATCTACACTTACAGCAGCTGAAATCTTTGCGGCTTTGTCACTGCAGCTGCTGTGACTCTCTCTGTTATGTTCTCTTTTCTCCTACTTTCACCTCTTTATTCTTCCCATTTCACACCTCATATTTCTCCTCTTTGCAGTTTTTGAGTCATCTCGGCTTCTCACTGATCTTCTGTGTTCCATTCATCCGTGTGAATCCTTCTGCTCATTGCTCAGGTTTCATTGGCTCATTAACTGTGTCTGACACCATGACTGACACTGACCGTTCACTATTACAGTCAATTATCAGCCAATCAGCACTGAGCCCTCTATGTTGTCATGTGGCTGAAATGCTTTGGTCCCAGGGTAGGGTTGGGCATCGTTTTGATTTTAACAATTCTGATTCCAATTCCAATTCTTCATTTTGATTGGAGTTCTAATTGATTCTTGATTCCGATTATTAGTTGGAACTGGTCACGTGCTTATTTCACAGATGAAAGGAAACTTTTATTTTGATTCAACGGTGGTTTACAGTTGTTACCTGACTTTTTCAATGTAAAATAAAGCCATATTTTAGAGTGCCACTTACTGTGCTCCATGACTGCAACACAACAAGCGTCTGGAAGTATGGTGGCCGCTATGGAAACCCAAACTTGCATATGTTAAATTTGGAACAGATCAAATTCAAAACCATATTTTTCAAACAATTCAAAGTTGGAACCGGTTCTGGATGCCCAATCCTATCCCAAGGTTGAATTTACCAGTGTCAGCTCCGTGCCTCTCAATGTTGAGGTCCCAGTGGTGGATGGTGTTTAAGATGTCAGAGTTGGCTTTCTGTCGTTACCATGCAATGAACATTTTCCTTTTTATTAACTGTAACCACTTCTCTTCTTGTACCATACTTTAGTGGACACATGCAGATAGTATTTAAAGTGAGAATTTTAAAAATATAAACAAAAGAAAAAAGTGTTTGATTGTAAAATTCAGATTTTTGCAGACTCATTTTATGCAGGGGTCATACACTAATGTACATAAAAAAACATAATATGGAATCTATGCTAGCTGATTAATAAGAACAGGGCATGGATTGCTAAACTATTCCCGGGGGAACAAACTTCATGGCCTCAGCCGTTGACAGGCGTAAGCGGTAGGGGTGGGGGTGAAAATTGATACAGCATAATATCACGATATTTTCTGTGGCAATACTGAATCGATACACAGACAATCTATTCGATTTTTTTTTTTAAACAGTGCTGTGTGGACAGGGTGCTTTTTTTCAGATCAAAGAAAGGAAAATCCACATTTAAAAAAAAATGCCTCTGTCCGTGTGGACTATAGGCCTCAGTTGTTAAACACTGAGTGCTGAAATAGCTATACACACCCTGTGTAACTTTCAGCTAAAGGTAACTTTCAGTTAAAGGTAACTTTCAGTTAAAGGTAACCCAACCCACCCAACCCCAAACCCCCCTTCTGTCCCCCCACAGAAGACATCAGTGTCATCAAGGATATCTATGCCCCTGTAAAGCACATAAAGTGATTCCTTCCTGAGATCTGAGATCCAGCCATGATTATGAGTCAGCTGTCTGCCAGGTCTTCCCCTGCACCTCCTGACCGCAGAAACGAGAGCAATAAGATTGAATTATCCCAACAATTCATCTGCAGAATGGAGGAACAGTACCAGTAATGAGAACCAGTAATTTACCAGAACATTCAATGCATGCAGTGAAAAATAGGACAAGTAATGGTTCCATTTGTACTGTGCAAAATAACTTCATGAGCGGCAGGCCGACCTGAGGGAAAGAAACAGAGATGAATCAGATGGATAAATAGGACAGAAGGATGGAGACAGAGGCGAGGCCATCAGTTCTCTGGAGACTGGAAAGATTCATAGATGTGTTCTGTATCAATAATGTAACGAGAGAGAGAGAGAGGCAGGACAGCTGAGGAAGGAGAGTATGAAGACAAACAAAAGGGAGGAAGAGATAGGGACAGCAAAAGAGAAATAAAGGATGGGGATGGGACAGAGTGAGAGTTGGATGCAATGAAATGAAGAAAAGGCCACAGTGAAGCCATAAGGCTCCAACCAGATGCTGCAGCTGCTGTTTTCCTTGACCCGAGCTCTCTCTTAATTCACTTCAACACAATTCAATTTCTGAAGCTTTATTTACATTATGAGACCTGTCTTACTGGATATTACCAGTAGCTTCAGTACAAAACACATCAATACATCTCAACTACAACTACAGGGATACGATTTAGCTCTAAATTATTTGTCTAAAAAATAAAATTTCAACCATTTAAAGACAGTTAAAATTTGATTAAATGCTGCGTTACTGACTTTAGACCAGGTTTTTATTGATCAATGGCACGATCACTTTCTGCTGCCGCAAGATAGCAATGCGCCAAGAATTCACCTGACCACATCTCCCTGTAAGACCAGCCAGTGGTGGGTAGAGTAGCCAAAAATTGTACTCAAGTAAAAGTACTGTTACTTCAGAATAATATGACTCAAGTAAAAGTAAAAGTAGTCATCCAAATAATTACTTGAGTAAGAGTAAAAAAGTGCTACTCAAGTAGTGAGTAACTGAGTAACGTCTGATTTATTTCTTAACACAAGCATCAACCAGACAGACAAAAATACAAAATAATAATCTTTAGGCAAATTATAGTTCATCCAATCAATAAAATAAATTAAAAAGGGGGGTGGTCCTCCTGGTCTGCGTTGCCTTGGCGACGGTTAATTCTGACATCTTTGTTTTACAGCTACGACTGTAAAGCTAACCTGTCCCGGTGCTGAGATAGTGTATGGTCACATGACTGCATAACGACATATGATTGGTTAAACACAGTCACGTGGTAGAGCCTTCAGCGGAAGACTCTCTCTTTGTCAAAATAAAACATTAAAATGAGACGTACGCGGGGGTAAAAACAATGACGCGTAGAATACCAAAGAGGTAAAAAGAAAAGTAACTAGCTCATTGTAGCCTGATGTAGCGGAGTAAGAGTACAGTTTCTTCTTCACTAATCTACTCAAGTAAAAGTAAAAGTGTAGTGATTTAAAACTACTCCTAGAAGTACAATTTTTTCAAAAACTTACTCAAGTAAATGTAAAGGAGTAAATGTAACTCATTACTACCCACCTCTGAGACCAGCACACCCATAGGGGCAAAATATGGGTGCAGGTGCATTTGTAAGATAGGGCCCTAAATGTGCGTGTGTGTTGCAAACTAGAAACTAGAAATTCCAATTATATTATATATATATATTTGTGTGTATATATGTATATGTGGATGTGGATGTAGTGGAGGGTAAAGGCACGTAACACATCTGTCTGTAATTTTGTCCAATTACTCTTAATATATCAGGCTAATGTGCTTTCCCCATTCTCCCTTGTCCAACAACACAAAACAAAACAAGACAACACAACTGACTAACCTGGACTAGTGTTTGCTCAAATCAGTGCAACTCTGAGCTCAGCACATCAGGTTAGACTGTGGTTGGATGGGGTGAAAAACATTTTGGACACGAGGTAGGCTACTCCAGGAGCAGTTTGACTCCTATGTTGACTAGTGCAGGTGGCTGTTTTGTGAGGTTAGTTTTGTAGAAAATGAAGGAAATTTGTTTTTATGTTCAATTTTTTTTATAGGATAATACCACCAGATCCCCCATCAGTTATGTATCTTTCCAGGTTTGCTCTCCAATTTAAAAAAATAAAGAAATTTTAAATGCCCATATAAAAAGAAAAAGCAGAGCTAAGTACTGAGACAAAATGAGTAAGAATACGAAATGAGTTATTTCACTATGAATGTTAAAATGTGAATAAACACAAGAAAATAAGATGTGTCCTCAACTTTTTTGCAACGTCTGACCACACAGACACATTTACAAGAACATCTTCACAGTTTCTAGACGGGACTCATTATCGCCTCATTTCATTAAAAAAAAAAAGAGAAATTCATTTGGGATCATCATCCTCCCTCTGGGTATCAATTCATCCACTTTCTGTCTGCTAGAAAATTGTTTTTCTGCTTTATGACCCAACATCTGTCCCTTTAGTATTTTACCAAGCAAAACATATTGATTTTTACAAACATTCTGACCTCAACAACAATCTGGTACCTCACAGTTTAGCGGACTGAATGTCTTTGTTGATATCACTTCTTCCCCTCACCATCTGTTTAAGACTGGAAACTAAGGACCTGCGAACCTGACTCACCACCTGAATAAATGCATTTCAATATGGACGCCTCTTACACACAAACATGCACGCATGCACCAACGCACATTTGAAGTTATGGTACAGTGGAGAGTTGTGGTGGTATTAAGGCAGACGGGTGGAGTTGAAGCAGTGTGTCAATAACTCAATAGGTGTTGTCTAAAATTGCTTCCTCGTTCACTGTTCCCTACATGATGAAAACTCAGAAGGGTTCATCACATTAGGTAGTAAATTGAGATGTCAAACATTGATGATTGGGTCACAAGCAACAAATGCAGTGACTGTAATTTACATGTCAGTCCTATGAGGTTCTGAGGGAAATCATCACATTGTGGGAAATTGGTACAAGGTGAATACTAGGTAGCAAATAGGGAGTGATTATTTACACAATCAATGCAGCATGTAGCGTTGAATTCCCCAGCATTACTGCGTGTGTGTGTGTGTGTGTGTATGTTTCCTATCAAAACATTACGTTAACAGAAGGTGTGTTTGCTAATTCTTTGCTCCAGTGATCCTCAAATCCTTTAATGATATCTTTGTGTCTTTATTCTGTCTGTTGGTGCTGTAACACTTCACTGCTCTGTCGTGTTCTGTCATGATGTTGTGTCAGACGTGACATTTCCCCTCCCTTACCCTCAAACTCTGTTTACTGTAAAACCTTTGACTGACACTGTCTAAACCACATGTTACATATACAAAATACATACCTGTCACTTATTTATTAAGTATGGCGTACTTGTTGCTCATTTCCACAATGTCGTCCTTTTACAAGAAAATATCTGAATAAGGTATGACTGATGCAAGATTTATCTTAGACAATCTATCACAATATTACAGGTCCATTATTTATCAGCTACATTTGAGATTGGGGTGTTATTTGATATTAGATTTTAGATTTATGCTACAAACAAACCTAACAAAAATAAAAATTTAGCTGGTGGTTTGTGGGTCTCTATCTCTGTGTCCAATAGGAGGGCGACTCTCTGGGGGCGATGGAGAAGGTTTGTCGTCAGCTGACCTACCATCTCAGCCCACACTCACAGTGGAGGAGACAGGGCCTGCTAAAGAGGAAACCTCAGTCCTGGTGAGTTTGGTAATGTGTGCATGTGTGCGTGCATGTGTGCGTGCGTGGCAGAAATTGCAACTCCCTGTTTGTTACATAATGCTTTCTAACCCAAAAAAAACCCATCTGTAAATCAGTGGATAATTTTTTTAGCTGTTACACCCTCCTGCAAAAGTACAAGTTTCCCTATCAGAATTTGATCTGTTTGGTTCAATAACATTTTCAAATATTTGAAATAATTTAATCCACATTCAAGTTTGCAGAGCACACAAGTGGAAGTAGCCATCTTGACCAATGGAAGACTGTATTGTGCCTAATGGGCCGCACAGTGCCGATCAACCTGCTATTTTCATACAAGGTTTTGGCTCCATAAAGGAGCCACTGAGCAACTCTTATAGGAATGAACAGGACTCTGCCTCAAACACGTATGCGGTAATATTACACCCCATGGTGTGTGGCTATGGTAGTTACGTCTCTTCTGTTTTTGTTAACATCTCAGTGAGTCACCAATGTGTTATCATCTGCTGCCCCTTTGGGTGCCATGGAAAAAATCCACTGATGTCTCTGTCTTTAATTTTCTCAGCGTCTCATTGACACAGTTGGAGATGAAATCAGTTCCTTCTGTGTCACCATCAGTGCCTCCCTTTGCCTTTTTGTTTCCCTCTAACTGTCAAGTAGTCCTCATCTTTATGCATACATTTTTTTTTTTTTTTTTTTTTTAATCTTTGCATTATGTTGTTTGGGTTTCAGTCTGACTTTCAGTACCAATCACATAGTAAATGTTGCTCGATGAGTCTGCATTTGAGGTTTTGTCTGTATGTGAGCTGTGGCTGTAATTTCTTTCACTTTGCATTTCTTTAGCTTTCACTCCTGTCTTCTTCTTTGCACCTTCATTATGTAGAAACCTCATATTAAAAGGTATGCAGCCAAATCAAATGGATGAATTGGATGGATTTGATATACAGCAGTATTACACAACATGCACATCAGTTATGAAAAGCATCTATAAACTAATCAACATGATTTTCCAGCTCTGTAAAGTCCAGCCAGGGAAGAATTATCTTCAGACTATTGAAAGCTGTTCTCAGTATAAATGTGTGTGTGAAACACTGCGTTCAACTTGCTGTCGCAATAAAGCAGTATAATTGAAAGCATCTGCCTCCCTAGGAAATGATTTGTTGTTACCTTTAGGGAAATTAAGTAAAGGGTAAATCCACCACATTTTCACATTATTTTGTTTACAGGTGTCGGGAGTACTACTGCATAATGGGAAAATAATAGTTTAAGCCTGTTTAAGTTAAGTTAAGCCATTTTTTTTGTCTGATACTGTATGTGGGGATAATTCAAATTTGAGTTAATACATTTTACACATTTAAATTTGGCCATCAAGTTTGACTTAACAATACATTTTTATAGGGTGTTAAACGAAAAAAGCTCCTTTAAATACATTTACTATATCAGTAACAACAATGTAAATAGTTACCATATACGCACACTTTGCATACCTAATCACCATATTAAGTTTTACTATAAAGGGTTGAAAAGACGACTTCTATTCCCTTGACCTGCCTTTGCTGTAAACCTGATTACTGTGTGATGCATCCCGGTGGGAACAGACGGTAGAAAAATGACATTGTAGCAGCACACATTTGGAGAGAGGATTTCCCACTGCTGTGTAAATGGAGGATCGGTAGGAAATATCTCTTTCTCAGCTGTTAGCATGAACATCAGGTGTCAGCTCCTCTACACAGTTTGCAGACGAATGCTTGTGTGGGGGAGGATAACAATTCAATATGGGCCAAAAAGATTGGATCCCTGCTGAGTGTGTGTTGGGTGTGTTTGGGTGTGCGTCATTGCCTTCCCAGTCAAAAATGATGGGTTGCTTTTGTTTTATCAAATGGCAAGCTAAAAAATTGCTGTTAAAGCAGGGTCTCAGCTATGATGGAATTTAACAATAGCTGGAGATGAAAATGTATATGAATAATTGTAATTATCTTTAGTAATTCTGGACTGGTGGATGATATTTAATCAACACAGTGCCGCAGTTGGCACATGAGGCTGTCATCAACTCTAGTCAGATGATCAGTCGCAGGGCAACAGATAAGATTGAAATATCTTTTTGCATGGAACACACGCTATTAATGTCCTCCCCACACACACACACACACATACACACACACACACATTGCCATGCTAATTACGTCAGCCTCTTCCGGAGCCAACAAAAAGGATGAAAAACATTTTACAGACATCCTCCATTGACAGCTCACTCAGTTGTCTGTGACAGTTGTGTGGCCCCTTGCAATCAAAAGTGATTTCCCATTAGTCAGCGTCGCTCAAAGCTGAAGTTTATAAATGACAAAAAAAAAACACTGGTGGTGTGTTGTTGGAAACAAGTGAGTTTACCAGACCTCTGAAGCCCACTCCTCATCTCTGCTTGAAGCTAGCAGCTTGAGGCTACATTAGTTGCTACGAGCATAACGCCCCTAAATCTCCAGCTGAGCTGTCGGCGTTCGAAGCATTGTGGAGAAAGTAGTCTCTAGGTTTGGACAAGAAAGAAGAATGCATTAAATAAAAAAAGATGGCTCATTGTTTGTCAGTTTTGAACTCTTCAGTCAATATATTAATGTTATTATCAGACACACACACACACACACACACACACACACACAAACGAACAAAGGACAATTCATTTGTAAATTTCTTTTAAATATAATATGAGGAGAAATTTAAATGTGTTTGGGTTTTTCTCTGTGAGACAGACCACCTTATTTTTGGCCTAATAGCATCTCCATCAGGCCGACATTGGAACCTTATTCAGTATGTTATATTACATTTGAGTTAATCTAGATGGTACAGACAGCATGACTTAGATATGTTAGACTCATATCTGTTTCTGGAAAAACAAAGATAAAGATCCACAAACAGGAACGGAGAAATTACTAAATAGTTAATTTACTTATTTAAATGCTAATTATTCTTGGATTTTTTTATATCAGCAGTGAAATACTATACGCAGAAGAACTTGGAAACGTTCCTCCCAAGAATAAATATTGCCATCTTCTGCAAAACAAACAAACATTTCACTGTAATTTGTCTCCTTTGGACGAAGAATTAGAATTAAAAATCTTTCTGCTCACTCCCAGATTCAGGTCTGATGTGTGATGGACAGAGGAGGAAGGTGTGATCAGACCAAGCTGTGCCTGGCAGCTCTGGATCTGATATGAAATTGAGATCACAGTGAGTGGCTATGAAAATAGCCATCATTCCTTCTAAGGATGGAGCATATACAGTATCACATGTAAATCAACTCGTCGATAGTTTGTTATTGTCTATTCAACAAGAATGGTTGTGGTTGGGAATCATGAAAACAAAGCAGGGTTAACAAGGCTTACTGTTTGTTGTCCAGATGCTTAACAAAGACCCCTTTCAGTGTGCTCAACAAGTCCATTCAGTGGTTTGAAATGAGGCATCCACACAGCTGAATGTCTAAAGCAGCCTGGTCTCCTCTCTGCTTTACAACCCAGGTCTGAGAGCCCTGCAGAGAAAACTGTAAAAGGTAAACAATGTGACAGCATGTATTACATTTAGCAGAGACACTTCTACTAAGAAAGAATTGGTCCTGTCAACTGTGTTTGATTGAAGTCATACTCTGGGTATAAAGAGCAAGCCAGGAGATGGGGAAGCATATGGACACAAGAAAAACTCACCATCAATTAAAAACCAGCTACTCTGTGCAGTTATTACATTTGAAACAATTTTATTTTAGTAGTTCTTTTTGCCATCATTAGGAAGGATCGTGTGATATCCGGTCTCGCGATGTAACACATTCCTTCACGGCACTGCACACATACGCCCATTCGGGAACCGGCTAACGAGGTAGCAATGAAGTTTTTCCGAGTTTTTCACACTGTTATCATGGCTGAGCTGGCAAAAAATTGTCGGAGGAACAGAAAAAGAGGAAACAGCAGACTGACCGTGCGAGGAGTCAGGCACAAATAAACATAAGAGCTGCCAGATATCTATTCTGAAGCTGTAGGGAGAGCTCTATAGACAAACCTGCGAGCAAACAGCAAAGAAATGGCCAAAACAGTTACAATTACAGTTCAAAATCATTACAATGGTCTGTAATGGGTACAAGTGGCCACTCCATGCTTTATGAAACACTGATAAAACCATTCTGCTCCTCAATCTGAGATAATTACAGTGTAGTTGAGATGTCTCTTATAGTAATTGCCCCCCAGTTTTGTCCACCATGCTCATACTGCGTCTTGAAAAGGTCCAATAAGGCATCCACTGGCTTTTAGGAGCAGTGAGCCAAAAGGCTTCAGCAGGCAAGATGTTGACTGACAACCAACGAGTAAACAACTGCCTGTCTGTTGACCATTCTGCCCTGGACCTGAATCAGTCTGTCTGCCTCTTCCTCTGGGTCTTGCATCTTTGTGTTTTTTCATTAAATTGTCATGGTGTTGAATAGGAAATAATGAGGTCTTGCTCAGGATTTGCTTAACCACAACAATGTTTGCAATGGAAACTCATGACACACTGTTATACACCTACACACACACACACACACACACACACACACACACACACACACATAGAAAAGGTCAGCCTACACCTTAAATAATGATAATACATTTACCTTCTTGTACTGTCTACCAACGTCTAGTTCTGTCTGTCTGCCGCCTGCTGATTGGCTGGCTGTGACTGCCGCTCCGACAGATTTACCAGCTGCCTTCCACCTATGTTCTGACCGCCAGCACGGAGAGAAGTTGAGTGTAGGTGTCTCTGCCTCCTCTGCTTTGTCTCACCAGCAGGCAAAACTAAGCGGGAAGGATATTATCCCTGATATATATTTACATTGGTTTGTCAGTGAAGGACAGGGATTATTTTAAGGTGAATATAGGGTTCCACTAGTATGGGCCACAGTTTTAATCTGAAGCAGTTGATGACTGATATTCAGAACACATTTATTATTGTGATATCCTATTTCTTTACGCTGATTAGGTCCTGGAGAAGGCTCAGACTGTACAGGAAGTCAATACTATGTGTTGTGCAGAGCAGTTAAACACCTGGACTGTGGAAAGGACAAGCTACTGCATAATATATATTTTTGTCCATTCCATGGATTGAATTTCATTTTTGGTGATTATCGATTAAGCCATTAGTTAAACACATAAAACGTACACTTAAAGGGAATAGTCAGGTGTTTTGAAGTAGGGTTGTATAAGGAACTTATCCATAGTCATTGTATTACCAACAGTAGATGCTAAGAAATGTACTGCTGTAGACAGGGGCAGCAGCACAACTTGTTTTAGCCACCAGTCAGTTTAAGTGTATGCTATATTTAGAACATTTGTATCGCTTTAACTTGCCCAGTTCGTTCCTTGTCGTTCCTTTTTGTCTTCATCTTGCCCCTCTATTTCCCATGCAATTGTTTTCACTGTAAATCCCTACTTATGTTTATAATTTCTCAGTTGATTTATGTCCTGTATATGTTGTCTTGCTGCTTTCTTCAGTGCTCAGCCCTTTTCTCCCTCTGGACTGGTGTCCACAGAGCGGGTAGACCTGTATTATCGTGCATAGAAGAGGACTTTTACTGTGCCTTGACACCATTTCCAGTCCCTCTTATTTGGCTTCACTTGAATTTATATTAAAGGATGTAATCATAGAATTTGAGCAGCCCACATGCTCGCAGTTTTCAAAATGATTTAGAGTGGGACCATTAACTTCAGTCTTATTAGTCTAATATTAATTCTGGCTATAACTTACTATACTAGAGATAATAAAGATTCAGTTTCAAAATTAATCTGAGCGCTTCAAAAGCACTTGGATTCTTTTTCTTTCTCAACCTTTTCTCATTTTAATCCACATCTTTTTTTCTCTTTCCCTTGACTCGTCCTCTGAATCATTTTCTCTGCCTCCCGGATTGTGCACTTCTGCCTTCCCTCGCTGAGCAGCATAGTCACCGTGAGGCGGTTGCTGGCTTTACAATAACTGTTACAAACCAGTGAAACACCCATTTCTAAAAATATATGAGATCATGACTAAACCAGCGGTGATGCTGTGTGAGTAGAAGGCAATGAAAGATTCAGTAGAAAAGGGGATTCAGGCTTCTGATCAATTCGAATTATGTGCTCTCAGAGAAAAAGAGAAAAAAACGGTGAATTTTTAATGGGAGCCCAGATGGTTAAGTGGAACACATGTTTAATCCTGCCACTTCCTTCTTGCTTCAACACAGCGGTGGACTGTCCACTCACATCTACAAAACATATGCTTGCTTAGAAAAAACAATCATATGCATCATGCAGCTCACAGTCATATAAAGTTTTGCGAAGAAATTTGACTGTAACCTTTGCTGTGTGTGTTCACCGCTACAGTGGGACATGGGGCCACACCAGTCATTTACTTTGAATGCACCAGCATGACTGAATATAAATTCATAAGGCCATTTGAATCAGATAAAGCAGGGCTGATGGTTTGCCATCTCCAGCCTCCTCCACAACACAACACCATCATTTGTTTGTGCCTCGATGTGACTCATGTTTACTCCCAGTGGACCAGTGACCCCTTGTATCTTTGTGAATAATGGTATTACCCACTGGGCTGTACTGCTGCCTGAATGAGATAAAGACACTTTTTACAAAGTAACTCTTGATTGTTCCCAGTGTATTTTGTAGATAAATAACTGTTGTTCATTTTCTTCTTCACATTTTTCAGCAAAATTCCTTGACAGTCTAGGAAATTATTTTCTTTAAGATAGAAGTTTGGGTTGATTCATTTTCACATGGATTATGTGTATGTTCACATACTGTATATGGATAAATTGCTTATTTTCCTGCCTCTGGTGGACAGTAGACAGTTAACTAAGCCGCTCATAAAGATGTAGTAAGCAATTGTTGGTCACTAGGGGGCAGAGAAATATCAGCAGGGATCAACATATTTATATGTTTTATGCTAACATGATACTTGTGCTGCCAAACATCAATCAAACTGTGACTTTAGGATGCTACTGCCAATTAAACTTCACAAAGATACAACAAAAGTATTTTTCAAAAACATATAAGTCATATGTACATTTGTAAAAGTAATTGACTATAGTGTATTGAAGTTGATAGTTTTCTTCTCATTTACTGTAATGAGATTTCTGTCTTCATTCAACGGAGTTAAGCTTCAATTTTGTCACCTGGATTTTCTGTGGATTTAGCAATGGTGGAAAGTAACTAATTACATTTACTCACGTACTGTACATTTTTGAGGTACTTGTACTTTACTTGAGTGTTTCTATTTTATACTACTTATTACTACACTACATTTTGGAAGCCAATATTGTACTTTTTACTCCACTACATTTTATTCGATAACTTTGCAGAACACCACTGCCAGACAGGTTCTCATGTATGTCACCTGGACAAGAGGGAACAAAAGAAGTGAGGATGTTGCTTCAGCAGGAGCTGATGTAGCAAGTGCTATGGAGAACAATGTGTTTGCTGGATTTGTTATTCCACCTGAACACACGAGCAGATACTTTTCCAGGCTCCTCCTCCTCCTTCTCTCTGGTAATCAGTGTGATCAGATGCTCGAGTGATTGCTTGGAATGTGACTAATGCTGCATAGACACAGTTCCTGACGGCACATGATTATATCAAACTTCTGCAGCCAGTGATGTCTTTTGAAATATGTCACAATTCAGACAGCGAATAGTCATGAATCTACCACAAAATGTTCCTCCTGCTCATCTTTTGTGTGTTAACAGTATAGTCATGCAGACACAAGCATAACTGCTCACACCCTCTGTGCTACCTGTGTAAAGCTTGTTGCACAGGAGGAGAGTGAGGACGAGTTGTTTCCTCACCTTTTGTGTCACAGAAGAGGAGAGGAGAAGAAAGAGGACGCAAAAGGCAACCTGTGTGCCCAGAAACAGAAAGAAACACCGACAGACAGGGAGAGGAGAAATAAGAACAGCATTTGAAGCCATAGACCATATACTTTTAATGCAGCGTATTATCTTAAAACATCCCTGTATAATCTTTCTCCCCCACCTTCCTTTATATACATTTCATGTCTGAAGAGAATGCGGCTGGAGACATGTAGTCACTTTCACCTGGAATCATCTGTGAGGCTGTTTCAGGAAACAAGTGGGTGGTTTCAGATCTTTCTGAGGGAGAGATTCAGGCAGAGAGGGGAGAGTGTGCATGACGTGGATTTGTTGATATGTTTGGCTTGACGAATCATATAGAAATACAGAGACAGAGGGATGGAAGTGAAATGTTGTTAAGCCTTGTGGTGATGCACTCATGAAGAGCTGAGACAAAAGTGGCATTTTTAGAGATGCGATATGAAATCCAGGCTTGTGACAAGGTCCCTGTGTCTTTATTAAGACTATATTTCTGGGGATAACTGGAGGAGTAGCTTATGACTCACTAGATGTGATAATGAGGTGTGCGAAGGTCATTAGACTTTCAGCATGGGAACATTGGGCATGATGAGGGAATTATCCCTTTTGGTTCCAGAATATATTTCTGAAAATATCCGGTCCATCTTTTCCCTCCATTATAATATTAACAGTATCATACTCAGCTAGGCCATACCAGAGGACCTTCTGTTCATGCCTGAGAAAGAAACAATAACATAAAAGTGGTAGCAAGGTAAATAATAATGTCATCACAGAGAGTACAAGCAAATTTTAAGAATCCTACCAGTAAGGTTGTTAAAAGCAATCCGTCTGAGATGTACACATTGAAACAAGTCAAACAGTCTCGTATAAAATCGTCCATGAACTAAAATCTCTCTCTTAGAATTCCTCCAGGACCGTCTGTTCATGCCAGTCCTCCCCCTGTGTCTCCATCCAAACCGCCTGGAGCTCCACATTTCTAATTACAATAGGCTGCAGATAGACGTGTGGCTGTGATGAGCAACAAGGTGTGAAAGAAACTGTTAGGGTTACATTTTATAGTGGTGTTTCCAGAAAGTGTGTAATTTTAAAAAATTGTTTGTGGATCCTTACCAAGACCATGTTTAAGTCATAATATGAAGATTGAAGTGTTTTCTTTCCCAGATCTAGTCTGCACTAGAATGGGAAGCGTGACGGGCATAGCAACAGTAACTAACTGGTGAACATCTGATCTGAATTGCAAAGTAACAATATAATATATGAAGATGTCACAGTTGATATCTGTGTATGTCTCAGATTACATCCCAGCCCTCCGTCCCACCACACTGCTGGTTGTTGTCCAAACAGGGTTAGGTGACCTCAGTTCGGAGCGGGGGTGTGTCTCACTCTGTAGCGTGGGATTCTGGTCAGAAGCCAAATACATCATGAGCTCTCTGGGTGTCTCATCTGCTATTTATTTGCACACTACTACTCTTGTCTTGTCTTGTTTATTGCTTTAAACTGAGGATGGCAGAGTGTTGATGGACAGTAGTAGAAGAGTCTGGGTAAAGAGAGAGAGGGAAGAGGTGGAGCATGGGAAAGAAACATTCCCCTATGTTTGTGGCACATCAGACGAAGGTCGAGATGTGAGTGATTTTACATTTCTGGAATAATCAGCTTGCAGAGACAGAAAGGAGGTGCAGCCGAGCATGGGAGGAGAATATGAGCTGTCACAATTAGATCAGTGGTCTCAAACCACACGTCACGGAGAGCTGAGGGCATTGCTGCACCAGCTTTGTTAACTTATTAGCGCTATGACTCATGGGATGCTGCATTGAGTCGGGTTGGTACACACAAACCTCCAGGGCCTCTGTGGGAAGCGGTTGTAGACTACTTACCCAGACGGTGAAAGGTAGCCTCATCAGCCTCAAGGTGTTGGTTTTCCTCCTCAGTTAATTTGCATTAGCTAGTGACTTGTTGCAAACTAGAACAATGTGAGACTATTTTCAGATGCAGATTAATAGACATTTGGTGCACCATTAAGTACGTACAGCACCAGGATGCTTTTGGTTTGACCACCTTAATGGGACTATTTGTTAGAACATTCATAAAATAATTATTAACTTAATTGAAGTTCCAACAAATATACTGTATATAAACGTAGTTGTTGCAGGACGTGATGGGATTCATTCAAGTCATTTCTCAAGGAAAAAGAAAAACATTCTTAAGTTCTAGCTTCTTAAAAGTGAGGATATGCTGCTTGTACATTTTATATCTTTGGGTTTTGGAATATAAGGGGGCATTTTTTGATGGATGAATCGATAATTGTTATATTTTAGCCTAAGGTTTATTTGGACAGGATCAGATTTGGCAACAGGTAGGCAGACAGGAGAGGCAGACAAGAGCAAGGGGCAAAGCCAGCCCATAAGCACGCCCTTTATGAGGCAGACAGAGAGACAGATGGCTTGAAGAGTATGACGCACAATAAGCAATCTGGCAGAGAACTCTCTTGGCTAGGTGGCAGGTGGAACTCTGGAGGATAATCCACGTAGCTGCAGGTGTGCACGCAAGTTGAGAGTCAGATAACTGGAAAAAGGCAGGAACACAATGATGACACTGAACATATTTGGGAGTTGGACTGTTGGTTGGACAAAACAAGACATTCATTCACAGACTCTGTGAAGTCTGGCCGGCGATCTTTGTTATGTTTCTCTCTCCCTCGTTTTCTGTCACCTCTACTATTTGTAATGAAGGCACAAACATGAAGGCACCTGCTTTCACAACAATTTTGGCATGCTAACATGCTTATAAGAACAATGCTAACATGCTGATGATCTGCTAGTATAGTGTTAACCACTAACCACCTTATAGTTCAGCGTGTAAACATGCTAACATTAGCTAATTAGCACTGAACAAAGAGTGCGGCGAAACGACCAACATTGCCATCCAAAAATCAACACAATTTCTACCTAATTCAGCCACCCAATCCCAAATGATGTTGGTAGATGGACAGCAAGTTGCATGTTTTAGCCCCAACAATCAAAACAAAAATACAATGTAGTGACATATGACTCTGTGTAACCCTTGGGATAATGAGACATTTTTGCAAGGCTAAATTTGACCCAAGTTCACTGCATTGCTTTGGGCTGCTCTGGCCTAGATTCCTCTAAAGTCTCTCTGGTACGTGAATAGATAAATATAGTCAGCTGTTAACTGATGATAATTGTTGAATCTCACAGTCTGTACCACAGTTACTTATTTAACTAGTTTTGTGCTGATCAGAGCTGTAGGTCTCTGCTGCAGCCAATGTTCTGTCAACATACAGTAGAAGCAGATTTACTGCCAGATGGTTAATCCTAAATGAAGTAGCCTACTTTGTGTGTGTGTGTGTGTGAGAGAGAGATGTCCACATTGAAATGCATTTATTCAGGTGGTGAGTCAGGTTTGCAGTATCCAGTCTTAAACAGATGGTGAGGGGAATAAGTGGTGTGTGTGTGTGTGTTTCTAAACCTCACAGTGTTATTTGTAGGGGATAATTGACTTTGGCCCTCGTGTACAGTGTGTGTTGTTTTATTTTGTAAACTGAAAAAATGAAACTTTGGATCTCAGTTTTACTTTTTGTTATGGACCACACCTTAGATCTGTCCTATGTGCCCCACTCTCTTCCAAATCCAGGTGCCCCACTGGGTTTATTTTTAGCTTGGACCATGTGGTTAAAGAGTATAGCTTTAAGTGTTTCGCTTCCCAACAGACATTTTTCATTTCCCAAATTTCAGTTTCTTAAGCCTTAAATCCCCGTAGTGTCCCTCTGTCTTTGTCTGTGTCCCCAGAGCTGCAGTGTTTGTGGTTAAAAGGATAGTTTATGTAGACAGTAATGTTCGCATAAAACTATCTTTTTAATACACTGTCTGTACACTTACAAATTTCTCAATGCTTCGGTTTACATGTAGGGACCCTCATTATGCTATAGTGAAAGTGTGGTGCTATTAAGTGGTGCTAGTAAGCCTCTCAGCTGTGGATGCCACCATGTATGTTGTTGAGTCATCAGCATACATCTTCATTTTTGCATTTTTGAAGGTTAAAGGTAATTCATTGGTAAATATGGAATATAGCAATGGCCCCAGACAGGTTCCTTGTGGAATTCCACAGCTTACTGATTTTACCTCAGAAAAACTCCCATTAAAGTACAGCTTTCTATTTTCTAAATAACTTTCTAGCCAAAGTATTGCAGTTGAATTGTAACCATAACATTTTATTTTTTTGTAATAACAAATTGTGATCAATGATATCATAACAGCACAGCAATAGCTCACGCCTCCCAGCATTTCACCTTTTCTTTTTTTTTTAAAGGAATTTAGAAAGATTATCTTGGCAAAACCTTTTTTTCTACCTGTTCTTAAGTCATAAACACAGGAGGGAAAACTATTTAGATCATACTAAGAAAATTCTTACTTGCCTTTCAGGGCCTCTGTAGAATTATCTTATTGACAGAAAAGAACATTGACAGAAAAGACAGAAATTAACTTAATCAGATGCAATTGGTAAATAAATAAATAAATAAAAGCATATTGGCTCTAATGTTTGCTCATGTGTCCAACTCCAGTTTGAAGGCAGTGCTGTCGGCCCCTCTGTCAAGCGGGGGCGTTGGATCTGTCCGGTATCCCTCTGGTGGCTCGGGACATGGAGCGTCTGTGTGCATACCTACAGCGCCATGCGTCCATCGTAGTCAGCCTGGAGCTGGGCTTCACCGACCTGACGGACGAGGCGTTTCTTCTGCTCCTACCCACGCTGGCCGCCCTGCCACACCTGGAGACCCTGGCACTGAATGGAAACAGGCTGACCAGGGCTGTTCTGAAGGAGCTGACTGACGCTCTGAAGGTCCGCAAGTCATTTATCTTTTTAATATTTTCATATATTTGTCAAATATAATTCCAATATAGTGGAATAATATTAGTGCAGTTCCTGTAAACGAGATCCCTTGCTTTCTGTTACAAAGAATGTTGTTGCCTAATTTTAGGAACTAAAACTAGAAACCAAAACGTAAATATGGGCATTTGTGTTTCCACCGCATCTAAAGAACTGTGAACATTTGGCACAAAAAATGACCATGGCCATGTATGAGTTGCAGTGTTCACACCCGCTTCACATTAGGGTAAACCACAACACATGCATGATGTTGTTTACACAGTATTTACTGTTGCGTGACTCTGATGTCTGATTGGATGTAATGAATGGATGTAAAGTAGACAGACAATACAGAGATGCTGCCCAGTCTTTTCTTTGACCAATCACATACGATCAGTATTGCAAACATCGCCCCAGTAGTCCCTGAACCATCAGAGGGTACTAGCCCCAGCTTTTTTGGCATGTAGAACTAGTTGAGGTCCTGCTAGTTTAGATCCTGCTGGAGGAACTGCATCTAGTTTCTGGTTCCTCTGATCAAAACAGGTAAGTTTCTAAGTTTCTCATAATAATAATAATAATAAAAATAATAATTATGTATATAATACCACTTGCTGGTAGTAAGTTGTCAGTTTAGCAGACAACGATGCTAGCCACATTTATAGAATAAAATAATAAATAAATAATATAATAATTAAACCAAACCGAACGGTACCACAAAATGTTTTGTGCCAAATGTTCAAAACGAATACATGTACCATGTACCACCGCTAGTATGTATATATATATATATATATATATATATATATATATATATATATATATATACTGCATATATGTGTGGATGTTCTAGTTTCTTTAATGTCTGAGTCTTGAAAACAGCACCTAACATTAGAACATGTGGCTGAAACATACAACGTGTTTGCTACTGGCTGGCAGCAACACTGAGGGTTTAAGCTTCATTTGTTGTAAATAAAGACACCTCTTTCTGCATTTCAGGTGTGTGTAAGAGCTGGTAGATGTGGACAATTGACGTAACAGCAATTTCATTTGCTTACAGTAATTTACTTGAAATAAAATGATATGATGAGGATGATGATGATGATGATATTTTTATTCAGTTTGTTGATATTCTCGACCCTAGGATCCCGGCAGTTTCCCTAGCGTGACATGGATTGACCTGGGCAACAATGTGGACATCTTCTCCCTGCCGCAGCCCTTCCTGGTCAGCCTGAGGAAGCGTTGTCCCAAGCAGGGAAACCTGCCCACTATCCTGGAGTTCGGAGAAAGTCAGGCCAGCGACCCCCCTGAGAGGCTGAGGGGGCTCGAGGAAGAGGAGGAGGCAGACGACAACCGAACTGAGAGCATGGGCGAGCTCCGGTCGGAGGTGGAGGACGAGCTGAATGGAGAGATGGAGATAGAGGAGATGATGGAGGAGCTGCTGGACTTTGACAGGGAAGTACAGGGGAAGGAGGATGAGGATGAGAGCATGTGGACGGTGGAGGAGCAGAGGAAAGTGGGGAGAAGGATGGGGTGGAGAGGGGAGGAGTCGGAGAAGGAGGCACAGAGGAAAGAGCCACGGCCGGGGAGGAGGGCAGCGATGGCAGACGATGATGATGACGACGACACACAAAGCCCCTCCTCCCACCGGTCCCGCTCCAGCCAGTCACAACACTCCTATGCAGCAGTTGAGCCAATGACAATGGAGGAAGTCGACTTAGATGAGGTGACAGACCAATCAGACCACTTGACCTGATTGCTGCTCTCTGCTCTGCTCTGCTTATGTTTCCCCTCCTGTGTCGAGTCCTGTGTGGAAGGAGGCAAGAGAAGACTTTGTCTCCTGCAGAGGATAACCGAGTGAGCTCAAGGTCAGACAGGCTGCATTGTGGGAAGGATGTAATCCATATGAACATGCCACTGGATACTCCATCCACTGCTCTGATTTGTGACCAGCCACCAGAGCGTTCAGATACTGGCAGAGTGACACTTGAACCCAGGTGACTCTCGGTGACAGTAACATGAGAAGACAATCCCCAACAGGACGTCCGTTTTATTGTAACCATTTGTTTTTAAAGTATGAATATATTAAGGACGCTATTGCATAGAATAGACTGAATAATTATATCACATGAGGCTTTTATATATAGAATATTATTTTATTTTTATTCAGGTCCTTTCCTCCTGGTAACCCTGGTGATACCTATGTGCCTGTGACACGTTCCGTAACTGGTTAAGAGTGTTGTTGAAAGATTTAAAAATATATATATATATATAAAAATGGAGATCTCACAAACTAGTCAGGGCCCTTAAACCTTTTGAAAAATGTGTTTGCCAAAAACTAGACGTGGTAATGTATAAAATGTTTCCCTCCCACATACGTCCACGGCTAGCCAGATGGATCAGAAGACAGACGGAAATCAAAAGTCAAGCCGACTGCTTCGTGGAAATCAGTTGCTCCTTCAAATATCAACAGATGCACTGTGCGTTACTTGAAGAGAAGGGCTCTGTAGATGAAATTAGTCAGCTGAAACCAAAAGAAAAAAGTGACTGAAAAGAAGACGGTTTTGGAAGGACAAGGACTTGCTTTACAGTGGCTAGATGTGATAATTATTGCCATGTGTCCCAAAGCAAAGTGCTGGGGTATCAAGTTGAAATAGTTCATAGCTTTTTCTCATAATCCAGGTCATGTTTCACGGTACTTTACACTAGTGTGCGCCACATGCTTACAGTGCTGTGTTTATATATAGGCCGCAGCTGATCACATTCACGTGTCTGCTGGGTTAAAACAAATATATCTTTTTGAAGTATGTAGCTCTCACCAGGCCTGTGCTGTCCATTCCATGTGTCACTTATAATCCATGCAAATCTTTAATAAAACCAACTATTTTGGGGTGTATAGTATATATAGCATAGTTTTTATCTGTGCTGGGGAAATTGTTTAAATTATAGATTAACTATTTAACGAGGAATACCACTCAATTTAAGGATTTATATGCTACTTTTGTGGTCTGGGATAGTTCAAGCTGTGTTTATGTACATTAATAATGCTTTAAAGATGGCTAAAATGTAAACCAGACTTTTAATTTGTGATATTATGAAAAGGCACTCTGTAGAAAGGTTGTATTGAAATGGAAAGGATGAGAATACTACCATATAGAATAAACCATCATATAACAGTAAAGAATGAATAAATGTATTCATAATTTTCCCCAGACAGGTGCCTCAGGTGCCAATACCTTCACCTTTGGAACTGTTAGCGTGTGTGGCATAACAAATGAAGGCCTTTAGTGGCATTCTGATGCTTGCAGTTGCAACACATCATTAGGCAAATTTTATACAGACAAGCATGTTTGGCTACACTTCTCTCACATAGACTTTTTAGTGTGCAAGAAGCCAGTAAATTCCCAGATAGTAGCCTGCTGCAAATCCTTAAAATCCTTAAATCCTGCATCCATAAAAACTTCATGGATTTTTAATACTAAATTGTTGGAGTACCCCTTTGCAATACGGCATTTTTTGCTAATTTATGCAGAATTCAACCAACAGACGCTGTCTTTCTGCTGGCAAGATATATTACCTCTGAAAGGATTAGGACTTTGCATAGCATTGGCAGAGATACTGTATGTACTCTACCGAATAACAGTCAGTTCCCCAAAGAATTACATGCAAAGCTGTTTTCTGTCTGAAAGCTTTTATTGAAACCATATTCTGATAAGCATAAACAATCTCTAGAAACTTAAATTAAATGGAAAGAGAATTTTAAATACCTAGCATAAATAACCTTCTGTGGGTTGATTTTATTTGAAAAGCTGACTTGCAAGGACGGCATGGTGTCATTAAAATGATTGGATTTGTATTTACATTTTCAGCTATCTGGGTGCCCTATCCAGTACATTTCTAATAGGAATCCAGTGACTTCACAGGGAAATCAGCAATTTAGTATAACTGAAAAAAACAACCCCTGTTTTATAATACATTTTTCTCTATTCATATGATAATAATATTACAGTAACATTCATTGTTGCCCAGAAAAAAACACTTAAGTCCACTTAAAGTCACAGTCTGTTTTAACCTACAGAGTATCTTTGTGAGGGAATTGTGAGAACAAACTAAATTCATTGGCATTCCACCTAAAGCCGATTACAAAGAGAAACTTCCCTTTAAGCTACCTTTGCAAAATCAATTTTTACAAACAGCTCAGTGCAATGAGCCCTTTAAACAGAGAGGCAGATGGGTTGTGATGCTGAACAGTAGTGGGCAGGTCAGCTGAGTGCATCATCACTGGCATCATCATCCAAACACAGTAGTCTCGCATTGCCAGACCTTCCTCCCCTGCGCTGTGGAGGAGGGTCTGGTGAGTTCACACGGCATTACGGGATGGGAGAAAAACGTGTTCTGGTTAATTGACATGTCTTTAAACCAGTCACAATCGTCATGGGCGGCACTAAGTGCAGAGATTGGAGGAGCAGTTAACCATAGTCCTCATAAATCGACCGGAGTTTCAAATTCCAACACAAACAAATGCAAGGTAACGGACATCCGGCTAAAAAGAGTGAAATCTTTTTTCATGGCTATAGGCTACATACACAGTAAATGAGACAGAAAAAGATTGTTTTAGCAATTAAAGCCAGGATGTCAACTATTGATTGCTGTATAGTGAGATCAGATTGTGATGTTAATGTTTGCATACCATCAACAATTTGGTCAGTGTGGATCACTGGCTTCACATAAAGTAAACAGTCAGTGGTTAGACCCGATGCTCATGTTCAAACCGACTCGCTGCATTTGATCTCAACATCAAGAACTCTTGAACAAACAAATGAATGAATGAAATCTTTATTCCAAATGATTATAAAATTGTTTGGAATACATAATTTAAATTTGCGGAAACTTATAGTTTCTATTCTCAGGTTTACTATGATTTGTAATGTTCTAAAGCCATGAACTTGTCTACTTTTATGTTAAAGTCACTGAAAATCAAAGCAAAGAGATAAAAAAAATGGGATTAGACTAACACATTAACATGTATGTGGGCTTTTAATTTGAAACCTTTTGTTCCACCTTTGATAGGAAGGATTCAGTGTAGTTTGATCTTAAGCTGATTGGAAGCCATTAACTGAACCAATTCGGCATTTTGATCATATTCCACTAGTGATGAGCGAAAATGAACAAACACATGTTTGAACGACTACGTCTGGTATGTACCGAGTCAGCCTGTCAAACGTACCGAGTGCTAATGAATCTACCAACTTTTCCCACTCATACTGCCCACGCCCTTGCTGTTATCATAGGGTAGCTTATTGCTCACGGTGCCTGCTACGGTGGTGCAGTCGCTCAAAATATTGGTGAAAAATAGCGAATGACCAGGAATAGTTGTCTTGATAGAGGACGTCAACAAGTGACTTGCATTGAGACAGCCAGGCAGCTACTCACAGAACGAGATCAAATAAGCCATTCTCTCGAACTGGGACGTGTCCTACTTGCCTCTCAAGAAGAACAACAGATTGTTGGTCAGTGACAGTTCTGTAACATCATATTGAGCTTAAATAGCCTACCTACATACAAGTGGGATGCTGAATCAATCATTCAAATGAATATTTTATCTTTATTGATGTAAACTTCTACATGATTAGTAGTAAAAGCCAGTTTCTTCCAACTTTAAAATCAAGCTGTTTCTCTTGTTCAAAGATCTTGAGCAAGCCATCCACACCTTTATATCCTCTCGCTTGGAATACTGCAACTTTATTTATACTGTAGCCTATATTATGTCTTTCCTGTCCTGACTGCAATTGGTTCAGAATGCCGCAGCCAGGCTCCTGACACCACGCCTTTACTTTTGCGGCCCATAGACTGTGAAACAGCTTTCCCCACTTTATCAGATCTTTCCCCTTTATTGGCTCTTTTAAGTCCAGGTTCAAAACACACTTTAATTCACTATAGCGAATCCTCCTGATGTGGCTGATCTCTGTTTTAGTGTGCCTATGAGCTGTTCATTTGTGCCTATGAGCTGTGTTCAATAGCCTACGTGTTTATGTCCTTTTTGTGATTTTAGCTACCTCCTCTGGTCTGTACTGCACTTTGGTCAATGTGGTTGTTTTTTAATGGGCGTTATAAATAAATTTGACTTGACTTGACTTATTCTTAGCATTACTGGTAATGCATTCTAGAGATGTTTTGTGGGGCGGGCAGCATTAGCTGTCAAACATGCATGTACTATAACAGAGTGTAGTAGCCTAAATATAGGGCCTAGTAGTTCCATATTTTACAAAAAGTAGCAAAACTCAAAGGGACACAAATCAATCTGCCCATAACTAGATTCCACACAAGAATGCATGAACATGGTTTCTTGACATCTTTTCAAAAGTCATCCACCCTAATAAGAAAAAAAGTGTGTTTACAGCACAAACTAACGGACTAACTTGCCTGAATAATGCTTGAATATAGAGATATGTAATTCAGATTGAAGCTACTAGTCTATTGTTCTTTGATGTTATCTCCCAGAGTGGTCTGTATGTCTGTTTCACCATTGGCTCTTTGTACAAAGGTCAGGCACAATGACTGAAAACTCTCTCTGCTCATCACTACATGTCCTTTAATATGTTAGAGTAAAACGTAACGTTTAACGTTGTGTTTAGACTGCTGATATATTGTGAAGTGTAAAAAGAAACATGATAATATGAATCTGAAGGCAGAGTATCTTGAGTCTTTTCTCTCTTCATGGATCTTTCTTTAATATATATTTCTCAATATACAGTATACCCCTGTATTATTCTCTATACAGTATCTTCTTCTGTCACCCTTTACCTAAAGCTTACATGGCTCTTTAATTTTCATGCCACTTTATCAAGGTGATCTATTGCAAAGAATGCTCTGTGCATTCATTTACAGATGAAATTGTAATGTAATTTTCTGTTTTGCCATGGATCCCAATAAATTCTATGATGCAAAAACAAATCCTGCATTTTCTTACTTTTGTGATTGAATATTATGACTGATCGAGATCTGTCATCCACAGCAAATGTTTGGATATAGGTGTCAGCTATAGCCTAAAAATAAACAAAGCTATTATTTACAACTTCAAACTCAATTACAAAGGGTGTTGTAAAGTGATAAGAAAGGCATATAGTAACTATGGCATTTAACTGAGTTGTCCTGCTGCTTTAATGTTTGGTAATCCAAAGGTAGAGAACTACTTAATGGTTAAATCGGCGATTCTTTTTTATTATTATTATTATTTTTTTATTAACAGTGGTTGGTTTATAACAATATCGTGCCGAGGTGGACACAGAGGTTTTTCTTTAAAAGGCAGACTTTAAATATGTGCAGTAGCCTACTGCTGACCACTTTACGCTCAACACTAACATCTGCCAACTATGAGCAAATGACGGGAGAAATGCTAAGCAACAGTACTTAGCAAATAGCCAATCAAATTGCAGTGAGGCAATAAGCAATCAGCCTTACATGGCATCAAATTTATGGCATCCAAAAGGCTTTGGGCGTGTCGTGTATTCCTGTTGTTGTTCTCCCACACTCCCTTGACATTGCGAGCATGGGGCTATCCCCACATAGCATTCTCTCGAGACAAGCACATTTAAAACTATTATATTTAGACACTGACCATACGTTGTAGAACAATGATACACAACAGCAGCAACCGATGATGTTTTATGTCATGCAATAATCCAAAATTTTATTAATTTATTAGGTTACTCAGTACCACTAAAACCACTAAAACCACTTTTCCGGTTGCAAGCATTACCCTTTTTGCCCCACAAGACCAACTGATCTCAAAATTTGATACATTACAAATACAACATTTGAACATAGAATGATGATAGTTTTAGTTCAGTAGTGCCTTGGTTTCTGTCTGCAACTATAATAAGGTAGGCCTAATCATTTTCTATTTTTTAAAGTCAATCCTTTATTTACTTAGGACCAAGGTTATGTTGGTTGTCTTGGATATTAGACCACAACATTCAGCCATAACATAACATATGGATGTTGAAATGATTAAGGATTTCTAATAGTATTTTGCTGACATCTAGTGGCCAAGCTTACAATTTGCAACCAAGCCGCTCTTTACCGTGTTAAATGGGTTAGACATATTTTTGAGAGCTTCTAAATGCTTGTGGGGGCACAATTGGAAATGTATTTGTCTGCGCTGCCTCACCACCTTTGTTGTTGAGGCAGAGCCTTCGGTTTGACAGCAACCCACCAACATAAAGGACAGGGGCCGTCAAGTTAAACAGAGTTATCATGAACTGGAAGAGCAGTTTACTTCAAAATTAGAGCTTGCAAAATGTGTCACTTTAAAAAAAGAAAATATACAACTAACTATTTAGTAAGTGACGCCAAGTTTATAATATAATAATAGCCAAATGGCGTTGTTGTATTCAGACTTTTTCTGATAATTAAGCGTGTGTGATCAGCAATATCATATTGTGGCGCCCTAAATGCTTTTATTTTGATAGTTTTTACTTTTTTAGATTCTGACTAACTTGACACTGGTGCGTCTGGTGCACATCATTTCTACGTCACATCCGGTGAGAGGTGTCTTTTTTTGTTTTCCCGTATCCGCCATTTCAGTTTTTGAAGTTAGTTGTCATCGGTCGCTGGATTGTAGCTGAAATTCTGTCGCTTAAACGCATTGTATGGTTATTAGAGCTTAATTCCGCTCATAAACCGAATAAGAGTCCTTTTTATTTCGAGGTTGTGGTTCTATAGCGGCAAATTGATGTCCAGACGGCCAGCTGCGGATGTCGCCTGTTTACTAAACGTGCTCTAGGCGCTAAAGTTTTTGTATGAGTTGAAGGCTTTGCTTGTGGATAACGGGAGGGAGAGAAGGGAAGGCCCGGTGAAGCCTCGGCTTTGGAGTGGTTATCATGGCCGGAAATTTTGACGCTGAGGACCGTGGTAGCTGGTACTGGGGTCGGTTAAGCAGGCAGGAGGCTGTGTCTCTGTTGCAGGGGCAGAGGCACGGCGTGTTTCTGGTCCGGGACTCCATCACCAGCCCCGGTGACTACGTGCTCTCGGTATCTGAGAACTCCAAAGTCTCGCATTACATAATTAACAGCATCAGCAACAACCGACAATCCGGTCCAGGTAAGATAACAGAGTGGTTTGGAGGGCCTCGGTATTATGGAGATGCTGATGTGACCATTCTTGCATGACTTGCATCAGAGATGCGCAATATTGCCTTTCCACTCTCTAGTATGGAGAATACGGCAGGCCGGACACATTAAAACATGTGTCAATTGAATGTTGGGTTGTTACATTGCAATGGTTTCAGACCTTGCACGAGTACTCGGACAGACAACTCACTAGATGGTACACAATACATTGGTTCAGTAAATCAGAGATTGGTGCACGTTTTTGTCACTAAAATACACCTTTAAAAATGAGCCTAATTTTTCAGTTGACACTGACCCTCAGAGAGTTGTAAATGTTCAAAAGTCTGACATAATGCCAGGTTTTAATAGACTTTGACCAGTCGTTGTCCCCTGCCTCTGCTAGGGGTTTCCTGTCTTGGCATTCCAGACGAATATTTGTTGTATATCCTCACGCTTTTTCAAAACTACACAGGGCTTTCATTGAAAGAAACAAAACAAATATAACAGAGGAAAGAAATGCAAAATAAGGAAACAAAAATCCTTCCTGGTCACTCTGGAAAGCACCACCATCATGCTTGGTTACATAAATAGATATGCTTCAGATCTTCCAGATTTGAACATGCAAGAGCAAGTAGTGTGTTGAATAAGAAATTATATATATGTTTTTCTTCCTGGACTATATACCTGACCATTGCACATACTAAATATTCTGAACTTTAGCACACACTCCCTCAACATTGTTGCACATTCTGGACTAAACCATACAGCCTTCTTTTCTTATAGTTAGACAGTTATATTGTACATATTTGTTAAGTTTATCCTGTCCTTTATCGTGAATTGTTAATTTCCTTTTAATATGTTTATGTATGCACCAACCACCTAGCCAAATTTCTTCTTACTTGCTTAGCAATAAATACTATTCTGACGCCTCTTCCATCCTCTCTCATTTTCACCAGTTTTGGCTCATCCGAGGTTTCGTATCGGTGATCAGGAGTTTGACGCTCTCCCTGCTTTGCTAGAGTTCTACAAAATCCACTACTTGGACACCACCACCTTAATAGAACCCATTAACAAGTCCAAACACACTTCCTTCATCAGCCTTGGCCCCGGCGGTCCCCCGCCTCGCCTGGAAGACGAGTATGTCCGAGCACTTTTCGATTTTCCCGGCAATGACGAGGAGGACCTCCCATTTAGGAAGGGCGATATTCTCCGAGTTCTGGAGAAGCCAGAGGAGCAGTGGTGGAACGCCCAGAACTCTGAAGGCCGGGCGGGGATGATCCCAGTGCCATACGTGGAGAAGTACCGACCAGCGTCTCCGAATTCGGTGGCAGGGCCCGGCGTTCCCGGGGGGCCGCCGGGAGGAATGGGAATGCTAGGGAACTCTGATGGCTCTGCAGCACAGTCCGGCCCTCCGCTACTGGGAGACCCCAGCCAGTACGCCCAGCCCACCCCCCTCCCAAATCTTCAGAATGGACCTGTCTATGCCAGGGCCATACAGAAGAGGGTGCCTAATGCCTACGACAAGACTGCCCTGGCCTTAGAGGTAAATATGGACGTGTGTGTGTGTGTGTGTGTGTGGTGTTTTTTTCCTGACTGTATGCATCATCTTAACTTGTGCTAGAGGAAAGGAGACAGTTCGTGAAGAAGGATGTAGAACCAGCCCTTTAAGCCTGTCAAGACTGATCTCACATTCTTTTGCTTTCTATTACTACAAAACATAGTATATGTTGAGCAGGGTGAATAGAAATCATCAAGGCCAGAAAGTGCACAGCCAGATCTCTTTATTTTCTAAAACTGTTCATTTAATATCTCTTCCGCAGCAACCAGTCCAGTGACATTAAATAAACATCTATATAAAGTCTGCCCAAAATTTGTATTAGCTCATTGGCTTCATCTCTGTAATAGAAAGAGAGATAATTTTAACATAATATGGTGCCCCAATATGAAAACTGCCATTAAGCTTTGCTCCTTGCTCACGGTGGCTGGGCTGTTAAACTGTCCGGAAGCGAGAGCGGGGCTCCCATGGAGCAGGTCGTTGGGGGAAGGAAATAGTTTGTGTTTGGGAACAGGACCATTTCCTCTGGCCTCTGTGAAGCCAGGAGTCAAGCTGAGCCAGGAGTGGGACTCGGAGGCAGACTAGTCGGTGTATGCTCTTGTCTCTCCTGCCCTGCTGAACATAACGCTAGTAAGATACAAAACACAGATCTATCCTCGGACTCCTCAAATCTGTGCCACAAGTCTGCTGCTGGTTGATTTCTTTCTCCAGCTCATTTGTCAGTCAGAATAACATTTGTTTATTTTCACTTTGCTCAGTTACATATGACCAATTGATCCTGTGTAGGAGTTGGTTTCTGGCACTCCCACCTGTGGAGGACTTGTCTGGCTTAGACATGTGAGGCTGCGTGTTTCCTCTACTCCAGTTGGCTAGTAGTGACTCAGCAAGGTGGCACTGGACAGTTAATAATTAGCTCATGTTTCATTGTCTCCTTGTCTTCAGAAAACCCCCTCTGATCCCTCCTTACCTGTGGTAAATTAAACTAACTTATATCATGCATTGGTTTAATTATATTGTGTTTGTCCTGGCCGCGTCTGTCGTCTTAATAACACTGCGAAGTCCATAACGCTGAATCCCTGTATTAATTAGGGTTCAAATATATGTTTTATAACAACGTTGGAACACATGTGTGAAATGACTTTGAAGTTGCTATTGAGAAAAAAGGTTTGAACCCGCAAATTGCCGCTTGTGGCTATATTGTGTATATTGCTGTTACTTGTTTTTGAAGTTTCAAGACACAGAAAACATTTCAGCACCATAAAGCTGTGGCAGTGGTTATAGGCTACTGGACTAAAGCTCTATTTTCAGTCTTTGTGAAGATTCCAGTCCATGCATATAGTTGATACAGCCATTGTAGCTAATAACACTTGTGCAATTTTAATCAATCCACTTCCATAGCCCAGGAACAAAGTAGGGAGGCGACGATCAATCATTAGTGATGAATCTGCAGATTATTTTCTTGATTAACGATTGTTTGTATTATGAAGTGTCACTAAAATGTGGGGAACAAATATCCATCACACGTTCCTAAAGTCTAGGGTGAAGTCTTTGAGCCACAGTTTGTTTCCAACCAACAGTCCCAAGTTATTCAGTATGCAATCATAATAACCAGAGAAAGGCAGTAGATTTAAGAAGCTGGGACAAGGTTATGTTTGGCATTGTTGCTTTGAAATTAACGATTAATCAGTTACCAAAAGACTGAGGCTTATACTGTTCTCTTTTTGTATGAACTTTCTCAAAGACGTGTTGCTTTAACTTTGTGGTAATTTAGAGGCCATAGCTTGAGGTTGTGCTGTATTGATTTGCATCTTAATGGTTTTTATGGTATTTTGCCCTCTATACTATAGGGAGCCAAAATGGCCCCAACACCTTACAGTAAGTTGGCTGGGACTAGTATTCAAATTGCTGTGACCTGTTACATAATAATGAAAAAGTCTTCATGCTTTTCACTATGCAGACAACTCGGCACCTCTATTTAAATGATCTTAAATGTAATGCCTAGAGATGCCTAGTCGACATTTTGAATGCATCAATACTTGCTGTACAAAGCCATTGCTAATCCTTTACTCATCCTTTGCTCACTGTGCTTCGGGGACACCTTTTTGTGGAAAACACCAATTTTTGCTTTGTTAAAGAAACCGTTTCCTAACACAATGTTGTGAACGAGTGACCTACAAAACACACAAACAAACAGCAGCCAGCAATTTAAATTAATGATATCCACAAGCTACAGCAAAGCATGCAAGCAGAGTCACTGGTGACTTGTGAGTTGAGACTGTTGTAATTTTCAAAGTCATGTTTCAAGAAAAGAGGCCAAATATTTTCTGGCTTCAGGTTCTCAAATGTGAATAGTTGATATTCTTTGTCAGATAGCAAATTAAATATGTTTGGGTTTTGGACTGTTGAAATGAAAACAATTGCACACTCTTCTCTCCAGTACACCATGCTTTATTCAAACGTTTCTCGTCTTCTTCAGGATGGTGTCTGATGTTGTTTCTGTTTCCATTTTCCTTATATACAGCCCATTGATCAGTCCTGTGACTTATGAATTGTCCATACCTAGGAGGTATACAAAACTACATAATCAATATCTTTTTATATCTTATTTTAAGTCCTAGAGGATTTAGAAATTTACAACAAAAATGTAAATGCAAAATATAGATTGCTACAACCAGCTTTTAAGAATATTCTTAAGCGGGTGCCTGGGTAGAAACCTGATAGAGCGCGCCCATATACAGAGGCTCAGTCCTCAACGCAGCAGCCACGGGTGTGATTCCGACCTGCGTCCCTTTGCAGCATGCAAATGTTTTTATTATATATATTTGTATATAGTTAATATACAATGTTCTGAATGCAACTCTTTCATTTGCATTTCACTTAAACCCAAAATAATAAAACCTAAAATGGTCATGGATAACCAGAACTTGTTTTTAAAAAATAATTTTATATTTTGTTTATAAACATGTTCATCTTCAACAAATGACAAATCTCAAAGACTGCAGATTAGTCTATAATGAAAATTAGTGTTGCATACAAAACAATTTGGACTATACTAAATACTAAAAAAACTCATTAAAGGAAATGCAGAGCCATTTAACTGTTGAACATACCTAATTGCTTATTTACTTTTAAGTGTGCACTGTATCTGCATCAGCAACAGGAAAAAAACCTCGATGGAGTCGATGCTGCCAGTTACACATTGATTTAACACAAGGAAGATTGTCTTATGTGGTAACGGGTCGTCAAACTGATACTATGTGCCCTGGAGGAGTGTTGGAGTGTAAGCTTCAAGCGTGCCCACACCACTTTAACCCTTGACTATCCAGTCGTCACCCACATTAACGTGAACTTTGGAACTGTCTGTTAGTCCTTGTTTGCTCAGTTTCAGTCCCACAGGAACAACCCCGGCTCTCCCTGTCCAATTTTAATCATACATGCTTGCACCTGGCAGTAGGGCTTTAACTAATGTTTAGTGTTTTGGAGATTTTTTTTTTTTATTACAGTTTTGTTTATCTGCTAGTCATTTAGTCTATAGAGACTAAAGAAAAGAAAAAAAGTGTGAAAATGCCTAGCACAAATTCCCAGAATCCAAGATCCAACAGTCCTTAACCAAAACATAGTCAGTGATATAAAAGCAAAGGCAAACCCTCAAATCTGTGGAACTGTAACTGGTGGATAGTTGGCGTTTGTGCTTAATAAATGACTGAAACAATAAATAAATGATCAAAAATGTTAATACTCTGCAATGGAAACAATACAATGGATTCGAGAGGATACAGGGTTATCTGTATTTTTATTATTTTCGAATGATCATAAGAAATATTGTGCTTTCATCTGTCACATAATGACTCCTTGCTGCTGAACTCTCTCACTCCTTTTCGTCTCTCCCCCTCCCTCCCCAGGTGGGCGATATGGTGAAGGTGACCAAAATAAATGTGAACGGCCAGTGGGAGGGTGAATGTAAAGGCAAACGTGGCCACTTTCCCTTCACACACGTCAAACTGCTGGACCAGCACAACGCCGAGGATGAACTCAGCTGAGAGTGGACAGGCAGGCCACAACCTGGACACTAGTATTAGACCCTTCCTCACCCCTCCCTTCCAACTTATTCCACACGATCACCTGCTCCCCTCACGTCTGCTCCAGCTTTTAACCAAGTACCGTTTCAGAGAATCACTGAGAACAAAACAAACAGGCCCTTGCCGGACCCTTGTATCGCACACACCCTCCAGTTCTACCCCTCTGAATAATCATGCCAACCCTTCTCCACTACCTGACTAACTTAGAAAAGGGTCATATACTCTACAGTCAAACTATAAACTGTATCTCCTGTTCCATGGATGTGGCAACACCCTTTACATTCTCCCCTCGTCATGTCCCTGCCGTGGACACGTTATCAACGCTATCTCCTCAGGAGACAACTCACAGCAGAGCTAGACCACTTCCTCTTCCTGTGTTGGAGCCAGTAGATAACTCTGCTCAGTGCTGTCTCATTTTTCATCCTCGTCTTCATCCGTCACCATGGTTACGGCGCTGTAGGATCACTGGTGCTGCATTCATGTCAGGTGGGAATACAGTAACAAGTTGAAGGGTAACGACACCGTTTTCATGTGGTATGTCTTGTTTAAAGCTGCATTATTGAATTCATTTTTATGAAATTTGACATTTTTTGAAATATGCTTATTCATTGTTTTACCAAGAGTTACATGAGGAGATTGATACCACTCTGTCTGTACAGTAGATATGAAGCTACCGCCAGCAGCTGATTAGCGTAGCTTTGCATAAAGACTGGAAGCAGGGGGAAACTGCTAGCCTAGCTGTGGGGGAATGTAACAAAATGCACTTACAAGATCCTCTAAAGTTAAAACTAGTTCAAACATTCTATTTTGTTTGTTTAATTCCTCGACAAACTGAAGTTTAAAAATAAGTTTTTATAGAGATTATATGCTGGACTGTTTATTAGCTGGGATCAGTTGCCAGGCAGCCGGCACCCAGCCAAGCAATAGTCCAGCACATAATGTGTATCTTTACGTTTGCTGTAACTCAGCTGGTAGGCAGATATATTTACATTTGGACAGAGTCAGGCTAGGTGTTTCCCCGTACTTCCAGGCTTTACGCTAAGATTAGTTATTGCCTACTATTATATTTACTGTAGTCTGGATCAATGACGGTTAATTTACCGTAGAGTTCAGCAACTCCGGAAGCTGCGCCTGATGTCCTGCGCTTACCGTTTTCATTCTTGACTCTGGTTGCTTCGAGGACGCTAAAAAAGGCCAGTTTTGAAGAAAATTTGGATCGTGCAACAAGGCGCACCTGCTTGATTCTTTTGGGAAATGATTATAAAGATTTACAAAGAATATGGTCACGGCATTTACTCTAACTGGGACGTTTTGGGGCCAATTGCGATACACTGGTAACAGCTAATTATGTTTAACCATGCAAGTTACTGTGTTGTGTGACCAGTTAACTTCATTTAATATTGGATGTGGCATTTTCTTTAGCGGGATGCAAATGTTTCACCAAAACAAGTTCCTTCCCGCGACCATCTTACAGATCTCCCTTTTGTGCGACCAAAGATTAGCGCCGCCCAAGACGATTGTGATTGGTTTGAACAAATGAAAACCAGGAGTGTATGTGTGGAGGGGCCAGACCTTCCTCCACCGCACTGTGGAGATAGGTCTAGCTATTGATCTTCTCATCTAACACGGCCAGAAAGTGAATAAGCGTATTCCCCAACTATTCTTTTAATCCTGATCTGCTTGTTTCACACGTACAGTGCATTTGTGTAGTTAGTGATGAATTTGAGCTCAACTCACAATGTCAGCTACACAGACGATAGTTATTCGCTTGTGTTAATGTCTTCATTCAGGAAAGCAAAGACAAAGGTGTCCCAACTAATATTTAATTCTAAAATGTTGATGGTGGGGTTTTTATTGTAGGAGTTTACACAAAACATTTACATCAAAACTTGACTGAACAATATTCCCTGGCAGAGTGTTTTCTAGTTTGCATCTACCATTTTTCTTATTGGACATGAATGCAGCATTATTCTAAGGTAACCTAAGCAGCGAGTGACGAGATCAGCAAGACTCAAATCCATCGGCAGCATTTTATCACTGGGAAGATTTACCAGGAATATTGTGTCTCACAAAGAAATGAAAGAGCCAAATGAACTGGAGGTGTACAGTTCTCCTCAAAGAGTGGACCAAGGACCAGTCCAGCACCCACCCAACCCCCCCCATACCAAATATTAAATGGAGAAAATAAAACTGAGTCGAGACCAGCAGCAACTTTATGTAGTTGGAGCCGTAGCGCAGGCCCCAGCAGAGAACCTGAGAAACTTCAAGACAATTGTTGAGGTAGAGAGAAAGGCAACACTACATTCATCCTCTCCACACCTTCCACCTTGGCTCACCTCAGCCCCATCCACCTATGACCAAGTACCACCAAGTAGTCTTTTGTAAGAAAAAGAAAAAAAAAGAACCTATTGTTATGAAATGATGTACTATGTGATTATCATTACATGCTAAAATATTGTTTTTTTTTGTTTGTATCTTTGTAGTTTTCTTCATAGCTAATTTTTGTCTGGGAGGAGTGTTTTGATGTACACGTTTTACTGCTGCATGTTGGGAGGGAGCCTTAGGTAGCTGGTGCAAAATGGATAAACTGACATCTGTTGGCCCCCAGCCCTCACAAGGCCACGTGTGTTCCCATACATAAGGCATGTACATGAATGAAGTTGTACAGAGTGAATGTAGACTGCCCACAATGTTAGTTAGTACTGTCTCCTCATATGAATGCTCTGCATTCAGCTCACTAAATATACCTTAGAAAACAGACTGCTCTGTGTTCAAATCTTGTCAAATGTGTCCAAGAAAAGAGAAAGTTGTATTATTTGGGACCTGCCCTTTTTTGTTTTTAACCTTTTCAATAATCTTACTGCCACCTTGCATCGCTTTGTTCTTTTAATCTTATCAGCCTGCATTTCCTTTGTGCTTCCTCACTTAATCCTCTGCCACTCTTTTATTTAAAGCCTTGTCCACTGATGATGGACAAGTCAACATGGACTTTTTATGTCACTGTTTTCCCCCTTGAAGAGGTTGTTTTCTGTTGAGATTGAATCAATCTATTTGTTGACACCTGACAATCATCACCCTCGTATATCATAATGCAGACTGGTTTAGACTGAAGGAGGCTGGCTAGATTAGATCTTTGCCAGAGTTGAGCCACTTTGAATTTAAGCTGTGGCGCTGTCCAAGCGAAGGGGTTCCTCTCAGATTTCACAATACAATATTTCTGTCCAGCACACCATGTCCCCTTTAGGTGGCACTATAACAGCATTAAGACAGATGTCCTTCTGAAAGGATATTCTGCCAGTGCTTATGAGATTAAAGGAGATGACATTTGATTTTTAACAGAATGCACTTACCGCTTTTACACAAAGTTTGCAATATACGCCCTCCTTTTTTAAAGGTTTTTAATTATCCTGGATTGCTCCCACTCATTAGTTCCCAAGCTCGTATAGCTTTGACAACCTCTTTCCTGCTCTCACATTTTATTTTCAAATTGGCCGTCTTCCAAACCAATATAATATTTGCTATATAATATTTGGTTGACTTCTCTGAGAAATCTGGCCATGGAAAGCAACATGTTTACTGCCAGCTTTTGACACAGTCCATTTTTATCTGTAGTTATGATCAAATCAAGTATCTTTGTCACTCGCACTACACATGGCAGGTGCTTAGCTAAGAGAATCATTATCTGATAAATTGCGTCGCCAATGAAGCCACCAAGAAGTATTTTTTTTAGTAGCCCTGCATGAAGTCATTCGTTTCCTTTCATCCAAAAGTAAGGGATGGCAAAATGCCAGTGGAAATTGTGTTAATATCAAAATGTGCCATTTTATTATAACACTATATTCTTTAAAGACAATTGAAATTACCTTTTTATTTTCTGTAGCATGTAATGTGTTAATATACTAGTAAATAAAGTCAAACCCATGACAAGTGATTTGTTTTGACTATTTTGTATGTTTGTGGAAAACAGTGAGCAAAGAAGCTTAACATAGTGTATCCAAACCACTTCAAAAATACTGGGAAGGTGTTCAACAAATGTTTTAATGCTATACAATTCATGAACAAAATCCCTTTTTCAATCATGTTGCACATGGCAGTTGCCTAGCTACAGAAATTACTGCCATTCATATTACCATGGGGTATTTTTAGTAGCAATGTATGAAGCTGTGTAACTAGTGTCAATGTACAGGAGGAATATATCCAAACAACTTCTATGCATCCGCCTACTAAAGCTGTGCTGCCAGCGAGAAAACTACCATTAGATATGGTCTAGTGGCAGATGTCTCATAATATTCTTCTAACTGCATTGTTTCACATTTTGGAAATCACTAACAAAATTACTTCAACATACAATATAAAAGATATAACTACAGGAATTTAATTAAAATTGACTCACTGCTCAATTACACAGAAACTGCTGAGAAAAAGTGGCCTTTTATGCTAATTTAATGGCAAATGTTTTAAATATGTCTATTTTTTTCAATCTCCTTACCTTTTACTCAACTGTACTATTAGTTGACAGTGTTTTTGTTGTAATGTCATAAGAGAAATGTGAATTACATAATTATCGATTAAAAGGCACTCAAAAGGTTAACCTAAAGTCATCTATTGCAATATATTTTGAGAAGTAATTATAGAAACCTCAGTCAGCACCTCAATAATGGAGGTACATATTTAATTTGTGCTGCTTAACATTTGCTGTTGAGTTTTCCAAATATTTTTTTTCAAAAAAAGCTCCACGTACATGGCAACATCTAAGATGTTGGTTATACATTTTTTTCTGAAAAAATGCTCAAATTTGTCTTCATAACAGTTTAAATAAGCCACTCTAACCAACCAACCTATATAAGCAACCAATATTTTCCTTTGTCATGCTAGTATAACAAGTATAACATTGCTTTTTGTGTATTTTCTCTTTTGTCTTTCTTGTCTTGTAAAGAAGACTCTAGGCAATGTCACATCAATGTATGATCTTCGTCTGTTAACAATGCTGTTTGTTTATACTTTCATATTATGTAATCACATATTATGATTCAGTGTCCTTAATGTACATGAAAAATCAGAATCAGCTTTAATGGCCAAGCAAGTGTGAACATACAAGGAATTTGACTCGGTTTTTCGTTGCTCTCAGTCTCAACATACATACACAGAAATAGACATATGACTAAAAACAAACAACAAAGCTGAACAAGCTAAACATGAACAATTGACTACAGTGTAAAGATATATGTACATATCTGAGGTAGGTGGATATAACTGTATATACAGTGTATATTTGACCGATATTTAAGGAACAATTATTGATAGATACATGTATATTACATTGGAGTAATTATTTCCTGTAAAATAATGCCTGGAGAGATACACTTTTCAAGTCCCTAGAGGGTTTTTTACAAGGTATTTATTTTATATTACCTTGCAAATTATATGTATATTGTATCTTTACATTTTTTTATTTGTATGAATGTAAAATATGTAAATAAATAAACAAACAAAATGATAGAAACATACAATGACTGTACATACAATGTACAAAAAATGCATTTAGTGTTTTTTACTCTAAATGAGTTTGCAGAGATTCTGACATTACAAAAATAAAAATTACTGGAGGGGAGGTATCGGAGCTGGTGATTCATGTGCAGTACTCGGATGAGGCAGGTCGCCATCTTTACTCCATCCCAGCACATCGCTGCCGGTGGGGCGGAACACCACTCATCGACCCAGTTGATTTCTAGGAACCGCCGATAGACCTTCACTAAAGATTTGTCACTTTGATTAGTTCGTCACTCTACCTGCATCTCGATACACAATGGGAGAGCGAGAGGACCTAGTTTATCAGGCAAAGCTCGCCGAGCAAGCAGAGAGATATGACGGTAAGACACACTTTCAGGGCTGCAAGGAGGGAGACATGTTCGCCGCAGGGATTTTGTTCTGCGAGCTCTCTCACGTTAACGAAGCAGTGGTCAATAGCCGCGGCTAACTAGAGAGCTAACGTGACTACGGCCGTTGTATTTCAGCTAACTAGTCATTGACATGGCAGATGGCTCCGTGTTGGAAGAAACTGATGCGACATTAAAACGAAAACAAATGTCAACGTCTCTGTGGTTAAGGGAAAGTGTACTGATGTGACTGACAGTGGCTAGCGTTAGCGAAGGGGCCACAACAAAATGGCGGATTACTGGAGCTGGGTAGATGCTAAATCGCATCCGATACAAGTGTCGACGTCGACATGGGCTGCGCATGCGTCAACACTTTCTCCTACAGACGTTACTGCACTCTTGGTTGACGATGTAGTTAATATTTTTTCGCAAATTTCTAATTACATTCCTGTTGGAATATGTTCGATTGTGTAGTTTTTGAACTGGAAGTGCTGACGTTGTACGTGTATCGAGTGCGATCTAGCATCTTCCAAGAGTTGCTCCCCTGCACCATGCTATCGTTGACTGTAGCTTAGCTACTGACCGGTTAGTTATAAGCAACACCCACTGACATCTGGCTATGTACGCACAATAACGTACCAGGTTTTTGCGTGATTCTGTCACCGTTGTTAGCCAACTTTCACATTAGCGTGGCGTTAGCTGAATTGCAAGTTATTTATTGGTCAGATGCACAACATCTACAGAAGCTTTGCTCCTGCAAATTCTAGTTTTCAGCCTCCCTTCAACAACTGCTAACGTTAATTAAATTACTAAATGAAAAATAATGTAGCTATAAATGAGAATCTACGACATAAAATAAAGCTTAAGTGAATATGAACATAATAAAATGTGAAATAAGGTCATATAAATTTGTGTAAGACAGTAATTGCAAAATATTTGGCTGAATTTAAACAGGAATGTGGTACATGTAACGTTATGCAAAATGAAAAGTATATATATATATATCTCACGGTACGTAAAAATATATATAGATAAAGGTTAGCTAGCTACTTGAAGCTTGCTGTGTGTTAGCAGTGAGTGGGAGGGCAGCTGTTCACTTGGAGGGGTGTTCCCCTGCAAGCAGGCTATACGGATCAATTGGCGAAAATGACTCCCTCTTCCTCTCTCTGGTACACTCTGTCAGATTGTCATACCATTACAGGCCTTGTTGAGGCTGTTTTTAGACGGAGCCTTTGCCACTGGTCATACGTTGCCCAGTAACGTTAAGTGAATGTGCCATGACTCATTCACGGGATTTGGACAGAGTGTATTTACAGAGTGATGTAGGGTTTACTGGCTGAATGGTAACCTTGCTGGAATGTAGTCGATTCATATTGTTATTCTCCAGTAGGTTATGTGATGTTTAACATGCCGTGGAAATATGCATTTATAAAGAGCTTCATAGATTGGTGTGGGAGAAGTCATATATTAGCTAATTATTATAAGCCATCCACTCACCGATTCAGAGAGAATCTAGCTTGCACGTTTGAACCATTTAACCTACAAAGGTAGTTATTTTAAAAAGTCAATACCCTGCAAGCCACCAATGATGCCATACAGTTCAACCATACTTTTAACCTGAGAAGTTTATTAGCTACATATCATGAGAAATTGTTTTATGTCTGTGTAGTCCCTTAGCCAGAAGAAACTTACTGGAATGAAATCTGACCCCCTCTTTTTATGTCTTCTTAATCATTACAACCGGTAATGGGGTATAATGGCTGTCTGTGTGTGTGTGTGTGTGTGTGTGTGTGAGAATGGAATTTAATCAGAATTGATAAAGTTAATTTAATTTTAGAGTGGCTGTTTGTGCAAGATTCAATATTCTTTCGATGTGATTTATGTATGCAGTGCATTTGTAATTTAGCTAATAAAGCCCACAGCATGACATTTTGACATAATTGTACTTTTGAACAAAATACTCAATACCCTTATTACCCAATACTCTTAATGCAGTGGGCATAGACTACCCACTGCATTACGACTGGTCAGCGAAACAATATGACGGTATAAAAATGCAAAATTCACCCCATATTTAGAACATTATTATAGCAGTAAACAATTTGCTATGTAAAAATATGGGGGATTAATGCTGCCACAAAGCGTCGGTATCTGAAGAGTTGGGGAACTGTGTGTGAGAGCCGAGTCGAGGCATCTTCAGAACACTTTTTTTTCTTTTGAATATTAAGTACAGCCCCTTTTTAATAAATGTAGTAAAAAATAAGCAACTGACGGTTGACAATCGCCCAGAGCGATTACATTGCAGCTTGTTTTCGTGGCCGCCGTCTGCAGGGCTCTCACTTAAAGGAGAATTCCGGTCGATTTCAACACGTAGGTTTTTTTTTTTTCTTTATCTAAATCTAACAGGAGGATAACTTTGTGTAGACTGCACCGATTGTTTTCATTTGTCTCTCTACTAACAGCACTATACATTTAAAGATAACAGAACTACATGTTGAAATCGACCGGAATTTTCCTTTTAATTGTAGACCAATTTCAAAAAAATGTTGTCCCCATTAGTTACTTAGGCACCAAAACTCAAATAGGGTCCAGGTTAAGAAATACAGATGCTTGCCTTTCATCTTTTAACATTTACTCTAAACACCCTCTGTCATTTGACAGTTAAAACCTGTCTTGTATATTCTGTAAACTATAAATCATCTAAAAGGCACAAGATCCCTGACGCCTGGACACTTCATTCATAATGCAAGTTTTTTTCCCCAAAAGTCATGGATTTGTGAAGCATTTGTATTTGCTTTCAAATCTGTAATGCATATAGTTAAACTACAATATTTTAAAGTATGTGGAAATGGCATTCTATTGCTGGTTGCCTGAATATATTTTCATTTCTGTTTGCCACTTGAAAGTATTATGTCACAGCACAATTAGGGAATTGATGCTTTAGTTTGAAAAGCTCAGACATTAAATATCAAGTTTTTAGTCAGACATGAGAAAATTGACAGCTAGTTTTTAGTGTCTTCTCTCAAGATGTTAGGCTGATGAGAAACATTATTTGAATGAAATATCTGAGGACTGTTACATGTGTCTCCTCAACAGAGATGGTGGTGTCTATGAAGAACGTGGCAGGCATGGATGTGGAGCTCACAGTGGAGGAGAGGAATCTACTATCAGTGGCCTACAAGAATGTGATTGGAGCTCGGAGAGCCTCCTGGAGAATAATTAGCAGTATTGAACAGAGGGAAGAGAACAAGGGCGGAGAAGAGAAACTGAAGATGATCCGGGAATACAGGCAAACGGTAAAGTGCTCAGCCAAGCTTTTGTATTTAGACAGTCTGTCAGGAATAGGGTTGGGCATCGAGAATCAATTCCTACTTGGAATCGTTTTAAAAATTACGATTGCAGTAGAATTGTTTCGTTAATGGAATCGTTCAGAATGGTTTGGAGGATTTGGTTTCAAATCTGGTCTTTAGATCCAAATTTAGCATGCGCAAGTTTTGGTTTCCGTAGCGGCAGGCGCTTGTTGTGTTGCAGCCATCGAGCACAGTAAGCATCGCGCTATTGTGGCTTTATTTTACATTGAAAAAGCCCTGTAAAACTGCAACCCACCATTGAATCAAAATAAAACCTTCCTCTTACTTGTGAAATAAGCATGTGACACGCTTCATCTCCACCCCTCAAAGAATCGGAATCGAAAGGAAGAATCGGAATTAGAATCAGAATTTGTTAAAATCCAAACAACCCTAGTCAGGAACACGAACATGGATTCATATAAGTCCATTTATGTTCCATTGTCCCAAATATGATATACAGTATACCATTTCAAAGTATCTCAGATTTGCTGTGCAAATGTGAGATCACCAAGTAATATAAATGATACACACTATAAGCAGCTACTGGACAGACTGTGTCTGAGTCATAGTTGGCAAAATCCTACTCTCTTGCTTTTGTGAAAAGATAATAAGAGCTGGCTGTTAATCTGGGAGAGGCCAGAGTGTGTCAGAGAGATGGGAAAGGCAGTTGGGCTGCAGTCAATGATCTAATTGGATTCAGAGATGGGTATTCCTGCTGTTGTACCATCATTTCTTTTGTCTTCTCTATCTCCCTTGGGGAACATGTTTGTTTTATTAGCACTGGGCAGATATAGTCCTGAAAAAGACACAGGCAGCTACAGCGGATGTCTGCGTACATGAACGTAGTCACACGTTTGTTGGCACATACAGCCTACGCAGTTACACGTTTGGCCCTCACAAACATAGGCAGATGACAAAATTTACTTTACATAGACTTTGTACCCACACAGAAGCAGAAGGTATCATTTGGACTTATAGGAGAACTTGTGGAAAATGTTTTGCTGATTGAATAATCATCCTTATTTTGGTTGTTTGGTGGCAGGTTGAGAAGGAGCTGAAGTCAATCTGTGGTGACATTCTGGACGCACTGGAAAGGCACCTACTCCCCTCTGCTGTCATGGGAGAGTCGAAGGTCTTCTACAACAAAATGTAAGAGCTTTGTGGTCTCACTGTAAATTAGTAGATGTATAAATGAACCCGGTCCAGTCTTTAAACATAATGATGAGTGTAAGCCTTTAGTGTCTCAGCATTATTTGACATAGTTGTATGGTTAAATATGGAGTATTGACAGGGAAATTACAGACAGCACAGGTCAGGATCAGGAGCTTGAAAATCATATCTGAGGAACACATAGAAATATCAGGAAGGTCCACAGATGGAACACTTTTTTCAGGAATATTGATAGTGAAAGGTTGCATAACAAGTTGCACTGCTAGCTCCATCAAGACTGTAAACACACTAAGCATAACAGTTAACTTGTCATTTTATCATACACTGAAGACAAAGGAATCACTATAGTTAATGAATGTTGTGCCCAATTGTGTTTTTCCTCCAATTCCAGGAAGGGTGACTACCACAGGTACCTGGCAGAATTTGCCACTGGCAACAACAGAAAGGAGGCAGCAGAGAACAGCCTGGTGGCCTACAAAACTGCTACCGATCTAGCCATGTTGGAGCTGCCACCCACACACCCCATCCGCCTCGGTCTCGCCCTCAACTTCTCCGTCTTCTACTATGAGATCCTAAATTCTCCCGACCGCGCTTGCAGGTTACTGTTTCCGCAATACACTTCCTCCGTTTCTCTTTAGTTTCATCAACAATGGTAAAGCAGAGCATAGTCTTTTATTTACATAGCACCTCCCAAGATTTGATCAGAAGTAGTTTTTAAGGATTCAAGGTGTTGGAGCCCTGACTTTAAAGACTTTAGGTTCAATCTTTTAGTTGTTGTTGTTTTTTTTTTTTTTTTCTACCTTCACTAATCTTCCCCAGTTCCCATGCATAACTAGAGGTTCTTGCCATTTTCCCATCAGGGCTGTTGTTCTGAGTGAGGCTGACGTTTTAAACCCTGTGTTCATTTTCAAAAGTGTTCACCCCCTCGACCTCTTCCTGTTATTTTCTATTACAATATAATTTTTTAAAATTAAGATGTAAGTAGGCTTCTTTTGGCTCGGATCAATCTAAATTAAGCATGCAACACAAAATGGTTAATAGTATTCACCCCCCCTTAAGTAAGTATTTAGGTGTGGCACCTTCCCCCTGCCACATATTCTGGATTGTATTTAGAGCTAGTCTCTGACCCAACATTAACATGTGAACATTGTTTCAAGCCATTCCTGTGTGGCTTTGTTTTGACATATGCATAAATGATTATTAATAGAAGCCCATTGCAAGCAAACAAGAACTGAGTTAATTGAGTGATTTGATACACACAATTTCTGATAATATGGAATATATTTTTCCACCTTGTCTCATTGTGATGGGCATGCCAAATAACCAGTAACATTTTGAGTGTGAATACATGTTTTGATACAGTTAAAGTGTGAAGTGATTTCAACAGAAGTGTTTGTTCAGGTTGGCAAAGGCTGCATTCGATGACGCCATCGCAGAACTGGACACACTGAATGAAGACAGCTACAAGGACTCTACGCTTATCATGCAGTTGTTACGTGACAACCTCACACTATGGACTTCAGATATGCAAGGAGAGGGTAAGAGTCTCGTATCATGGTGTCCCCATTCATAATACTAATCTAAAACAATGTAGTGCATCTGCAGTCTTCCTGTTTGTCACTGCAGAACCGTTTTAAACGACTAGATGCTGATACACTGATGAATTAACTCACTCATCTCCCGTTAGCTGCCTAAAACCTTGTAACACTGGATTTAAAATGAGTCTTAATACTGTGAGCAACTTGATTGATGTTCTGATGTTAATTGTTCTGATAGTACTGCATTTACATTTTTACAAGGAACAGTAAGCCGTACATCTAAATTATGATTTTAGCATTGTCATTGTGCGTTATATTACTGTAGTAATAACTGCAGCAATCAGCTAAATAGGAAATCAAAATTGATGTGTTTATCACTTTGATTTCTGTTACCACTGGGCTCAAAAGGCTTTGTTTCTTACCTGGCTCTTTACACAGCTTGGTGTATTGGACTCCAGTGCAATTGGTTAACAAGCTCAAGTAATTAGTTGTAATTGGGTGATTTTGTTTTTACTTGTTGGGGTACGTTGTTCCAGTGTCCTTTGTGTTTACCTTTACTCGGCTCTTATGCCCAAGATGAGTTCGTCTTTGGCTACTCATGCTGATGTTGTTAGAAGGTATTTGCACTTATAATGTTGGGACACTCTTAAAAGGCTACGATGGCCACGGAGGATCTGCTCCTGGCTTGTCGTGATCCAAGTGAAGGCATGGTGATTTATCTGATCTTTAGATGTACGTTTGACAGAACTGGGGGGGAGGAATCAAGTAACAAGGAAATCTGGTTGTCGAAGGTCGAAGACAGTGAAAAGTTAAGACCTAAAAAGCCCCACAGACATCAGCCTAAACGTTCAGGACCTGGATCATGCTGCTCACAGTTTGCATGTCGGGCTACAAACTTGTTTTTTACAGAATGTCTGTCTTACTGTTGTACATGTGGCTGAGCTGAATCGGCCCTCTCGAGCTAAAAGTCATAACCATCCTACCTACCTAACACGGATGATCTGCTTTCCCCAGCCAATATTGTGATTTTAATTGTGATTCATTTAGATAGACTAAACTACACTGGAATAAATAACTACTAAACTACAGAAAGACAAATGTAGTTGCAAGTTCAAAGTAAACCTGCCCAGTTTATATTATGGAAAAAGTGACCTGTTCCGCTCACATTTATTTAGATATTACCAGTGGTATATGTGACATTCTAAAAGTGGTGTTATATATATATTTAAAACACTTAATTGAACAGTTTAAAAGTAATCAAATCTGACAATGTTTACGTCGGACTGACAGCCCCCTAATGCTACTGTTGACACATCTGCACTTTAGCTGCTTGAGCTAACGTTAGTTTTACCCACTGACGGGACAAGCTGCTTCACAGCCCTGAAAATGGAGAAAAGGCTTTTGTGGTTGAGATCAAAATGATATATTGCTCCTAAAAATTGACATGGGAGATTCGGACAACTCAGTCTAAAAAAATAAATAAATAAAGACACACCACTTAACACTCAATATGTCTCTTCTATTGTTTCACTAACTTACTGAAAAATCATTAGACTACAGCTGAGCGAATCTGTCTTTTAAGCTGCTAAATTGTCACCACCACAAGCTTCACCTGGTTGTGACTGGAAACGTTCAAATTGCAAGAGCCGCGGTATTGTTTTATATAATTAACAATCGTGACTTTGATGTGAGGAACGATAAACCATTCAGTCCTATTTGACTCATTCTTTTTATTCCTGCGTTCTTTCGGGCTGTTTGCATTTGCTGTGTTGCAGAGCATCCACCGCCACCTTTTATTTCTCAGTGACTCGTCATGTCTCTTGTCTTTTTCTCATTCCCTCTGCTGTAGAGTCCTAAAGGAAACAAACCTGAACGTTCATTTCCCATGTTAACTGTACTTTGTAAGTGTTGCTCACCCAAGCCTTGCTGTGTGTGTGGCTGCCTTTCTTCCCCTTCTCAACACTAACTCACTCCTGGTTTAATAATTCAATTCCCTCACCTGTTGCTTTGTCACTTGATCATTCGGTTGGATTTTGTATTAACTATGGGTAACATGCTGTAATCTTTGATCTTCCCACCAGAGCCAGTTCAAACAGGGTTTCTTGAGTTTAGATAGTTCTGCTGATCTTGATTTATGTTTACAGAGTGTGAATTTTCTCTTAGTTGCCTCTTAAAATTGTACGGACATTATGTAGCAGAGGTTTCAATCATGTCATTTGCATGCTGGACTGCTTGCACACTCAGTCGAGCTCCACTGACTTCATGAGTTTTAAACACGGTTCACTCTGGGTTTTGTTTTCTTTTCACTTTTTGAGCTCTTAAGTTTTCACCAAGTTTTCCAATTACTGTACTTGAATGAGTGGTTGTGATACACAATTTGATACCACATTTCACTCAACTGGTGAAAGTTACATCTGGGATCAGCATGCATTTTGACGGACACTTCCAACTGATAAGGAATTTATTTTAAAGATTTCCACTTGCAAAATTCCAAATCTTTGTCAGTTTAAACAGATTTTTACCTGGACTCTAGTGTATATGTTCCCATGTTCCACTGTTAACCAGCAGTAGTGGAAAGTAACAAAATGTAGTTTCATACATTCATAGGCAGATAGATATTTATTGATAGTAGTACAAGTACAGTATTGAGGGATTTGTATTTTTATATATGCTACTTAAAATTCACCATCAAACATGCATACTGCGTACTTTCACTCACCTGTTTTTGATATTAATTGAAATATTTAGTTTTTTTTTATTTCATAAAGAATGGAAAACAACGGCCCAAGCTTTCTTCCAAACTGAATTTCTTGAAGGTTTTAAATGTAAGAGTGTTTGAGCTCATTGGCTTTTCTATGAAATGCTAGATCTCCTGCCTCTCGGTCACCATTAAGCCTGGGAAGCGTGTTTGTGAATAAGCAGTCAGATGAAAACCAAACACTGACCGGGTGTTTTCTCTCGACCAGGTGAAGAACAAAGCAAAGAGGCACTGCAAGACGTTGAGGATGAGCCCCAGTGAGACTATGCCAGCAACAGCCAACAACCTGAGACCCTCCCTTCACCTCCTCACACTCCTCGTCCCTCCACCTGCGGCCTCCTCCATCCCCCCCCCTCTAACTCTTTTTTCCTTTCTGTGAGTCACCTTCCTCTCCCCTCCTTTATCCTTTCTTCCACCTCTGCAGCTCCATGACCCAGCAGGGCCACGGAGTTAACAATTTAATTTTTCTCTTTTTATTTTTATATTAGTCCTTACATCATTCAAGTAAATAGCACTTAATTGAGACAGGAAATACAATGTTAGAAAGACAAATATGAAGAGAGTCCCTGGGCTTTATATTTTGTTTTTTTTCTCTCTGGTACAAGCAGTTCTGAAAAAGTTCTTTGTTTTCATTATTGTATTTTTGTTTTTGCTTTTTCCTCAATATTTTTATCAGTTGCTGGATGTATTGAGAATTTTTTTCTTAATGTAATTACAGAAATTAACTTTTATTACTGATAATGTCGACTATTAGTTATGGGAGCTATTTTATCTCTGTTTTTAGTGAAATGTCATGCGAATCATTTTACCTTTTTATGGGCAATTTAGAAAACTACAAGTGCCCTTTTTGTTGACTTAGGTTTTCAGAGGAAGTTGGCAAAATTTGCGATATCCACGTGGGGCAAAAAAGTGCTTAACTTTTACACCATAGTGATTCTGTTGTCATGTTTTTGTAGTTGTCCTTGGACTGTACTTTGTGCTAAAATACTGTAACTGTGCACACATGCTGAATCGCTCAAGGTTGACTTGTCGCTAGCTGGTGGTTATAATTTAAAAAGAAAAAACAATTTAAAAAAAAATTCCATGGGAGATTTCACACTTTTGTAAAAGACAAGTCTCAATTTTGGCCCCGCTCCTCGACAGAGAGCCCTAAAATGGAAAGGATTGTCGGTGCTTGCATGAGTTAACACACTCTTTTCTGCTGCTTCTCCCCCTACTTTTTACTAAAGCTCCTCTGGCTTCAGAGGTTTTCTTTCTTTGCTGTTTCCTTTGTTTCTTTTCTTGTTTTGCTTCATTATGTGTAACTTGGAGCTGATTTGTACTACTGGATATCTGACTGGAGCCACAGACAGGGAATCTGTATCGTTCTTACTGAAACACAGCATGGAATTAACATTAAACAATCTAAATTAAACCTTACTAACTGACTTGTTACGTTTATTTGTCCTAGAAGACAGAGTTAAGTGAACAAATATAATTCATGACGAAAAAAAACAACAAGGGATTCAAAATGGAAACAAAACCTCACTTTTGCTCACCCAGTAAGAGCGTGCGCCCCATGTAGGCTGAGTCCTTTGCAGCGGCCTGGGATCGAGTCCGACCTGCGGCCATCCCCCATCTTGCTCACATTTTTCCTGTCTATCTACTGTCACTATCTATTAAAGGAAGAAAAATAGTCTTAAAAAAACCGAAACCTAGTGAAACTAACACAAAATATTGACAACTTTGACAGTTATCGGTTATAAAAACTAAAGCCTGGCCCAGTCACCCAGGTAGGTCTCACAAACAAAGTACCTCAGTCTAAGATCTAAACTAGTATTTGATGGTATTAACTGGTTAAGGGAAATCCCAGCCCTGGAGTGACAATTTGACTATATAGCAGGTGAGCTTGATTGCTCCTCCTGGATTGGAGGGGGATGCTGAGTGCCGATCCAATCAGTGTCCTCAGAGCTCCAAGCAGGAAGTGGAAGGCATCGGAGTTAGTCTCGCTTTGCAAGACCTTCCTCCACAGCGCTGCAGAGGAGGGTCTGGCGAGCCCACGCAGCATTCTGGGATAATGAGATAAACGTGTACTGCCTAGTATTGGCATTTCTTTAAACCAATCACAATTGTTATGTGCGTCATGCCAGAAGTGGAACGTCGTGGATATAGATTACATCGGAGGAAACCTGTCGTTATGATTATAATACATTTTATTTGTAGTGCACTTTTTATTGTTAAAATGTATCCAAAAGTGCTAGAGTAAAACAAGATGGAGAACACCGTTCGGAGATTGAACTTGCCCCTGGTGTGTGTTGTAGCTACTACTGCAGGCCATTCAAATGTGCACTACAACCTTGTTTTAATGAGTGTACATTAGCACAGTGTTATTTCATCCGGTGACAACACAGCTTCCCTAAACTAGATGAACCGTAGCACACAGTTGCTTCACAGAGCCCGATGTTGCCACTGGAATCTGAGATGGAAACTGTGAGCATAATCATAAATTTATATGTTCTATATATAGTGTTTGAGAGACAAATGCAATCTTAATGCCTGCTGTGGTTCTGCTGTGACCGTGTATCTGCTGCTTCTGCGTAAGCAGCTGATGGAAGCGTCTGGTGACGTGCAGGGTGGAATTGTCAACACTGACACGTTTCTGTGTGGCTGAGAAAGATGCTGTCACTGTATTGTGTGTTGCCAACATGATTTATCAAAGGTTAGTGACTAATACATGCCATTATGTTGACTGTGTTCATAAAACCCACCGTTCCCTCTTACGCTATTTCTTTTTCTAGCATTCACACAGTACATGTCAATTCTGGGAGGGCCCTGTGGAGCCTCCCTTGTTTTAGTTGTATGTAACCTATGTAGCAGTTGATCATCCTCCATTATCCATAATAAGCCTGAGCTCAGTGCCTAGCCTATATTTAAACTCACAGGTGACAGTGGAGGAGCATGTCAGACAGAAAGAAAGCGGGCAGCATGCAGCCAGTCAAAATGACTTCCTTCCTGCGGTGTGAACTGCTGCGGCTGCCTGCAACTCCTGTCCAATCAAGACAAGAGCCGAATCCGTCTGGGGGACCCCCTGTCCTTTTATGTACCCTCACTATCAGCTTAGACATTTTCCTTGACCAAACCGTTGCTCCATGACTAGGTAACTTGAAAAAAATAACTGTATTTAAGTTACATTTTCTGTGGATATTCCTGCTCCCCAGAAGATGAAACGTACTGGTTTGGGTGCCTCAGTGACCTTTTATCTACTAAATCTATTAGATCAAAGTATCACAAGAAATTTCAAAATCTGTTAAAATATAAACTCCACTTAAAATCTGCCCTCCATTTGTAGGCCCATACAAAGTCTCCAGAGAATTGTAATACAGAATTTTCCTCCAGTGCCATCAGCAGGTCCAAAATTTCACTTGCTTGGTGAAATATCTCAACATTTACGAGACAAATTGGCTCAAACATTAGTGCAGACATTCATGGTGCCTGTGAACTTTGATGATTGCCTGACTTTTTTTCTAGTACAACATGAGGTGTAATAATTTCCATTTGTCAAGAGCTGGTTTATCTGTCTAATAGTTTTTCTATTTTATGTTTTCTTTACAATGATTCACTGAGTGGCTCTAAAAACTCAGTTGGTCTAAATGTCACTGGTAGGATTTTCATTGGAAACTCATTCATTGTAATTACTTTTCCTCAACAGAAGTTGGGATAATACTGATTTACAGTCGAGCAGAAAGTCGCTTCAAAGTGTAATGTGAAGTCTGTCTCTTTCCTAGTTATACCTTTAAAAACCTTCCATCCTCGTCTGATAAACACCACACAAGCTCAGTAATGATTCTAAAGTGAGTGACAGCAGGAGTTCTGATGGAAGAAATCAAAGCAGACAAGATAATCGGGATACAAAGGCAGTGGAGAGAGCAGACAGTCTGTTTCTAACATCTTTCCAAAGGCAGGCATTCTAGACTTCTTTTTATTTAGAGGTCTGTGTGTAGTACACCCCCTTTTTTAATTATTTATGATTAACACTGACATCCGTCTTGCACCTACTAACTCAGTATACTGTAAATATTAGTGTCATTATACCTGCATACAGGAGACTAAGATCTGAGACGATGAGACATTAGTTTATTGTATATTGTGTATTTTTTATTTCTCATACAGCAATGAGAGACTTTACCCTCTGGCAAGATGTTTGTGCTGCAGCTTCTGTAGTGCCCTCTGCAGGTCACATCTGACATGCACAACTAGACGTTCAGGACGTTCCCACACATCACTTTACAATGCTGTTGCTTAATGAGGTGTTGTTATGATGACAAGTCGGTAGGGTCCAATGAGATCATAGCATTTAAAACCGGGGCCAATGATGAGATGATTGGAAGTACTAATGAAGTATTTGTGCAATGTTCCCATCAAGTGGTGTGCATCTACGTATACACTATAGATGGCAACTTTATTACAGTTTGCATTACAGAACATAAAACCAACCAGTACTAGAATACTACTGGGGGGGGTCTTTAACATCTGTTCTTTAACAAAACAAGAAGGTACTTTGTGATTTTCTTCTGGTGATGCTAGTGAGCTGGAGTAGGCCAGTTCTATAGATTGTCAGATGATAAAAAGCACTTTTGGGAGCATTTTATACCAGGGTTCGTCAAAATCTATAGTTTTTGCTCAGTCAGGTTATAGTGCACAACTTCTCAGTCAGTGATGTAAGACGGGAAAAGCTGTCACGCAAAGAGACCCTCATGAGCCTGTGGAGGATTGTTGACAGTCAGGTTACCATGGCGCCTTATGGTTTCTCTTCCACTGAGCAGCTTGTTGTAACATGAAACCTCAAGAGGGCAGCAAGTTCCAGCTAATCTGACGATACACCACTCACCCTAAAATAATTCCTATATTTCCACAGGAGATGGCAGAGGATGTGCAACACAAAGGGTATTAACTTAACTTTCCATTCGTTCTATCTGAAGACCCCATTCTCCAGTCAGAGGGTGGGTTCTGGATGTAGAGTCAGCTGCCTCCTTTTCTACATCTGCAGCCTGATCGGCGTCCTCTAGCTTCCTCTGCCTTCCTGTGGAAACTAAAAACTGCTGCGGTGCAGAGAGCAACCCAGAGAACGAATGTCAATGAAATATTATGAACTTCCTCCTCTGCTGCAGAGACAGCAGTTATAAATAGCCAGGGTTATTTTCAGGCAACACTTGTGAGATTTACTCAGCCCTGGTTGGACCAGGTCTGGGCTGAGCCTCCATGTGGGATCTGGTTGCAGGACTGTACCACAAATACACAACAGAATGAACCTGTGAACTACGGCTTGCTCTGTCCTGCCCCACACACCCTTTAAGTCGCCCTGCAGTGCCCTCTGTCCATGGAACAGACATTTAGGTGTGTGTTTCAGTGTATCCGTGTATGATGAGCACACTGTTATGCTCCCACAATCCATCTCTCTCGCTCTCTCTAGCAGACAGGATTGATTCCAGGAAAGGTGTGTGGGTTAAACCATTATACAGTACTAGAAATCTGATACTGTATCTGTGAATCACTGTTGCTCATCACAGAGGTAATGGATGCAATGCAGTATTTTGTGACAGTGGTTCTGGTTTTCAACCTTTTTAGTCTGATGTATCCCGGGCCCACATATATACCTTAGGATACAAATACCCTTGGTCTGGAATCATAAGGGGTTATGCATGTTATGTGTTATGCATGTTGCATGTCACACACCTGGTTAAAATTATTAAACCTGCTTTAAATCTGCATGTCTTTTAATTAAAAGTTAATTATTTAAACCAAATAAAAACTTATTGTAACCAACTGAAAAATGACCCTTAGTAATCAAGGGGTTTTCCTGTATTTAGCCTCTGTGACTAAATACAGTACTATTTATTGTATAGTATATACTATATATTATAACATTATTAAATAGCTATGTAATTGTTCCTGAGAGGTTTGGAGTTTAAACATTTTCAGCAACACAGACGTGTTACAGGGAGAGTATGACACAAATTCTAAACCCACCCTTGCTTTACAGCATGATTATAATTATAGTGTGAGTAAGATCATTCTGTATGGGCTTGTGTGTGTGTGTGTGTGTGTGTGTGTGTGTGAGAGAGAGAGAGAGACACTGTTAGGTTGTTCCCAGAGTCTCTGGCAGAAGCTGCCTCTGTCATCTCCTCGTGACTCATCTTCAGTCTGTTACAAAGCAAAGGAAACAGTGACACGCTCATGCAATATACACACAAAGTACATGGAAGACTGTAACTCATCAGATATTTCTCAAAGACAATAAAAAGGAAAGGAAGTTTAACCTTCATAGTAACAGATGTGATGATCTGGGCAGGAAAGCAGGGAAACAAGTACTTTTACAACCATTCTGTGACATGAATGTACAGTATGTGTGAAGGAACTTTGTCTTTCTGAAACATGACTTGGTCAGCACTTAAATTCCTCACCATTAAGATTAAGATTACTCATTATTTACTCTTTATTCTCTTTAAGTATCTTTATTGCCCCTTAGTATTTCACTACCTGTGTTTGTGATCACTGTGTTGCTTCATTTCACTTTCATTCTACATGAAGCAACAATAGTGTTTATCTTGGAAGTCAGTCACTTCCAAACTTCTTATTTTAGACTAAAACTGGGCAGAGCATGTCTGCTGCAAGTGTGTGTGTGTGTGTGTGTGTGTGAGTGTGTGTGTTTGAGTGAGTGAGTGAGTGAGTGTGTCAAGGCCACAGGTTTCCTGTTGATGCCAGGCTGTCAGGAATGCCTACAGCTGGGGTCAGAGGTCAAAGGATGCATGTCACTGTCACTTCCCCCCTCTTACCAGCAGTCTGCGATGCCCCTCGACACAGAATACACTCACTCTGAAAGACAAAAAGAAAAGCAAGGTATAAGAAAAGCTGCTCCAGGCCCGCAACAAGACAACCAATTCATATAAGTGTCCTGACGTGTGGAAAAATACACTGTTTTCAGCATGAAATCCGATTGTGTTTGCAATTAAACACAAATTTGTACACTCCTCACTGCTTCTACTATTATCATTAAAAATCAAAATCTGATAACTGAAGGAACCACACAAACACACACATTATTACTTTTTATAGCAGTGGTTGTCAACGTTTTGAAGATGATCCAGAGATTTCAAAGATGTGTTTACTTGACCTCTCATCACATGTTGCATATGTTCACAAGAAAAGAAAAAAACAATAATTCCTTGAATAGAGTATTTAAATCATGTTTAAGGTACAGCTGATTTTTTTTTGCAAATAATCAGTTTATTTCTGCTTTCCTATCCTATCAATCATTTGGCAATTTTATGTTTAGCTCCCTTATTGCTTGATCTGGTCACATTTCACCCCAGAAATTATGATGAAATTCTCAAAAAAAGGCACATTGCAAATATGCACAAGTAACTAAATGTGTTGGTCTTTGCTGACAGTGAGCAAACAGGAATGCAGAGAGGGGTCTGCAGTCATCAGACAGGTCAGGAAGGTTATCCAAATGATGAATGTTTATCTACCAGAGTGAAGCTATTTATATTTCTCTGTCACAGACAGAACATTGCAGTGTCAAATTGAACCCTGTCACTCCTCTATCAATATGGTGGGTTTGTGTGCGTGTGTGTGTGTGTGTGTGTGTGTGTGTGTGTGTGTGTGTGTATGTGTGTCAAGGCCCTGGTTGATCTGGTCCTTGGGACAGGAAGTGCACTGCTATGAGAGCACAAGTCCCTTATTTGTTTTTGTGTGTGCATACGCGTGCCTGTTGCTTATGTATCCTAAGGGAAGCGCAAGTGGGTGCTTTCATGCACACACACAACACACACACACACACACACACACACACACATCACACACGTCACACACACTAAATCTACTGGGTGGGTATGGGAACGTCTGAGGCAGGATGCTAGGTCTAGGAGGAAACCCTGTGCAGACCAGCCCTGTGTGTGTGTGTCTGTGTTTTGTGTGTGTGTGTGTGTGCCATGATAAAAATTTGAACACAGTGCCATCAATTCTCCAATAGGAGCTAAGGGGAAACAACAAGATGAAATAGAACGGTGATTTCATAACCAGGGTTAGGCCTATTTGTACAGGACGTACTTTTGCAGTTGCTGGGTAATACCTGAACAAATTGTGGCGAATGGCTCAAATAATATAAAAATATACAGTATATATATATATACAGTACAATTGTATTTACAGCAGTACATGTTACAACTAAGAGATCTAATGGATAAACATTTCAAATAGCTATACGTCAAAGAAATGGATACATGGTTGAAATATGAGATTAAATGGTTGAAAAAGTAATTTAAAAAACAGCTGAAATAGATTATAGGGAATAGATAAATGGTGAAAAACCTAAAAGTAGTCAAGTAATGGTGGGAACGCTTGGCTAAAATGAATGGATTCTTTAAATAGTTGAAATAGCTAAAAGTAAAGAATAAATAGTTTTAATAAAAAGTTAGTTAAAGGCGATTCATCAATCATTCAATTAAAAACTGAGCCAAAAGTAATGCCAAGTAGTGCAAATGTAAACTTGAACCAACCTAAACATTGACAGTTTAATTGATTGTAAAACATATTGTAGCAATATCCACTTTTATTGAACGAACAGTGTAAAATAAACTCCAGTTTAAAACCATTTAAAAGGAACACATTTGGAGCATGATGGGTGGTGTTGATGAAAGAGTTTGAGTTTATCTGACAGAGCTGTGTAGAGGTACATCAGAGCTACATCAGACTTCTGTTAGTGTTTTAAGACTTTACACTCAGCAAGATCTAAAAAATTGCACATAAGACACAAACGTGTTTACAACTCCTTATGAGGGCACATGCACACACACACACACACACACACACACACCAGTAAGACAAAAGACACATATCCTCTGCATGTGACATCCATCTCAGGCCAGACTAAGCTCCATATCCTCCCTATGATCCCTCGACTAGAGAGGCAACATCCTCTGGCTACAGCGAGGGGAAGCTGGCCTCACTGGACTCTCCGCTCTGCAACAGGTAACACCCTATCGCCAAACTCTGAGCCAGAGTTCCAAATCTGCAACCACTGCCATCCACTTTTTCATCTGCGTATCAGGAAGTACAATTTATCAGTCAGGTAAGATCTCCAACCTGAAAGATTAGGTATTTTTCTTCATCTGCATGTCAGAGAGAGATATGATCTACTTTGCAAATGTTTCTGGTGAGAGTAAAGTTACCATAAAAGTTACATTTTTGCTTTTCAGGCATCTCTTGGGATTGTCTTTTAGGCACATTCTCTTTCTGTCTGACCAAAGGATTTGCCAACGAACCTGAGGGGAGAGGTGTGATATTTTTCCTGTGAGAGGAACAGACAGCAACAAACAACTCGGAATCACTTTCAGAAAAGGGACGGCGGAAAAGGAGAAAAGGGAACGATGATGGAATTGAGGATCCAGCTGATCCCTACAGGGGAAATCATCCTTCCTCCAGGGAAGAACGGAGAGAACTACTGCCACTGCTGCAAGGTCAGTTCACACACTGGATTTTTTTCCCACTCATTCTATTATTTGGATGGGTTTTATGCCGCTCAGTGGGTAGCCATTGGTGCTGCAGCTGATGTTATAAGGTTCATCTCCCACAAGGATGAGGTTCAGAAACATTTACATTTAAGAACTGTAAATTGCTTCAGAGTATACTGTATTTCATGTAAAGTGTATCAATAAATCAAAACAGCTGTGTTTAGTAAATATATTTAAATCCCCTTTAGCGCCAAGCAGTGCACTTTTAGAATTATAATAAGCAACACCCATAGTTGGTTATACAAGTCAAAATGGGCTGCCTCTGTGGACTCCTACTAAAACAGAATGTGATGTAAATATGTTTTTATTTACATGAATAGTTTGGAATTTACCCCATCCATGCAACCTAACTAGATGGGTTACAGATATTAGTGCATACTAAGAACCTGCGCGTTAAATACAGCAAATAAGTACACAACTTTAAAGTTCACAGTACATAACATACAAATGCCACATTAAATATATCCTCATGGTGATACACAATGCATTTCAGGGTCCAGTTTACACAGATAAATGGTGAAGATTCTAAAAGTAGCCTAATGATTAAATGGTAGGAAAGCTTAGATAAAAGGAATGGAAAAATGGTTGGAACAGTTAGCCAAAATATCGACATATAATTGATATCCTCTCCCATTCAAGCCAGTTCTATTGAAATTATATTTTGTAGCAAGACAATTTCAACTGCAATGTTCTGGTTTAGTGTCAGTCCCACATGATTAATTACAGAGATTACATTTTGGGACAATATTTTTGTTAGAGAAATCCATTATGAAAAAGCACTGATTTCTAAACCAATTGTAGCCTCAACAGTCCTGAATCAAATGGAAATGTACGAAATCACTCACATAAGAAAACAAAACATGCTGAGAGAATGTTAGTGCACCAAAACAGGAAATCTTTTGAAAATATAATTTCTACTCCACCAATTTTACATGGTCAGTTTATTCAGCAGGAGTTTCACAACACGGTTGTATAATGTCTTCTGTGGCTCTGGAATCTGAGAAATAACCCTGACTGTATCATCATTATCTGGGCTTGGGCTTGGAGACAACAAATTACATATAAAATAATAATATATGTATATTATATTTATTTTGTCTATATTTTCTTGTTGAGTTCTGCGATTTAATGTATGATTCTATTTGAGTTTGTGTTTTATCATTAATGTATTTGTTGTTGAGTTTTATGTATTTTAAAGGCCCATCTAGGGCTGGGCATCGCAAATTAGCTTAGGCTATAAATGCTGTTGTGTATGCCATAGGTTTGCATACATGTCCTTATACAAATAAGCATTAAATAACAGAAAGCCTGTATTACAAACTGGGGGCATTGGGTTTGAAAGATGTGCAATGACTTATTGTGTAGCTTATGCAATTTTGTCTTGGTGATGTTTCCATGCAGGAATGAGACATGGAAGAGACAACCATTGCTCTTAAACATTTTGGCACATGTTACATACTTCATACTTCTTGTCTTATGTAGGAGGGTATAATAAAGACAGCTGATGTCTGATAGCTACATATACTTTATCTAAGGAATGAAGGGAGTAGGCTTTTTAAAAGCAGTCCTGGCACAGGATTAGGATGTATAGTAAGAGGAATGTGGGGGTTAATGCAGCTTGCTGTATGCTGGTCAGTGATGATTGGGGAGGTGTGGAATGTACTGTAGCCTGGATGGGAGGAAACAACAAAGACATTCCGGTACACAGATTTTTTCCCCTTCCCACATTCCTCCAAGGTCAAATCAGCCTGCATGGGTGTGTGTGTGTGTGTTTGTGTGTGTGTGTGAGAGAGAGAAAGAAAGGTCATCATTTGTTTACTAAGCTACGAGAAGACCCTGTACCCTACGGTGTGTTTTGTCGTTTGGCATCAATCACTCGTAACCTTTTTTATTTGATTAGATTCCTCCAACGATGTTGAGTGGGGGGAGGGTGACGGGGCTGGTGTAGAGGTGGAGGGGTCAGTGTGATGCCTGACCTTTCCGTCCAGTACAATCTGTCTGTCTAAGATTACCTTGTCAACAGGATACAACCTGTGTGTGTGTGTGTGTGTGTGTGTGTGTGTGTGTGTGTGTGTGTGTGTGTGTGTGTGTGAGAGTTTCGGTTGTGAAAGAAGTATTCAGATGAGATCCTTTACTTAAGTAAAAGTATGTAATACAACACAAAAAAAATTCTATTACAAGTAAAAGTCATGCAATTGTAACTTGAGTAAGAGTACATAAGTATCATCAGGAAAATGTACTAAAAGTAGAACTCATACTTGTACTCAAGTAAAGTACAAGTACCTCACATTTGGACTTAAGTAAATGTAAATGTTACATTCCACCACTGGTGTGTGTGTGTGTGTGTGTGTGTGTGTGTGTGTGTGTGTGTGTGTGTGTGTCAGTGTTTGTGGGTTGTTTGAGGCTGAAGGGATCACTCCCCCCTCTGGCAGTGCAGCCATATTGCAGTCCAGCTCTGGCATGACAGCTGACCAGCTGGTGGAGGTCATCTTCTCATGGCTCAGCTGCAGTGATATCTGAAATGATAGAGAGGCTGTTTCTGTCTTTCTTGGTATGCCATATACAGTACATTAATCTCCGAAAACTTTGTTATGTGGGGGACCCCCAAACAGATACACACTACCAGAAATTGTAAACAATGCTGGACACTAAGGCCATGAACTCAGTATCTTTAGTTTCAGGTGTAAATAAAATACATTTGCAATAAAAGACTAACACATGGTGGGTATTTTATAGGCTAATATTGGTATTTTCAGACTCATTATTTCATTCATTTTATTCACTCATTCATGTTAAAAATGTACAGAGAACTTGACTGAACTGTTAATTGAAGGAACAAACTATGAATAATCCCAACAACAAAACAGAGATCAGCAGGTTTTTTCTTTATAAAATTTTAGCTATGGCATACTGCAGCTGGGGGTTGAGCATTGCTATACAAACATTTTATCACATAGCCTCTCTCAAGTTCTGTCATTTGGAATTCTAGGGAGGGAAATTAAAAAACTGTTTGGTTGGGACTGACTTTACATTCAAGGACCACCTGGAGGTGTCCAGACTCCACTACTACTGTAGAGATTTCATTATGTATTTAAATATTATTTTTTGGGGCTTTTCCCTTTATTAAAGTGACAGTGAATAGACATGAAAGGGAGGGAGAGAGAGAGTTGCGGGATGACACGCAGCAAAGTGCCGCAGACCGGATTCGAACCCGTGCCGCTGCATGACTCAACCAACATGGGGCGAATGCCCCTGGGTGATCTAAAGGCCGTCCCAAGAGATTTCGTTGTTGTTGTTTTTTACATTAACTAGAAAGTTAATGTGTGTAACACCTTTAATCCCAAAATTGAGATCTAAACCTCAGCCTCTTATTACTGGCTCTGTCATGAAGGAGGAGAGTGGACTCTGCTGCTGTAGGGAGGAGCTTTGCTCAGTCTGCAGTGTGAACGTGCAGTGACGCCCTTGGTAACGGTAGAGGGTACAAGAACTCCTTGAAACTGATATAACTTGGAGGGTGGTTGAGAATTGTTGAAAAGTTTGATGCAACCCTGGCCTTTTCTATTGTCACGATGGTGTCGCCTAATTGGCAGATGAATTACACTGAGTAGCCTACAAACTGCAATGAAGAGAAAGATGAAATCCTAGAGGCAGCGTCAAACTTCGCTCAAATATATGTTAATGTTAATGATTGCTTCACATCTGTGTACAAGCAGCTACTTAATTTGTCCACTGGCAGCTGTTGTAAAAGTTGAAAGTGTTTTAAAAAGTGCCGAGGGATAACGATTTTTTCCCCGTCTGGATTGTAGCCTACGAATTTGTTCAGGGCTTTAACGTGTGTCAGAGAGGCGTGTCAGTTTGCGGAATGTTGCTTTGCTGTATGGGACATGGTTGTATTATTCCCTTCCACTCATTAAAGGAGTCTGTATATGTATTCTACATTAGCCCGGCTCGAGGGGCTTTAGTCAAGGAACCTGGCACGCTTCGATTTGTCTTAGCATGGGTATATATTTTTACAGGGCTACTCAAAGTATGCGAAGGAGGTGGAGATCTGAGCACTGCTGCGTTTTTGTTCATTGGACAAGAAGATAACAAGGCTGCCTGGTTATTTCCCTTGAAGTGTTTGTAGAGAAAACAATGACGACATGCTGCATGGCTTGACTAAAATACATCAGTCATGCACGCGCTGTGGGATGGGTTTTTGGTGAACTTCCTGGTATTACAGGGCTGTGCTGTCCTTCGGTGAAAGAAAAGGAAGGGGGACATTAACATTGCCACACCATTCCCATATGGGGTTTTAGAGAAACGGAGTCCCAAAAAAACCGCATAGCACATAGGGCCTAGCTTACTCTGTGTTTTTTACATGAGCAGTGCATCATTATCTGCTACTAATAGCATGACTACGTCTGTTAACTTACTACAGTACCGCTAAAGATGAGGTGAAGCCCTCTGCTGAGGCTGCAGTCTGGGAGAAACCACAACTGAAACTGAGCCCACAGTGGGAGAGTTTGGTCTGGAGTGGGAGTGGTGGGTGGTTTTAGGAGAAACCCGGCAGGGCTCGCACGCAGTACAGCACGTTAGCCAACCTACTGGCAGACACCAGTCACTGACTGACTGCCTGACTGGACTGACACATTCACAGCGGAGGGACTGAACCAAATACCTACACTAACGTAGTCTGTCTGGACTTGGACGATACAAACTCAGTCAAAGAAGAGAGACCACCACACTCTTTTTGACCTCGTCTGTTTTAAGGTAGGCTATGTTTTATGTTCATTTAGCACAAATACCTCACTGCCTGATTACCGCGTACATAGGGATTTTAGTTTAGCTAACTGTAAGGCTAATTGTAACGACAAGGTTGTTGTATTAGTTACAGTTGTGACATTTGGAAAGTTTCCACAGAGTAGCCTAATCTGTGACATTGCAGCATGCTTGAGTGAGTGGGCTGATAGCCTTGATGCGTAACGTTACCGTATGGAAAAAACGCAATGCCAAATTACATTCAAAAATGTGTAACTTTAACGCTGTACAGCATGTTGGCAACTTATTTACTCAATAAAACCTACGTTAAGACATGTGACAAATCAGTGAGAGCCACTGTTCAATTCTGTATGTTCAACTTCTTGATTTTGCATAACTTTGACAATATTTTGCATTTCCACTCGACCTGTCTACCGCTAACGCAGATCCATATTCCCCATTAACGCTACCAAAATGGGGTGCCATAGAGGTTATTGGGATCTAGTTGAAAACTTTATTCAACTACGGTGTTAATGTATTGTGTTTATGCCGGTGTTGTAACCGGTTTTAAATAAGTATTGCTATCTATGCTTTCTGAATGTGTGGTCCGTTTGGGCTATCGTTGGAAAAAGAAACCAAATGTTTGCTATATGTGTGAATGATGCTTGGTTGAACGTTCTCGTCTTTAGGCGACCATTATCAGGATTTGTAATCATTGAGGCAGTTTCGTAAACTTAAAGTCACGTACTTTGGCGTGTAGCCTACAACTTCAAATCCTTCAGGTTGTCTTTTTATAGACGCCAGACAGACACAGATTAAGATAGTTAGCTAGCCTATAACTAACATGAAAGCCTGTTACACCTGTACAGGGCTGCTGTAAAGTTACTAGATGTATCCCTCCCTGTCAGAAGGGAGTGAACCATGTTTGTTTTTTTGCAACATAAGCCATAATCTATGTTGTTGTGGTATATGAATGTTTGGTAACCATCTCCATCATAAAGATATCAACCACCAACGCTAACATGTTGGTTGTTTTCCCTAGTATACCAAATTCCCATTCAACATTGGTCAGTTTGATAAAACTGTTTATGTCATGTATTTTGTTCCTAAATAATTTTAGCTGTCTTGGCTCGACGTGAGAAAGTGTCTCTGCAATGAAGGCTTTGCCAACAGGCCTGCCCACCTGTTAATGTGTGTGTGTGGTTTGATGTAAACACAAGGGAAGCACCTGGCATGCAGTGCAAGCTGTTCATGTCCTGACATAATATAGACAATTGCATCTAATGATGGAAATACGTATTTGATGCTGTAACTGAAAAAGTGATCTGAAAATACAATATGAATATATGAAGATGTGGGATTGGTAATTGAAATGGTACTCTTACTGCTGTTTACATTGCTTTTCAGCTGTTCTCTTTGAAGAAACACTTTCTTTCTCTTTGGTTTTATAATCTGCTGATCTCCACCTTGTTAATGATTGAGGGAGATTAACCACCCAGCAGGGAAGACAAGACCAAATAGCCTTGTACTGCGCTGTACATTAGGAGGATGCACATGGAGATTGAAACCAGAAGTTTTAAAGAATGAGCCAGATTGGACAACATAGGCCTATTCCTCAGAGGTCAAAGTGCTCAGAGCAGCTGACCTGTTGCTTCACGGTCACCTGGAGGGCAGGACCTCCCAGCATTCACTGCTGCCTTCAGCTGCCACTGAGTTCACGGTCCCTCTGCTGTAACTTTGATTTAAGCTTCTTTTTAAATGACTTGGCTTTGTAGCCAGAGTAGCAAAGAGATTAGTGTTGCAGCGTTGGCCTACACAGGGTGTTCATTTCTAACTATAATGTAAAGGTCTGATTTAAGAACGGTGGCTATTCACGCACAATGCACAGTGCAGAATATTCAGCATGCATAGTCTGATATCTGATTTGGAACTAGGGCTGGGCGATATGGAGAAAATCAAATATCACAATATTTTTGACAAAATACCTTGATATCGATACTGCAACAATATTGTGGTGTTGACTATTTGTGCTTCCACAAAATATATACATAATAAGATTTTGGATAAATAATCATCAGTAATGTGGATATAATGACTAAGTGGGTAAAGGCAAATAATATCAGCAAACACTAACAGCCTGGTAAGTTCAGAAAATGACATAACTGTACTGTAATGCAGCCTTTAAAACCAGGAAAAGACACTTATGCCATATCACAATATCAAAAATTGAAGACAATATTTAGTCTCAAATCACAATATTGATATAATATCGATAGGAACAAAACACACTTCGATGTGCTGTTGTCAATGCATTTTTCCAAAGCAGTTCCCCCTGTGTAGTTTCCATTGGACTGATGTGGCATAGATGTTTTAAAGCTGATTTTTCCCTTTTGGTCTTTGCTTCAAGCATTTTTTTTTTTTAAATCTTGCTGGGCTGGGCCTTTGGTAGTATTTCTGTTTTGTGGCTGGGACAGAGTTGTGGTCAGAGTGGTGTTGGGTTGTATGGAGTTAGAAAGAGCTTTCACCCCAAATGTCAACCCGCTTCTGCATGGTTAAGCATTTCCCTTTGGCCATGAATACTTATGTAAGCAAAGACACAAGGCTTGTTCATATGAATGTAAGAATGACCAAGCACAAAGTCTAATGGGCACATTTTGCCCCCACTTTCATTTCCTAACTGAAGGTGTCAAATATTGAGGAGACAGTTGATTCATTGGCCCTTGCTTGCAGTCTTACTTTGCCCCCATTGTTATGGCAGTTAGTACAGTCCTTCATCTCAGATTTCTTAGCTTACCAATTCCTTATTTCAAGGAGTATGCATCCTTGGAAGTAGTAAACTAGTAAAATACATTATTGTAAAATTGAATGTGCTTTGACAACCACTGCTTTTGATTCTGGCGGATACAGAAACAGCTGTTGACAGGGTGAAGGTTTTCCACATCATGTAGTCTCTCTGCTACATGTGGGGTGGATCCTGGGAGGAACCCATAGGACACATCTGCCTGGCCGTTAGCCAGACCTTCACCATCGCCTATACAACCGGAAAGACTCTCATGCATGCATATGCACTCGCACAGACTCATGTACTTGAACTGTGTTATAGGAAATGCTTAGCTAGGGGTTTATTTCCATTTTATGACCTTTTTGATCTTGTCATGTCAAACTTGTCAACATGAGTAGCTGCTAAAGATAAAGCTGTCATGCTGAAGGACTTTTACCCTGCACACAAATGAAAGAAATGGCAAAACCACTTATGCCATCACAGCAGTGACCGGGATTCAGTTCCAAGAAGCGGAATGTCTGGCTTTGCGACCAGTACTGTTGACAGGATCGGGAAGCCGGTGACTCCTTTTTTCCTGGGAGAGATACCTGAGGAATGAGACAAAGATCAGGTTAAGTGATGATGAAACTGAGTGAATAAAATGAGCTTTAGTTGGTAATAGGGGGTGTACGATTCACAAAATCTCACAATTCAATATTATCTTAGATTAAAAAACTTTTAGTATATGTATACATATAGATAGATATATATCTATATATACAAATCGATTGTTTTGCACACCTGTAGTTGGTTATATTGGTGCTATGTGTGGGAGGTTGTTTAGAAGATGACTACCGCTGATAGAGACTGCAAGTATTTAGGAAGGGAAGTTGAGAGACAAGTGTTGGAGACAGTGGATGGGAATGGCTATTAATCTAGGCTTTATCAGACAGACAGCAGGAGACAGATGCAGATACAGTATATGACGAGAGGTAGCATTTGCATTACAAATGAGTGTTTCACCATTTGAGCACATAGTTGTCTTAAGCAGAGAAGTAGTGAGGGTTCATATCAACTTAGCTCACTCTCCTTTTTTGTTCTTCAGCATCCTCACACCTTTGTAAAGCTTATATCAACTATCCCATATTCTGTGGATACTGAATAGTAACATTCAGCGTCATGGAAGTTTCACATTTACGCTAAAGCTGCACTTAGCAATTTTGAACATTTCTGTGAATTTTAGTGAGAGGTCAGTGTTAGGAAATGGTTTGAACACTCAGAAGTCTTTGTGGTTCAATCGATAATTTCAAGCTATTGTTACGGACCTTAACATTAAAAATGAATTACGTATATATTCTTTCAACTAATAACGGATTGTTTAGGAAACTTTGATGTTAAAGGAACATGCCACCATTTGTTAAAATAGGGCTTATCACATTATTTGTTAATGTTCAAGCAATAGTTAATCAACAAGCTGGTCAGTGTCAGTTGAAGTGAAATGGTCAATATTCACGTGTATGGACTTCTGATGATGTGTAAGCAGCAATGAAGTAAATGATGGCTGAGACCTGAAAGGTGTTGAAGCGTCAGCTGACGTGTTAGCATTGAAAGAAGAAATATCAGTTGAAGAGAAAGAGACTAATGCAGCTGATATCTCATTTGATGTGTGCAGTTTTAAAGTAGTTGAAAATAGTGTTCCAGTTTCACGATTTGCATTTCTTTTTAATGCTGGGGCTACATGTCAGAACATTTAAATTATTTAAATGATGTGACTTCTAAGATATTTACTGCAGAATAAATAACAATTGTATTTGGATTGATCAGGATTCATGTATGGCATCTTACGTAGTGAGCCATTCTCTCTTTTCTGTTGCATCACCACTTTGTAATTCAGATGGGATTTTACATGGATCTTGCCTGTCTACCTTTTTAATTGTCTCAGACGGCTCAGAATGAGAATGTGTTGGAAATTATACAAAAGCACTGTATTTGTAAAGTAAGAAGAAGGTCTAGTGGACTGAAAAGAATGAGCGTATGTGTCTGGCAGTGATTCAGACTGTTACCGTTATGTTGAAGACTCGCAGTCTTGGAGGGTTTGTGTACAGTATGTGTGTGTGTGTCTGGTTAGTTTTAGCCTGCTGCTGTGGGCAGCTTTTTTCCCCACATCCCAAAGCTAGCCCAGCCGTAGAGCGAGCCCCGCCCTGCTGGGAATAAACGTTATGAGGGACTGAGTCCTGCATCCCCTCAGTATTACAGACTAGTCTGCTGTGGGACTGGAAACCACCCTGGAAATGAGTCAAAATCCTTCATGCCTGCTTCACTGCCATTTTTGTATATGCATCTGCAGGAGGTGGGAAGTCCTCAAATGACTTGAAAATGAATGTAGACAACGGCTACAAAATCAGTTGACGCAGTACTGTATTTCTTTCTTTCATTTTAGTATCATTGTTTTAGATATCTTTCTTTCAAGTATCTTTGACTTAAAGAACCTTTTTGAATGTAGGCATTTATCTATATCTATAATAATCCAGAGTGTTTAAAATCAGTGGAATACAAACATAAAACACATTGGAAGTCGTGTAAGGGATTTAACCATCAACAGAATATTATTCACAAATTAATTTCTGTGTTTGTTTTGTGACAACTGCATGCATCTTTGGTAATTATTAGAACACTTGAACGGCTGTTTTTTGTCCATTTCACTGTCCCTTCTCCTGCCTCTTTTCCCTTTTTGGTGTCAACTGAGGACAGAACCGCTCATTCATGTTTACTTGTCACAGTGCTGACTTGCCCACTTCCTAATCCTGTTCCATTTTATTCTCTCCACACACTTAGCCTTACCTGCACACCTTCACTCAGATTAACCAGATAATACAAGATAATTTGTAATCCAATTCCATCTGCTCTTGCAAATCCTCATGCCAGAAAGAGAGGAGTTTTGTGGGTGTTTGTGTGTGTGTGTGTTGGAACATGTGTGCCTACATTTCTGAGACTATTTTGGGCATGTTCTAGAAAAAAAAGGTTCATTTAAATCCTGTTGTCACATTCTGGAGACCTTACCAGACTAATTTTCCACAGACCTATTGGACGTTACTTAAGCTCTTGACCCCATGTTAGTTATAACAATAATCAATGTACAATAATAGACTGTGGTGTTTATTTGAATACCTATTAATGTGAGGGATTTCATTCCAGCTCTGCCTCCCACACATGGAGAACATAGGTGGTCTAAGGAATAAAAAAAAAACACTACTTACGCCACAGTGCGCAAGATAAACTGTGTACGTCATTCCAAAATAGACTTATGACACACATAAATGTATCTGTAGTGAGCAACATATTAGGACCACCTTCAGTCATACTTGTCCGCGTTCACCTGTTAAGCATCTTGTGTGTTTTGTAGACGTAGTGTGTGATCATCCATTGTCCGTCTCTATCCATCATTGTAATCATAACAAACTGACCAGAGCCCTCTGGATACTGTGCTACATCATGACTATAATTACTATGTCAGCTCCTCTCCTGTGTACCTGTGATTTTCCGACTGCTTCCCAACTATGCTGTTAGTGTTGAGACACACCTACCCACTCAGTTTCTTGTGATATGACACCAAAGGCAAATCTCAGTGTTTGTTGAAACAAGTATGCATATGCTGTCCCAGTTAGTGTTGGATGGATGTGAGACTCTGGAGCACATTGGAACATTTTACTCATTACTCAGCATACAGAAATAATCACCAAATAAAATTCCTCTCCTTAACCCCCCCACTAAAGCCTTTTAAACTAAGATAAACTATAGTATTTTTAGTTAACCCCAGATCTCTCATTCTTGTGTTTAAATTGGACAATTAAGGTGGAAAGAATGAGGCATGTACCAGAAGAAACACAAAATGTTGGACTATGATAATTAGCATACAATGAACTTGATGGCTTGACTTGAGCATTCTAACGCGAATAACTTTGCCCTGTGTGTGTGACTAATAGCTGCATTATCGGAAATGTTTTGCAGTAGCAGTTTTTATCTTAAACCTTTAGGATGTTTAATGAACCATTGCAAAGTCCTGTGAACTTATCAGGCCAGTCTTTTTTTGACTAATAGTGTAGATTAGGAGTTTATAAATGCTTTTACTGTATGCCCATTTCCTGCATATTTAGATAAACATTCAAACAAATTGGAATGATTGCAATGATTTGCACATGTTTGTGTACTAGTTGGCAAGCTAACTGCTAAGTAGCAGTGCTAACATACACAAACACGCAAGTGGGCAACATGTTACCACTCGTCTGTCCCAGCAGCTTGTGCTAGCATGTTGCCAGCTGTTTAAAGCTTGTTAGTGCAACTTGCTAATGATACATAGTTCACATAGTTTCTGTTTGTGTTTGATAACAGTCCTCTTTTGTGCAGCAGTTTTTACTCTGGAGGGTTATATAAAACATGATGATGCAACAGAGCTAATACGCTTTTGTCATTTTGGACTCTATTCAATTTCAAATTTTTCAACAACAGTTATCTCATTGCGCTTTTCATAAAAGAGCAGGTGTAGACCGTACTCTGTGATGTTATTACAAATCCAGACAAGAGCAAGCACTAGGCCACAGAGGCAAGGAAAAACTCTAGCGCTCTTCCTTTAAAGGTCAGCAGTGTAATCATAGCTTACTATTGGTCAACGGTGCATATTTTTATGTATTTATGTATTGAATTACCAGAAAATAAGCTATATAGTGATCAGTGATACAAATTGTTTTTATACCAATTTTGTGACGTCACAAAATTCAGCCATTTAAAATGCTGGTGTGACTGGGTGTGACTCTATGAGCAACATCACACGCCTGACAACAAAGGTTTAACAATACTATGTATTACCAAATCCTGCAGCTGGACAATAGGAGTTCTCTGAATGGAAAGTGTAACTTAGCGGAAAGAAACTGTGTGCGTACTGTGTGTTTTCCATAGCCTTGACTACGACGACAACACAGCAGACGTCCTTGGTTAAGACTATGAAAGCTTCCTCTCTCACTCAGTACCTTTTTGTTAACCTTTAACCACATCTTTCCATGGAGCTTTAATAATGTTATTACGAGCAGGTGTGTCCTTGGACATAGAAAGAGAGAGAGAGAGATTAAGAAAAGGGTGGAGTGAAATAAAGTAAGAGCAAGAGGTGTTGGAGTAGGATGTGGAAAACAGCAGAAAAAGTAGTTTATAAATAATCTGATCTGTTGTTGAGGTCAAAAGAAGAAAAAGTAAATGCGGCATGAAAGCATAGCCAGATTCCAGCAGAAAAAAAGGATAAAAAAGCAGCCTATAAAGCCTAAAGAAATGCAGAAACAGTTGAGGAATGAGATTAAGATAGCTGGTATAAGCTAGGCCTTGACCGACACGGACCTTTCTGATGGCTACAGATACCTGAGCAATATCGTAATCCGGCATGGATTGAAAGTAAAGCAGGGGAACACCTTGGGCTGGGAGAGCAATCCAAAATTGACACAGATATTGAAGAGTGTAAAGGACAGACCAGTGCTTGCTGCCATGTGAAATCCTTATCAGAAAACACTCCCTGTCCCTTGCAGTCCACTTTCTATGCTGCATTAGATTTCATTCACACTAGATCAGTCGGTACGGCGATTTGCCGCAGGGTTGTGCAGTGGTGTAGGAGTGTCACCAAGTAGCCCACTTGTGTGATGTCCTGTTGTGTTCTTTAACCCCCCAATGTACATCAAGTATACTTTACATTACTGTTTTCCATCAGATTGTTTATAGAGCTTGACATTTCTGACCTCACTTGATGGCAGCTTCATTTCACAGAGAAAGAGGAGAGAAGGAGGGACTGTGCCTTTTGCTGGAGCTTGTTGCATGGAAACAGTTAGACGCTCCTGTGCAGTAAAGTGCTTGTGCTTCACCTTTTACCTTCATAGTTTTTTAAAACTCCCTCTGCAGCCTAAAAATGTACTACCCCTATTTTAAATGAATGGAAAGACTTAAATGGAAGCAGCCTCGTCCTCCTGTGAAAACCTGGTTGCTGCACTCTCCTAAAGAGGTTAATGTTCACCTGTTTTGCAATCTTTTTCATTGTTGCAGTATGTCAGCAACTATTGGAGGGATGCCCACAAAGTTGGGCACACAGATTCATGGTGAATCCCAATGACAATGGTTGGTGATCACCTGACTTTACCACACGTGCCACCTGGAGGTTCACATTTTTGGTTTTACAGTTTTTTTTTTTTTTGATTTCTAAACAACATTGTTGTTTTTCATTGCTTGAACAACTAGTTACAACCTGCACAACACTGGATTTACAGCACTTTGTTCAAATGCTAACACACTGCTGTCACAACTGTTAACCACACATTCAAAACAGAATAGATTCCAGTCTGGTGTCTATCAAACACTGCTGAAGTTTTAGCTGAAAAGCCTAAGCAGGTGTCTTGCTTTAGACTAGTTATTGAACATATATATTTTTTATTGTATACAATCATAAAATAAGAATTACAAACCATTATACACTGTACCGTTTGAGAGAAACAGGTAAAAGAGCAAAGATTCCAATATGCCCAGGTCAAATGTCTGAGGTTACATACACAGCTCTAAAAAACAAAATGTGAAAAACACTACTTTTACTATAGTAAAACTGTGTTCTTATGGTTTTTCAGAAAGTAATGGAGGTGAAAGCATTGAAAACACCACAACATTTAGAGATGATGCAGACATCCAATGTGATGAAGAACACTTGCAGCATGATGCTGGAGAGAGGCAGGATCAGTCACACTATTCTTTGTTACTGCTATATACCTTTTTATTTTTTTTCCTTTAATTCCATAAATGATTAGAGACAAAATACTATTTTGAAGCAAACGGCTGATTTTCATTCCTTCTTGTTTACCTTACATGAAAATTACATAAAATCTATATCTTTTCTTTAAAGAAACCATTGAGTATTGTGAAGTCACTCAGATTGTACAAACTGTAAAGATGAGAAAGTTATTATTTTTTGTATTGGTGTTTGATTTGACAGTGTGTGTGTTATCTCAGTGAGGGTTGTGCATAGTCTTTGGCTGCACTGGATGGTCGCAGGTTCAAGTCCCCGTGCGGACCAAAGTATGGAGGGTGGACTGGTAGCTGGAGAGGTGCCAGTTCACCTTCTGGGCACTGCCAAGGTGCTCTAGAGCCAAGCACCAAAACCCCCCAACCGCCTGTGGCACCTGTTCAGAAGTTGCAGCCCCCTCACTCTGACATCTAACCATTTGTGCATGTATAGGATCTGAGCATGTGTGCCATTTCAGGCCTGCATGTAGTGTCATCTAACAACAGAGTGAAAACTTCCCTCTGACAAAAATGGATCCCAGATCGGCCCATCTGAGCTTTTATTTTCTCAAAGGCAGAGCAGGATACCCAGGGCTCGGTTTACACTTATTGCCATTTCTAGCCACTGGGGGACCATAGGCAGGCTAGGGGAACTCATATTAATGTTAAAAACCTCCATAAAGTGAAATTTTCATGCCATGGGACCTTTTAAAGAAGCTAAGTTTGTTAGTGGAACTCAAACTGGGAACGTTGGGATTACATGGTCAGCATTTTAAACCTCTAGGCCACCAGGATTTTACAGTTGTTTCTTAATTAATGTATTTTTATCCTCAACACAGCTGTGAGCCGCATACCCCTTAACACAAATAATCAAGGCACAAATCATATGCCACAGCCGCCCTTCCCAGTCTAACTATGACAAGAAGTGTGTGTGTGTGTGTGTGTGTGTGTGTGTGTGTGTGTGTGTGTGTGTGTGTGTTTCTGTGTGTGTGTGTGTTTTCTGTGTGTGTGTGTGTCAGTTTTAAAGACTTTGAACAACTGTTCCCAGTGGGGTGAAATATTTGTTGGTGTTGCACTGAACTTTACAGGGGACATTCTTTAAGTCCACTTGAATTTAAAAAATCTATTTTGTTCTGCTTTATGATATTTATATTTGATGTTGCTTGGTTTCTTGATGAAGCGTCCCTAGTTGCGTCATTGTTAATCAGATTTGTGCATATGTTCTCAGTCACATTGCCACTGCTTTTTGCCGTCAAGTTCACAGTTGGGTATGAGTGGCAACAATCCAAAGTGCTATGTTTAGCATTTTAGCAACATCAAACATCAACTTTATAAATATTAATTATTAGTATAATTACTGTAAACACTCAAAAACATAATTGAGAAGGACACCAATCTACTGGCCTCTACACTGCATTTCCCATAAATTGATGTCATACTGAATACATGGGAAATGTAGTCTTTAATTGATAAATAACTTAAAACAATGCTACTGTGTGTTATAATCTGAAGCATACTTATTGTTGACATTTAGTGGCATCCACACATGGTCCCCCACACACTGCATCTCTGTCTCTATGCTTGTGTCTCAGTCTCGGGGGACACTAGTCATGCCTGGCAGTGTGTAACATTTTGTCATTTTCATGGGGATGGCTGTAAGGGTGGTGTGTCTTTGTGTTGTAAGGGTAGCTGTCTGGTCACTGCTGGCTGACTGTAACCAAATGAACTGCGACCTCCTGAACAAAAGTGTGTGTGTGTACGTGCTGCATTGTCGGCTTTGCACCATGATTTTTTACTAGAAGCTGTGTGTGTTTAAATAGAAATGAGAAGAAAAGTGAGTTAAAGTAGAGCATGGATTATGGTTACAAATGAGTGTAGTGAATGGAAGATCCTTTTAGCATAGCTGCGTGTGTGTGTGTGCGTGCCCTCGAAGCAGTTGTGTGTGTATATTTTTTATTTTTTCTGTCTCAGCAGCCCAACCCTTGGTAATAAATCTTTAAGGAGATTCCAGAGATGTTGCAATGACCTGGGTGACCAAATTGTTGAGCTATCCTCCAGTATTGGGAGAGGGTCTGTGTTAAGTTATTTTCTCCAGAGATTCCTCTCTGAGTTCAAGCAGTTCACACATAAATTCCCATCCATTTTTCAGGGTTTTAGGTGGATACTGACATGTCAACCTACTTTAATGAGAAACCGATGTCCTCTGAGGAACTATTTTCCAAACTGTCACACTTACTTTCAAATCATGTCTTTCTCCCTTTTCTATCTTTCCAAATAGTCTTCCCGCCTCTCCAGCTAAGCACATAAATGTGTGTGTGTGTGCGTGTGTATGTGTGCAGGTAGTGACTTAAGTTGTAGATGCCAGCTGAGAGGATTAATGTAAGAAGATGATGGCTGCTGAATGTAGACTATTTGAAAAAAGAGGGGAAGATATGCACAAGGGAAGGGAGAGAAACATACTATGTGGTAAGATCATACCACAGGCAGGCAGCATCATAATCTACAATCGTACAAACAAATTTCCCTATTAAAAAAATATAGTGCTACAAGGTAACAGAACACCACACCAGATTCCATTCTCAATATAATATATACAATATATATAATTCTTTATAAAGTTCCTTTAAATACTTATCAGTTACATTTTGAAAAATTTATCATTACTTTTCGAAATCCACATGATTAGATCCACTGTACATCATCATTTACTGTTACTCCCGTTATTTCCATCTTCCATAACAGTGGTGTTGAGTTCTCATTAAAACAAAATCAATGCTGGTGTGTTAACTGGATGCCAAATCAATCCGAGCACATGAGGTCCATGTCCAAATTCCACCAGATGCAGAACGGCTGAGGCTCCATCAACACCCACCAGGTCCGGATTTGTTGTGGAACAACTGCGGCCATGAATGACAGTGAAAGTCTCGAGGACCCACAAGATCTCGCGAGATTATGTAGAATAAAACCACAAAACCAACAACAGTTTGTTTCCATCCAGAGGAGTAGAGGGGAAGCAACTCTGTGCTGTGTTTTCAAGGTGTAGTGCAGGTATATATGATCCACCAAGAGCACGGTCTATTTTATTTTGAAAATTAACCGGATGTTTTATTTGTTTATGTGCTCGACGTCCTGTCCCACACTGTTTGCCGTGTGCTGACTTGCTGCGGAGCTCTCCGGCGTCCGGCAAAAGTAGAAGCTCTGCGTGTCTGCTCCGGAGGGCTGCGGACTGCCGGAGCTGGGTCCGAGTTGGAACACAGCTGTTCCCCAGTCAGTAAAAATACACACATTGACTTTAATGGACACCTAATGACTCCGCTGCCGTTCTGGAGCGGATCCGCATACGGTGGAATTTGGGGGTAAAACGCAAGCTTTCAAACGAACGTTGGAGAGGGGGGGGGGGGGGGTTCAATCTCTAATCCTCCCTCGTCCTCGATTCTTGCTGCATAAAGTAGAGGGAGTGATTATTGCATTGGGGAAGATTTGTATAGCAGCGGCGCTAATCATTTAGCGGCAGCGCTGCGTTGTATGGAGGGAAACACTGCTATTAGAGAATGTGCCCTGTACCACGACATTAGACTGGGTAAACCCCGCCCACTCTGCCAGCGATTTAATGTTGCCCTGCAGCTCGGTCTGGAAACCTGTACGTTTTGATTTTCCTGCTTCAGTTCACAATTTTGTGGAAACCAATCACAAACTGACTTATCTACCTGGCATGCTATTGGTAGGTTTTACACGATGACGACAGAGAAGTGACCAAGTAGTTTCTTGTTTACATTCAACATAGCGGCCACTGAACGCCACCAAAGCGCAGCACCCATTTAGGCCGCTGTTGCTTCTACGTCACCCGGATCGTTGGTCTGATTGGTTGAGAAAATACGTGTGCAGAGAAAATACAAATATAATAAAATACAGAGCAGACTCCCCAGGTGATAGCCAGACTAGCACGACATAGCAATATCTCTGTAAATGCAGAGGTGGAGACATATTAAACGTTCACAATGTAATATTGTCAAATCGCACACCCGTAGTGCATGCTCTTCTGAATACTATTGTATGTGCAGCTCTAATGGTCTGGTTTTGTTTTGTCCCGTGGCTAAACTGTTATTAATATCCCATCAGCAAAGAGGAAATGCTTAGAGTAAACAGGAAAGTCACTGTTTGGAAATGTCATCAACTTTGTTGAGGCTGTTATAATGCCATACAATAACTGAGGACTGACTACAGCTTGATAGTAGGCCCACATTTCTTACAGACAGTAAAATCTGAGAAAATACTTCCTTATTTATGTTGTGCAAGCCAAACATTATTAGCTGCAACTTTGGTGGTGTAGCTATCTGGCGTACGAGGTAATGACAAAAGGGATGGAAGAGAGGAGGAACAGGAAGAGGTGGGGGAGGAGGGAAATGCTAAATTGCTTTCTTTTAGGGTAGTATCCCAAATATTAGTTTGAAGTTTGAGAATAGATAATATGTGTTTGTCAGTATTACACTCCTTCTACAATAGCCTCTAGGCCCACATGATACAATAAGATTGCATTAAGAGACATTATTTCAGCCATTTTTGGGAGTTGGTTAGTTTCATATGTCAGAATTATAATATGACAATTTGGGCGTTAAAACAAGGCACTGTTTATCAGACCAAATGTCGGCCGTTAAAAGTACAAGGTAAAAATCAATTAGTATAACAAGCCCAGAGTCTATTGTGCTGGTCTGTTTCATGGGGTTGGGTCACAGAGTGCAGACTGGCTATCATTGTTTTAACCTGCAGCTAAAGCTCTTCTCCTTATAAGGCCTGCTGGATATAAATAAGACCCATAGGGGCAGAGAAGACAGAGGAGAGATATGGTAGAAAAAAGAATACGAGGGGAAGGAATAAGATATAAAGAGAGAAGGAGAAGGGGTTATAGAAATGTATAGAGACAGAAGAGGAAGGAAACGTTATAGAGAGAAGTGGAAAGAGTAGAGAGAAATAGAGAATTATGCACAGAGGTAGAGAAGGGTGGGAATAGGGGTTGGAGAGGTAGAATGTTGTGTGTTATGAGTTCTTTCTCAGCAAGTCACCACCTGCCCTATTGACTGGGAGGGCCTGTTGACTGTGGGAGAGTGGAGTATGTGTCTTTGTCATCAGTCAAGAACATTAAGAAATAAAGACTTCCTGGCAGCCCCCGCTATTGGTAAGAGGGTTAGTTTAAGGCTTAGACTTTGGTTTAAAGTTGAGATTACAAAACAGATAAGTTAGTCAATGGATGTCAGTTCAAGTAATAGGAAGTTACTAACTAACATAATGAGTAGAAGAACTAAATCGTAAAAGCAATCATGCTGTGCAGCGTGAGTGTGTGGTAGTTGTTCTATTCAGTCAGTCTATTTCGTAAGCCATGACAGCAAGTCAGGATGCACAATACCAGGAGAAACAACTGAAGCAGTCAAATGGAATTCAACCGTCATTTATTTGATTATTTACGCTCCTGCTTATCCTACTGTGAGATGTCAAAATGTTTTCTGTATAAAAGGTCCATTAGACAGTGTAGATGACTATATAGAACTGCTTCTGTACTACAAGCTCACCGTGAAATGTCAAACTTGTTGACCTCATACAGTGCCTGTATCACGTTGACACCACCAGCTCTAAAAAACTCTAGGTTTAAAATAGGGTGTTAAGTTAAAAGCAGTGTTTTGTGTTTGGAGCCTCATATCCAAAGTTATAATTAGTCAGAAGATTCTGTAGAAGAGCTGGTACCAGCTTCTTCACAGAAAGATTCAACCGCTTACTCTACTCAGCCTAGGATTCTGCTTTTATAGAAGATGCTGGACACTTAAGGAAATGCCTGCATGACAAAAGTGCTGCCCCCAGTGGAAAAGTGGGTATGTATGTGTGTGAAGGACAGGGAGTGACTCCATACTTGTGTGTGTGTGTGTGTGTGTGTGAATTGAGAAAGAGAGAAAATAAAACTATAGCCCAGTTTCCCATAATAACTTAATTTCTCACATCTGTTCACAGTGGAAACATCTCACTCTGCTATGGTCACACACACACACACACAGTGGTGATTCAGTTAACCCAGAACTCTGTGAGTGAGAGAGTGTGTGTGTGTGTGAGAGAGAGAGAGAGAGAGTGTTTGACTGGCCCTAGGGAACTCCCGTGTGTCAATATTTAGTGCTGGGCCACCATAAGTTGACATTCTGCTGGTTATGTCAAAAAACCACACACATGCACACACTCATAGTCATGCACCCTCATTTAATATCTATATATAATTTGTTGTTACTGTGACACTTCACCATCTGTCATCAACTTCCTGCCTCTCATCCTCTTTTTTGATCCTTCTGTTTCACCGTATTTCACTCTCTCTCTTCTGCCCTCACGTCTCTGTTCCCCGACTCTTGTTTGCCGCCCACACGGCTTGCATTCTTTCACTCTGACATCACAGCCGCCCTGCTCTGCCATTTGTTTTTCTCTTTTTTTTTGTTGGTCTAATTCTCCTTGGTCCCTTCCCCTTTTGTCAGTGTGAGTGTGAAAACAGTGAAAAATGGGAAAGGAGAGAGGAAGAGCGGGAAAGTGAAACGTGAAGGCAGATGATGGTGGAATAGTCAGGATCTTGTTTGCATTGAATGAGTGTGTTTAGGTTAGTGGGGATTATGTGCAGATTTACAGTGACTTTGAGCAGGCTTTTAACGGTTCAAAGGGGCACTTTAAGACACTTTGTATTTTCTTTATTCTTTGATTTGTAGCCAAGGGTTAAGGTTTAATCCATCTCTGGCTTTTCTCTCACAGCTCACATTGACAGTTTTATTCCACGACAAAGACAGGCCAAAGGTTCATGCAATAATGCTGTTAAAGCTATTGTAAAAACTTGTATTACTACTGATTACAAGGTTGGCTTTGTTAGGCTAATGTAAAGTATCAATATACCAAAACAGTCAGAGAAAGACACTTATGAAGGAGATGGCTGTGTGTAACAGTGTTTTATGTTTTAAGCCCCCGACGTTGCAAGTGCTGCCTGGGATGCACTAGGAGTAGGTTAGGGTTAGGTGCCTGCTCGGAAGTCGACGTTGGGGGCTTAAACACCATCGAGCGTGTGTAACCTGTGACCTGATGCTTTGTAATGCGTAAGGGGATGCACAAAACTTTCATTCAGTATGGTTAAGTTTGATCTACTGGGGACAAGCATGCTTGGTAGATCATTGGACAATATTTCAACGCATTATAGCTAAGTTGCCAAAAGAAGCCAACATTCCCAAAAACTAGGCGTGTCCCTTTAAAATAACTTATGACTGAACTTAGAGGAGTAGACATATTGCTTTTGGTTGAAAGCCAGCTATAGTGTAATTCTGCCTACTGGGACTGAGGTTTTACATGACTTGTAAAATGATTGTTGATCATGTTGTAGGAGAGACGGGTGGAGTCGTCATATGGATTGTACTTTACTGTCAGTGTCCTTATAGAGGACATCTGTGTTTTCCCTTGCTTTGAGGGAGACTAAGGTGTTAGTTTTGGGTCTCTTTTATACATCGTTTTGGTTATTATTCCCATATGTGTGTTTAAAATGTTGGAAGAGCTAGAGCAGATAATAAATAACACTCAAAAGCTTTAAGACTAAACTTGCTAAAGAACCCAACTGCAATCATTAGATCTGAGAAAAGTCTTTTAGTTGCATTCATTTGACTTAGGTGCTGCCCAAAACGGCTTGGGTGCTGTAACCTAAACTCATAATGGCAGAAAAACCCTGGACATCACTGTAGAGGGGAGCTTTGGTTGATATATTTCAACCACCCTTCTACATATTTTAGCATTCAGTATACTTATTGTTCATCCCAGGCTAGTCCTCCTGGCACCATTAATGATTTTGGTTTATAGTGTTATATAGCAACACATACTGGTCCCATGTTGCATTACTGATGTCATAGCCTAGTATATATTAGCATCCCAGTTTACGCCTAGGACTCATCAGTCTCCTGAAACCTTTACAGGCTGAAAATGAACCCGTGCAACCTTGGGATGAAGAGTTTGTTCAACACGGTGCAACAGAACAGCACTGATATCACAATAGCGTCTAAGTCATGTTAGAGCTTTGGCTAACTCTAGGCTTTCACTGACATAGGATTTTGAAGGTTGATACAGATTTTAGGTTGATGCTGCTTATAGCAATCTGTGTTTTAGGATAGTTAGTGTCTTTAACGTTTATTGTTTTTATACAAATTCCCACTACCCATAAAAATCCAATTTTATTTTTATGAGTATAACAAGGCACTAGCGCTTTTCGCTGAAACCCAGTTATTTCTTAGTGTTTCTTATGTGTATCCTTGAGGCTTTATAAAACGTGTTGAGTGCATTTCCTTGCTTATTAAACCTTTGCAGTGGTTGTTACTTAGTAATAGTTTTTTGTATTTTAGATTGTGCATTGTTTTCGTCAATGTGTACTTGCTTGCAATCTTTTTATCTCTTTGTTGGCACATTACTGCTACCAACTGTAGATCAGTGAAATAGCATGAAACTGATGTCAGGAGGTCCGTCACATCTCTAACGCAGCATGTGTGTCCTTATGCAGAAAAAACACAGACACATTCTGCTAAATAAGGTCAGTATCTGTGCCACTAACGATCGGGCGTATCAGGTCAGTGCATCCCTAATGTCTACTGAAAGACCAATATCTGCCTGGTGTAAGAGCAACCATACCATAGCCTAATACTAGTATAAGTGATAGGTCATGCCTCTGTAGTATTTAAAGAATTTGTTCATCCTGGCTCCTGTTTTGTTAAATGGAGAAAGAACACACTTAGCATGTACACCAAATCTAGCATTAGTATGATGCATATATTAAAATGGGGAAATCTTCTGTATTCAGGCTGTGAGCAATGTGTTCTCATAGCACAACTTTATTGAGCAATAATTGGTGCACATGAATCATTAGTGTGGGCTCAGAGTTTGACCTCATTGAATTGAACATGTCCAGGGTGCTGTCATAGTGTTGACACTATAGACTATAGACAATATAGAGTTGGAAATAGATGTTGTGGCACACTGCATTGTGGGTGCACCACAATGCAACCGGCCACGTGTGGCTGCAGTTGTCTTTTATTTACACGGAGCAGCTGTTGTAGACGTCACTTTTTTTAGTTGCACTTTACTTTAGTTACATTTGAACCCCCCCCCCCCAATAATGAACGAATGATCCAAAGACAACATGGCAGGTTAGAGAAAGGAAATATCAGACATACTTTAACTGTACTAAAGCTGCAAGCAAGAGAAGACAATATTGCAGATGATCCTTCTACAAGCCAAGTCACACCAATGCAGTACAGCAGTATTAGCTTCTAATAAATATGGCAGATTAGTGTGGCATGATGTTACATGATGACACATTCCCAAGCCGTATTTTTGGACTGTAGGGGCAATGGAGGGAAAGTGGAAAATTGCTATATATATCCAAGATATCTCTGAACAAACTTAGCTGGAAAGGAAGTGAGAGAGCAAAAAGAATTTAAGGAGAGAGAGAGAGAGAGAGAGAAAAAAAGTCAAGTTCCCATTTCTGATTTCCCACGGAGTCAAGGTCCCATGCATTTCCCTGAAAGTGGTCAGTGGGATTCAAGCCTTTATTCCCTTCCCTCAATCTAAACAACATGATGTTTAATTTGGGGTTACCAAAGCTGCATGTGCGTGCATGTGCGTGTGTGTGTTTAAGAACATCAACATACACTGTGCTTGAATAGGATGGAATAACACATGTTGTCGCACCTGCTTTGGCACTGCTTGCCAAAAGGTTGCATATGGCATCAGAGCCTATAGTTGTAAAACTCTTCTGCTGGCCAAACGCCAGATATAAAACAATGTTTGTATTGTTTCTATGGCTTTATGCCTCTCATAGTGCTTTTATGTCATATCATTTATAGCCTCAGAGCTATAAAAGACAGAATGAATAAGCTGTATTGCAGCTTCAGCTAGTGTGTGTAGGCAGGCGGGGCGGCTAGGCAGTGTGTGGGAGGAGAGGACAAAGGCTCAAATCTGATACCAGTGGATCATTATGCTGATAATAATTTATTTTTATGCCTCGTACTTTTGGTGTTAATAAATTCTGTTTTCAATCTATATAACGCCCACTTAACCCTAAAGGGTCAACTTTGGATGTAAGTGATACAGAAGTGGGATAAGAAAGGGTTAAAGTCTGACAGCTGCACGAGATACTGGTGGTCAGATACAGCCCCTCCTCCTTCCAAATCTGCACACATATGCTGCCTCAGCATGAGCCTGCAGAAACACACACACGGAGGGACACACCTTTACAGTCTGCACACTTGCCAAGAAAATGAACAGATGAATCTAGTTGACATGTTGCGTTTTTTAACAACTGCAACCCTGTATCTAATCATGTAGCTTTGCCTGTTTTCTGCCGTCTGTCCAGTATATTCTCACACAGTGGTGAGAGAGAGACACAAACAGAACGGAAGAGAGAGAGAGCGAGTCTGGAAAACATTATTCAGATTCCTGCAGCAGGGGCTCTGATTATATTGGCAATGAAGGGAAAGAGAAAGGGGGGGGGGAATCAAAGGAGAAGTACAGAGTTTAATCTCTGACACGGACACTGCTAAGTCCTGTACAAAGTGTGTGATTTTTATATAGGTCACTCGCTGTGAGCATGCAGGGAGATGGGGGGTTATTATCAGGCATTTAAATGTCTGCCTCAGCAAAAACCTAATGGCTCCTTATTGAGTTTCATTTAGAAGGGGGTGACCAGTAGAGGGCATTGTGAACAAGAAGTGTGTGTGTGTGTGTGTGTGTGTGTGTGTGTGTGTGTGTGTGTGTGTGTGTGTGTGTGTGTCTCTTCAGTCCCTATAGTACTCTTTGATAACAGATAGAGACAGACAGAGAAGTTACACCTGCTCTCTGTGAATGAGTCCAGTGAAGCTTTTTGCGGCTTTTACCATTAGGTGCAGTGAGACTCACTGTGTTCACTCGGAAGGAATCAATGCATATGGGTAGTCACTTTTAATGACATTTTGAACATGTTTAGAGGCTAAAAACACATTTAAAACTTGCCCTGTTTAAGCCTGTTGGGTGCTGCAGGAGGATAACACTGGCTGCTGTGAATGTGATCGTAAGAGTAAATTAAAACTGGGTTCTTTTACTCAATTTAGTCTTTTGTAAAGAACCTTGGTGCTAACCAGAAACCCCTTGAAGGATGTTTTCTTTTTCTTGGTCGGAGTGTAGGAGCTGAATAGAAGCATTCATAGAGTAACCTTGACTTCACCTGAGCTCTGTGAGCCGATGAGGACAGGCGATGGTTGTTCAAATATCAGATTTTTAAGATTAAGTTTCGGCCTTTTAATTTTTGACAGGACAGTTAGGTGAGAAGGGGGAGACAACACAGGAAATCGTCACAGGTTGGATTCAAACCCTAGACCTCTGCGTCGAGGCATAAACCTCTCAGTTTATGTGTGCCAGCGCTACCACTGAACCAACCTGGCCACAAGCTGTTCAGATATCTGAAACAAGAGAGATTAAACCCATTCTTTGCCTCTACGGTTACCTGTACTATTCCCTCATGTACTGGTTCTTTTTTCCCTCATTTCCAACTTTTCAAAACTCTACTCTCAAACTCTACTTTTCCTGCAGCTCCTTTTTATTCTTATTACCTCTATCATGATAAAAACTAGGGGTGGGAAACAAATCGATTCTTAGATGCATCTCAATTCTCTCTAGAACAATTTGATACTTGATTATGATAAGTTAATAATCAATTAAAGAAAAAGAAAAGAAAAAAAGGTTTTTATTTAAAAGTTGCGGTCTTCAGACATTTACAAGTCAGAAAACTGAATGACTGAAAAAAGATGGGATAATGGACAATAACACACCCAAAAATGGCCAAAAGCACAAAAAAATTAAATTTTATTTATACACACACATGTTCGAACAAGACATACAGTACATAAAATAATTAGGCAAAACACATATAGGCTGTTCATCTACTTTATCACAGTACATCTGACCACCTCATGTTTCATGTTCTAAGAAGCCAATTCTCCACCTTTAAACACGAATTAACCCCCGGCCTTCGAAGATCACTGCGAGAGAACGTTCATGTTTTAAAGCTTTAGCATGGAATGACTACAAAATAAAAACCTCAGTAGACAAAACATTTCATTACAACTTGTGTGTGACAAATACTGTAATATCAAAATCTAACAAACTCAGATTTTTATGTATATTTTTTAAAATGTACATAAAAAAATTATTGCATCGTTGTCCAGAGATTACCGCCCCTAATAAAACCCCTCCTGCTCATACACAGTTCTCTTTTTTTCAGGTGTGTGTTGGCAAAAGATTAAGACGTCTAAAATGGACCTAAAGACGTGGAATATAAAGTACCAGCAAGCGCCACATTTTTGGATTTATGGGCCTATTCTCTAGATCAGCAGGAAGGAAGGAGTCATCCTAATGAGGCCTATAAACACTGGCTTTCCTGCTGCTTTGCTCTTTGATGCCTCTTCCACCATAGAATGCCCTACTGTCCAGCATCAGGAACTCTTGAGATCTCTTTCGGGTGTACATTTTTTATCCGAAAATGTGTGAAGATTGACAGATATGAGAGGGGTATTTATCTTATCATCTAACTCTTGGTAAGAAAGCTTATACGTGTATAACTAACCCTTTTAGTTGGGGATGCCCAAGTTCAAATGGCATTCTCACTTCAACAGAAACTAAATTAAACAGATATCAGGCTTCTAACTATCCCTCATTAATGTCTATGTATAAGTCCAGCAACTGTAGTGGAAACTTGTCTTCGTCTTTGTTCTCAGCAACACACCCCCATTGCCTGTAAGATGTCAGTTGTTATTAGTGTTAACAAGCAAATGCATTAGACTGCTGAAGTCTTTGATCTGCAGCAAGTTGGTGTGTGTGTGTGTGTGTGTGTGTGTGTGTGTGTGTGTGTGTGTGTGTGTGTGTGTGTGTGTGTGTGTGTGTGTGTGTGTGTGTGTGTGTGTGTGTGTGTGTGTGTGTGTGTGTGTGTGTGTGTGTGTGTGTGTGTGTGTGTGTGTGTGTGTGTGTGTATATACATGCACGCAGCACTGGTCTGGAGTAATTACACTCCCAGTAATGATATTGGACTAATGATGATAAGTCCCTGTGTATGAGTGCATGCATGCATCATTTTGTGTGTGTGTGTGTGTGTGTGTGTGTGTGAGCGATATGCAGTAAGCATTAACAGCTGTATTTATGACAGTGGTACTCTTGGCTGCCTGTCTGGTTTCTGCTTTAGCTTGTAAATCGCAGGGGAGGGGGGACGACTCTTTTTGCTCAGATAGATTATTTGTTGGCTCATTCTGCATTTACTTTTAGTTTCCCGTTTTCACACAAGCACGCTTGGATCCACACACACACTTTGGCATCAGGACACATTTTTTCCTTTCTCATCCTTTTTCTCTCTCCAGGTGTGGTTAGGGCCAGATGTGTGTGTGTGCATGTGATAGGAGATGTGTTAGCTCTCTTATACCCTTCCTTCTCTTAAGAGCAGGGAGAGAAAATGAGAGGAACTATGGTACGTTTCTTAGCATAAATGCCTGTTGGGTTGAGGAGAGGGGGACAAGGAAAAAAGCAAAGTGAGAGAGAAGGAGGGGTTATATGTCACCCAACACAGGGACTATTTCCTCTGGAGGGAGGGAGAAGAAAACTGGGTGAACAAGTGGCAAGCAAGAGAGTCATAGTGAGGTGTGTGCCTTTGTGAGCAGCAGTAAGAGGAGAAGCTATGGCAGCTGGCTCTCAGGACGAAGGGGAGAGCCTCTAAAAACAAACTCGGCTAAATAGTTGTCGTGACGCGGCGCTGGAGGCCACATTCTTATAGCGGGACTATCGCCGCATTGGGAACGAAAAGCCCCTTCCAAATCACTGGAGAGCAGGGAAGGAGCCATGAAGTACAGACCTTTGGTAAGACACCCGGCCACACGTTCATCTTGCAGAAAAAATCAGTCAGAACGTGGACAAAATCAAGGCACCTGATGGTTTAGTGGTAGTCGAGAATTGGTTGTCTGTGAAAGGGTGTAAAAGGTAAGGTACTATGTGAGGGATGGGTTCACTTTTGCTCAGGCTATTGGCGTGGGGGATGGAGTTTATTGGATTGGAAGAGGGAGAATTTGTAATGAGTAGTAGAAACCTTGGCAGTGTGCTCTTGAACTTTGTGGACATAGATGAGAGAGAGAGGTGAAAGTCAGAGCCATAACAGCAACATGCTTACCATAACTGTTATCTCCTTGATCTCAGCATCCTTCTTCACCTTGACTCTGTATTTGTCATGTTAATGTCAGAGCTATTCGAATTTGAATCTGGTGTGTGTGTGTGTGTGTGTGTGTGTGTGTGTGTGTGTGCACGCCGTCCCAGGGCGAGGCAATCACATGGTGGTGTTGTGTGGCCAGGCAGCATTCTTTGGCTAAGAGTAACATTGAGCATGTTAATGAGAAAAGTGTGTATCAATGATGTATCGGTGATGTTTTAGTATGTGAGACTTAAAACCTTCTTTTTTGTGCTGCATGTATTTTCTCTTACTAATAGAATATGCTGGATTAAGCCCCTACAGTTAAACACGTATAGGAGTTTTTACCCTCACATTTCGGCACATGCATATGCATCCATAAGGATTTGATCATTTTTTAGGAGCCTTCTCTGCTACAACAGTGCGTGTGGGAGTTGGAGCACCGATTTGTCAGGATCGCACAATGCACTGAGAGATTCCTGACACAGTTGTCATTACTGCCTGCAGGGCATCTGCATTCAATAGGTAGTTTATGTTGGGCTCGCCTCACTCTCCTCAGACTATCAGTCACTTTCTCAACTGTGTCACGTCTGAATTGTGATGAAGTAAAACAACTTCTGAATGACTTAGGTTGTAATCAGGGACCAAAATGTGAAAACCTCCAAAGCTATTTCTTTCAGTAAACTAGCTCATTGGAGGTTTTCAAGTCATTAGGTTTGTATTCCAGGTACTGCTGGTTGTGTTGTTTTGGCCCACATGTCATGTGATAGGCTGGTTCATTTCTGCCGCCTGCGGGGAGGCTCAGCTAGCTCATCCCACCTGTCTGACTGCTCTGCAGAGGAGCTCCATTGTCTCCAGTGCTTCTATGGTAATCATAATCAAAATGTAATAAGCTTGTGAAGTATCTCAACACCCCCAAGTTGAACAAGATGTTTGAATGAAGTCATGGTCTCAGGTTGCTTATCCTTAATAATCAAGAAAAAGTGTCAAGCGGATTCCTGTCAACACATCATCCAGCACTGCTCAGACACCACACTTGGATCCTGTACAGGTGTGGAAAAATGTTAAATGCTTTAAATGTGTGGTATGCCAGCCGCACCAGAGGTGGCGCGCGTCAATGTGACGTCAAAAGGACGTAGATCTTGTGGCGCACCAGGATATATAGCGACCAGAGGTCTATTCTTTTTCAGCAGCGCACGACAAAGCGGAAACAGGAAGCCTGAATGAGCTCGAGGGCAACCGGATGCCAGGACTCTCAGAGTGACTGCAAGTCTCTTTGTAAACTTCCTGGGTTAAGATGAGTTGTTTTATGGTGAATGAAAGGCTTGATCTGGCGAAGTAGGTCATCAAATCAAATCAAATCGAAGCATTGTTTTGTTGCTTATCTTTTTCTTCTTCTTCTAGTCCGTAGAAATAGCGAAGTTGGTATCATTTGCTCATTAGAGCCACCTCTATTCAGGAGAAGATTGTAACTAATTTCTTGACCACCACACACGAGAATAAATGGTTACGGCGCTTTCATGACACATTTGCGCACGCCAGCTCAGCTACGGCTACAGTAAAAAGGCCCTTATTGTGATATTTATTGTCTTGCTTTCAGATCCACCAGCATTCACCTGTAACACCTGGTAATACAGCTTGCGTCCACGTAGTCAGACATATTTTTTCTTGTGTTCTTAAAATGTAAATGAAAATCAGGCTGACTAATAAAATAGGACACCATAAGCCCTTGCATGACTTCTGATGTCACACTTGGCATTATTATGACCTTATTACAATTTCACAAGGACCACATTCATGTCTCAAAAAATGGATCAAGACAGTCAGTATTTCTTCACTTCATGCCCCTTTCTTTCTACCAGCTAGTGCAGACCAGATGAGACAGGAGGAGAAATCAGAGCCAGACAACTGATTCATGGTGGAAAAATGCAGAAAAAGGGCAAAACATTCTGCGACTAGCTACCATCTCTTCACCAGACCCACACGCTTCACTCATTTGGTTGCAACTTTAGTTTCACAAATCATGTGAAACAGTAGTCGAAAGACGTTGGATGTGGGTTCATTTTCAGGACTGACTGCTGCACACCTCTATGTTCCTTTTTGCATATTTAACCTGAAGCTTTCTCATTTGCAAAAGTGCAATTCCAGTTGGTTTAAGCGCTCCGGGCCCTGATTTGTTCCTTAACTCTTTAAATCCCTTTTCAGTCTGAGAAAGACAAACTGCATGCAGGACTAGTGTCATACAAAGTAAAATAATTTTACATAACCTGATATCCGTCCGATGTCAGAAATTAGACTTTGTATTTACTTTGTATATGGATTAGTACAATTCTTAAAGGGGTGCTCCATCTTACTTGTTAGCACTACTGTGCCTGTGCTTAAGGTTTGCAATTTTTTAACAGAAAGCTTGCATTTCCAAATCAAGGTGTGAAGTGAAATGGGCATTTAAGAATCGGAGAGGGTCTAATGAAAGACACTATAGAGTTGCAATATGGTAAATATAAGATCCAGTGTTTTTTGGAGCCTGACCCATATTAAGGACTAACAGTCAAACTATTGCGGTATCTGCTGCTTTTATTTTGACCATGCCTTCTTAAATCTGTGTCTTGTGAGTACCCCCCTTTATGGATGCCCAATACTAAATTACTGAACTACCCTTTTAATTGTTTTAAATCCAAACAAGTACGTAGTGTATGGCTGACATTAGTTTGAAAGTTTGAAAAATGACAAAAAATAGTGAAAAATGTATTCTTCAGAGTCCAAGAAGAGGTCTTCAAATTATCATTATTTTCTGTCCAACTCCCCTAAAAATGAGAAGTTGTAACTCTTGACATTTTATGCTTGAAAAAATGATTTCATGAATGAATTCATTATTTATCATAATTGTTGTGGATTCATTTTATATTGCTTTACTAATAACTGAGTCAACAAATTTGTTTCAGCTCAAAATTATTGCAACTGTTAATTTTTACAATGTTTACAGACACATAGAAAGGTAAGACTTGCCGGTACTATTATAGTATACTAAAACACAAGTGGAGTTGAGTGACACACCTCTAAGATCCACAGCCATATTTTAATTATGTTTGCTAGTGATGAACACATACAAGTTTATGGCTTCTAAATGTAGAAAAAGTGATTACACAACCAAAAACCAATGTTTTTGTTGAAAGGTATGTATAACGTTCCATAAACCTATTTAAGACTCATGCTATTTAAGTGCTCAGTGTTGGTATCAGCAATGACAAAGCAGGACTGGTACAACCCAACCCAACACAAAAATCCAGTAAAGTGGATACACTGTCAACTTCTCTTACTTCAAGCCTGGTTATGTAGGTTTAGATGGCTGTTATGTCTTGAAATTCTCATCATTATCCATCCATGCGCACTGTATGGCACAGTGAAAGCAGCAGGTTAGATGAGGGTTATATAAACAGTGTGACATCTGAGCTCTGTAAGCGCACCCAGGGCAATATGTGAATATCAGCCTGCTATTGTTCACAGGCTGGCCGGATGATTAAATCCCTCTGCTTTTTCCTCTTTTCGCAGCTTCTCTAAGATGTGGTCGCTTGTTCAATCTGTCCTGTGAAAGAGGAAGGGGGGACTAAAGGGAGGAGAAAGCACGGTAGAAAGAATATAGTGAGATTCAAGATGTAAGTGATTAAAGTAGGTGGCGAAAAATACTAGGTAGCATGAGGGACAGTTAAATAGTATTTCGGACTGTTGGTCACAATGACAGTCTGGTGATGTTTAACAGGTGTAATGTTGATTTGATAGTGAGAAGGAGAAATGGGAAGAGTCAGAGGATCATTTAAGTGATTGCAGTTCATCCTGACGGGGAACGTGAATGTCTGTAACAGATTTCATTGAAATCCATCCAATGGTTTCTGAGACATTTCCCTCAAAACCACAAGTGTCAACCTTATGGTGGCTCTAGAGTCATAGTTTTGGGATTACCAAAGTCGGTAGGATTCATCGTCTCGTCTTGTGTTATTCCATACAACAGATTTTTCAGCCTGGAACAAAGTGGTGAACCAACCGATATTGCCATACCAAGTAACATTGGAAAATGATGACCAGCCCTAATTGTTCTCTGCACTTAACATGTTTTAACATACAGAACTCCTGGTGTTCCTCTAGGGTTTTGTTGTTATTGTGGTTGGTATTGTGAGAAGATGTGGTGCCAAGGAATGGATGAGAGAGGTAGATAAATAAGGAAGATCGGGCACTGTGGTAGACGGGGATTGTTTTAGACCAATCTACTCTACTGGGCATAGGGCTGGGCGATGGGGAGAAAATCAGATATCACGATATTCTTAACCAAATACCTCAATATCAATATTGTGCTGATATTCTAGGGTTGACAATTGGTGCTTTAACAAAATATCTTCACACTTAGAGTTTAGATAAATAATCATCAGTAATTGGACATAATGTCTAAGGGGAGAAAAGGCAAATTATAGAACAGTCTGGTAAGTTCAAAAAAGTACATCACTGTGCAGGCTTTAAAACCACGCCGAGACTACACTTATGTCATGATATCCAAAATCTAAGACGATATCTAGTCTCATATCACGGTATTGATATTATATTGATGTATTGCCCAGCGCTAACTGGGCAGATCATCCAGTTGCTCTTTTAACGTCTGATATGAATAATGTGCTGCTGTTCGTTGGTTTACATATTTATTGGTACCTGCCCTCAAAAACTCATGCGAGTCAGGCACTAATAGATGTAGAGGTCTTAGCAGAGAGTTGTACCTCTTCAGGTCTCCTCCTGCTAATTTGGCTCCAAGCTACCTTGTTTGCTGCACAGGATTTGGAAAACATGACGACATGTACTGTAGGAACCGGGTAGGAACGTACTTGGCGTGTTCCTGAGACCGGGTGGAGGGCCGGTGTGCAACACTACACACAGGAAAGCCAAACAGTGAAAGCGGCTTTGGGAAACAATGAAGTAATGGAGAGAGAGGGTGAGAGACTGTAACAAGGAGGGAAACTGACGGAGAAATACAATGTATAGAGGAGGAAGAAAAGGGGAGATGTGAGGAAATAAGGCTCTGCTTTCTTTCTTCCCTGGTGCCATAATATTGTATAATAATATTGTAATAAACATGACATTGTAATGTAAATGTCAGTTTTGCTACACCTAACAGTGATTTAACCTGTGATGATGGATCTTTACTCGCTGTCTTGTAATTCTTTCCCAGGAAAAATGCTCTGCTCCACAGGAAGTCATATGTTTCATATGTTTCCAGCTGCAGCAATGGCAGTAGTTGCTGCAGCTGGGTAGAAGTGGATAGTTAGCATTAGCAGCAATAGCTAAACTAGCTGAACAGAGAAGTACAGAAATCACCAGAAAAACCAGAAAGAGGTAAAAACACCAGGCACACTTTTTGATTGACAGGAATGTTAGAGTCACACTCACCCAGCTCTCAGGCTACACACACACACACACACACACACACACAGTTGCAGTCCCATTGCTTTCTGTAGAGATGTGTGAAACAATAGGTCACCAGAGCTCATGGCGTCCAGGGGTGAGAGAAACAAGGATGTATGGGATGTCGGACATGGGAACTCGCACATGCCTGTATTAAAACCTTTTTGCTCCCCGTGTCCAGTCCCGGTTGGATTTGGCAACACCTGTGTTTACTCTGGTAACAGTACGTGTGGTTTACTACTACTACAGCAAACAGCAGTTGTTCATTGATAATTAAAGCCACCCAGTGTTTCATCAGTTTTAATGTTTTTCATGTGAAGCAGCAGCAGTAAGAAATGCTATGTTTAGCATTAGCAGTATCAATAGTATTAATAATAATACAGTATAGAGTCAGAAATGGGGTTTGATTTCATGAAAATCCTAATGATTTTAACTTTTACTCTTAATGCAACCATTAGGCTGTGAGTATATTGTTATCCACACCTACCACTCTTCTTAGTGTGCTAGCTTCCTCTCCTCATCACACTTCTTGATGTTGTTTGCCTTGAAGCAGCATTTAGTTCTCTTCAAGGTGAACTAAATGCATCTGCAAAGCCTCCAGTGCTAAAGAAGCCTACAGTGAATGTCAGTGTGTAGTAAAACAATTTATCCATTGCATATTCTACAAGCAGTTCTAGTCACTTTAATTGAATTGACCGGATTTGTGCCATTGTTGTGTCTTTGTGAGGACCATTGCACACTAACACATATGCTCCCAGTTGTTACAGCCTAGATTAAGAACTAAGAGTGGGGCACAGATGAAAGTTTGAGTCATCATCAAAATGAGAGGTGAGTCTGCTCTAACAGGCTCCCACTTAACCAGACCACTCGCCTCTTTGAAACGCAGTAAAGGTAAAGTGCAGGCTTGGTTCAGTTAATTAAAGAGCATAAGCTTAACCTGCAGAGCTAGCTAATGTTATTAGGTTCATTGTTACCTGTTGTGGTGGAAATTCTTCTTTAAGTGGACTTACAGACACAGATCACACCAGTGTCCCATGGCTTCTACCCATGTGTGAAGCACCATGATTCCCCTTTGGATCAAACATCATCATGCACACAAAATGAAATCTGATCAAGATGTTGTGCACGCGTGTGTTCTGCAGTGAGAAGACTAGGCTATGCAGTGATTGAATGGGGTCGGTGTTGTGTTGTTGAGGGCGCTGCTGTGTGGAATTTCAGGGAGTATTGTTAACTTTCCAGCCGAGTGTAAATGCAGGACTGGAGTCACAACCAGGCATCCACCATCTTCTCTTCCCCAAGTTTTTTTCTCTTCTTTCTCTAACACCTCTCTCCTCTGTTTTATTATTCTCTCCCGTCTCACCCCGCACTAATTAATATGTTCTCTCCTCCCTCAAGCCTTCTCTTCTCCTCCTTTAACCATCTCTTCTTTGTAGTCTCCTGAGAGATAAAGACTACTGTACTGCTTAAACAACAACACCTGCTGTGCTGTGCTGTGTTGTGTGTGTGTGTGTGTGTGTGTGTGTGTGTGTGTGTGCGCGCAGGTTGTCCCTGCCTCTACCCTCAGCACAAAGTTGAGTTGGTTTTAGATCCATCCAACTCAGTGCATGTTAAACATGGACGTGGGTGATATTCGCAGTCTTATGCGTAAAACTCAAGTCTCTATTTTAGAAAAAGGCTTCCTTGGCATGCGGTTTGATCAGCCAAACGATGTAAGTGTTGCAATTTAACTTCACTTGTTATTCTAAATTTGTGCTCTATATTTTTCTTTATGTGCAACCTGGTTGGGGCACTTAGGTCAAAGTGATACCTTTTCCACCCACATCTGGGTTTGACTCTATCTTAATTTTTAGAGGTGGTAAGATCACTTAAGGGCTAAACATAAAATCTCCTCTTTATGTTTTTGTATGTGTTTGAATGAATGCAAGGTCTGTGAATGGCTTTTAGACTTTAAACAGCCATTGGTCTGAATGTGCTCTTTTGTAGGGTTAAAAGCTGTGGGGACTTTCTCTAAGTCCTAAAAGATTTGATGAGAGCTTATGGGACAGGAAGGATTTAATGATGTGTGAACAAATAATTATACTAAAACATGTTGATTGTACAAGTTTTTGGATTAAAGATGATGACAGCTAATATTTCGATAATTGATTAATCATTTCAGTCATTTTTCAAGCAAAAAACATTCCTTCTCTTGTTACAGTTCCTCCAGTGTGTGGATTTGCTGTTCTTTGAGATTATGACACTACCGTGCAGCCTTAGTTCTCCGTCTGTATCTTCACAGAATGCCATCAGGGACAGTATTCAGTGTGGGCCACCTGCGTTTTGGCAGCGCTCAGGCCCAACACACAATCACTCTTACATGCGGAAAATAGAAGAAAAGAGACTTGAAAATAAATAATGTTTGGGTCATGTTTACACAAGTATGTGTAATGTAGTAGGGGCGGGGGGGGAAATCGATAAAGCATAGTATCGCAATTTTTTTCCGTGGTAATACTGTATCGATATACAGACAGAAGTATCGACCTTTTACTATATGTGTTGGTCAGTATGTCTGCTTGACAATCCCATTTCATAGCAATACAATTGAAGTGAGATGAATAAACAGATAAATGTATATTTTTAGATAAAACAGATGTTAACAAAGTTTCCTTATAGGGACATAATTTGAAATTGGGCAAAACTTAAAGTTGGAAAAAAGGTAATGAACTGCAATATATTGCAGAATATTGCAATATGTTTAAAATTGCAATGATATTGTATTGTTACATACTGCAAGTATTGTGATGATATGGTATCATCAGGCCTCTGGTGATTTCCACCCCTATAATGTAGTATGTATGAGTAAAACACAAGATATTATGCAGCCTGTGTAGACACTAATAGGGATGGATAATGTGAGCATGATGTGTAGCTTTTTGTGTTTTTCGCTCCCTTCCTCTCCATTCTTCATTTCTGTAATTTGTCCTTGCATAGGACAAGCAGTTTGATTAATGAAGTGTTACACCACATCACATCACGTCACTAACCCCACCTACTCCCTGCTTGTCCTCCTCTAGGTGGTGGCGAGTGACGGGGTGCGGGCTATGATGGAGTCGGCCCTGACAGCCAGAGACCGGGTGGGCGTGCAGGACTTTGTCCTGCTGGAGAACTTCACCAGCGAGGCCGCCTTCATAGAGAACCTGCGCAAACGCTTCAAAGAAAACCTCATCTATGTGAGTGGGTGTAGTGAGGAGGGTGGGGCTTTAATTGCATGTGTTTGACAAATTCTAATTTCCAAGTTGAAATTGGAATGAGATACTAAGTACATAAAATGAACACATTAATACAGATTTTCATTAAATTTGTCTATTAAAGAATTGTGACCAAGATGTAAAATGAGCAGAATGTTGTACATTTGTAATATGAACCTGTCACTGCTCTTTGTATTAACTGTGTGTATGTAGTGGGGACAGTATTTCTAAAATTACCCCAACATACAGTATCTTATCTTTTGCATTTTTCTACTGTAATTAGTTTTACTTAGTGGCCGGCATATGTGCCTGTGTTTCCGCTTTTTATGGTATAGCGTCATATTTAATAACAAAATATCAGAAACAGAGACAAAAGTGGTCAATGTCATTTAATCCACAGATGTGTCTGGATTATACTGATGTGGACACATTTGACAATTTGCCACCTACAGTTTGTTTTCTTTGCTTAGTCCTAGTCACAGTGACTAGCTTCTTTCTGACTTATTTCATTTGGATACATGGTTCAGTTTGCTGCACATCGCAAAAGTTAAAGAGGACCAGAGTAAAAAAATAAAAAATCAAGTACAAGTACAATCTTTCCTGGTGAGAGATTTGGAGACTTTATTCAAAATAGATGACAGAATGCCGTATAAGCCTCTCCTCAGACCATTTTAACATAGATCTTTGGGATGGTTTCCTGTAGTCTATTAGGATTCTACTGTATTTTCACTAGAATAAACAGTGTTACGTTTAACTTGGGAGATGGCCAAGACCTGATGATGATGCAAACAGCTGTTTGGTCTTACCTCAATTTAAATCTTCTTCTCAACAAAGTACTGGGGTAAATCTTTTTATTAAATACACTCATTGTGCTTGAATTGAACACACCCACACTGACACAGCTAATGTGGACCTGTCAAAAGGAGATCTTTGTCATATGAATGTAGTGTGACTTCATGTTCCCTCTCCATCAGACATACATTGGTTCAGTGTTAGTGTCAGTTAACCCATACAAAGACCTGGAGATCTACACCAAGAACCACATGGAGCGATACCGTGGAGTCAACTTCTACGAGGTCTCACCACACATGTGAGTACACAACCTCTGCACACCTTACAGTATTCAACTCACAAAGGAACACACACAAAAAGTTAGGAAAGACACACAGAAATCAAATGGAGACAAGTTGGTTTCAGCAAATAATCATTCATTAAAAACAGTCTGTCATGAATGGAATGATTTATTGCACTTCTTTGCCATTACAGGTGAAACATATTTTTCCAGCTCAAACATTGACTGCATCATTCATAGTGGATGGCATTTTTACACACTAATAGAAGGAACTTGCTGATGCTTTTTTAACCTATTTTTGTCACAGTGTGTATGTTTAGACTGCAAATGCATATTTGTCCTAAGCGCCACTCTCACATAGTCAACCAGCTACGTAATGCTCCCATGGTCTTTTCTCTGTCAGTCAGACTGTTTACAAGACGTCATGGCATGAGACAGAGTGTTTGTTTGAAAAGTTGCCACAGGAATGGTCAGGGAATTCCCCATTTAATCCTCCCGGACCCCATAGGTCAGCTATAAAACAATCATCGCATTATGGAGAATCGAAGTGGCATCATCGAAAGCATTTTGGAATCTCTCACTAGCTCTTTCTCTCTGCTTTCACCACTGGTGTTTTTTTTCTCTCTTTACTTCGACCCTCAGTGCATAGGACCAAATGTTTTCTCTCCCTCTGAGTGGAAAGAAAGATGTACTTTGGCAAGTAGAGGTGGAGAGTTTGAGAGAGGAAACGGGAGGGAGAGGTGGAAAGTAAGCAAATGATGGTACCAGGCAAGAAATCTCCTCCCTTGAGAGGGAATTCCTCTGACCTGAGCCTGAACCCCCCCAGTAAATGAAGCAGCTATAGCTAAACTGGTGATTTATTTATTCTAGCTATTAGTCTGGTGTCAGAGATGTGTCCAAACAGGCTGAAACAACATAGCAGTGCTGATAACAGCAACAGAGCTGACAAATGATACTGTAACTAAAACAGGTTTGCTCCACACGGGACTTTATGGTTCATACTAGTGTCTTTCCATGTTCACACACTATGAGATGCTGTCATTTGTTTACATTCAGATTCAAGTTTTGTTGGCACACTGTAGATTGTGAAAATGTACATTTCTATTTTACCCATTCATTCTTTTGAGTTTTAGAAATGTATGCAGCATAAACTAAATATTCTTTTCTTTAAGTATGTGATAACTATTTGGCTTTTCTGTACCCACTGTAAAAATATTTTGTGCACCAAATGTTTCTTAATGTGTTTCTCCGTTTGGAGCCTGTTTGTTGTTCATTTTTCTCTTACTCTTCTCAACATCCTGCTATACACTTGCCTGACCATGTCTCTCCTTCCACTCCTCCAGCTATGCAGTGGCAGACAACTCCTACCGCTCCATGAGGACAGAGAGAAAGGACCAGTGCATCCTGATCTCTGGGGAGAGTGGCGCTGGGAAGACAGAAGCGTCAAAGAAGATCCTGCAGTATTACGCCTTCACCTGTCCAGCCAGCGAGCAGGTGCAGACCATCAAAGACCGCCTGCTGCAGTCCAACCCTGTGCTGGAGGTGAGATGCCACGGCACTATATTAATCTGTGGTACCACACCGAGAGCGAAGCTGTTCAGCATATTGGTTTTGTGGTTTGAAATCTGTCTGTTGTAAGTCTCTATCGAGTGCTATCTTTTTAAGAGCGGTATAACCAGCAGCCACTCAATAGCCTGTTTTAATCAAGAGGCATTGATGTGCTCTGATTTCACTTGCCAACAATCAGTCTAAGTGTACAGTGGCCCACAGGGGTGAAAGAAAAGGACTGTTTTAATAACCACTGTTTCTTTTTTGGTTTGTATGACTTATTTGTGGGATTTATAACAGATACATATTACACCTCATTGTTGGCTCAGTTAGGAGAAATTGTGGCGCTTGCAGTCAGTATTTTTCAACTCCCCCTTGATGGATATAATGCAGTTTATTTGATTATGCTGGATTTTGTTGTAACTTTTAAATGCCTCCACCCCAACACGTGCAACACAAAACTGTGCATTTTTGTATGATTTTGATAACTGCTCAGTTTTGTTCAATTTGCATTTGTTCGATTGAACACTTATTGATACTCACGTATTATTTGTTGCTCACACATATACTTGAACTATTTTGGGAAACTGTAAAGTATAGAGGGATTCTGTCTTTAGTTAAAAGCCAGTGTTTTTGAAGAATCAAGGCAGTACAGAGCTGCGGAAGCACTTGTTTAGATGTCTGGCATGTCTTTGCCAGATGCTTTCCAGATGTGTATAAGTGTGTGAGTGTACACTATGCCCTGTATTCTGTGCTTCTGTCCCAGACAAACAACGCAGGAGATCTAATGCCTGTGGCTTCTATTTATTTCACTGCTACCTCCTCATCTGCCATCCTGTCTTCACACTATCACACTTTTTCTCTCTGTTCCCTGTTATCTCTCTACTTCTTAATCTGTCAATCAACACTCCTCCCCTTTCTCTCTTTTCTTCATCCCACTCTATCCTCTCTCCAGGCCTTTGGCAATGCCAAGACCTTGCGTAACGACAACTCAAGCCGCTTTGGCAAGTACATGGACATTCAGTTTGATTTTAAGGTGAGTAAGACACTGGCTACACTAACACTACATGTCATGTCGTCTTCATAGGAAAGCAGAATGTTGCAAGAACCAAACATATTGTTACCTCAAAATATGAAAAACCAAACTTACTTTGTTTTTGTCCTTATATTTTTGCATAGAATCTCTGCATATGATTATTTTTGTGTGTGTAATTATTCACATCATTCCTCCCTCCTGAATCCCTTTTTATGGGTACACAAAATATGTTATGACAAAACCCCTGTCAACCTGCATGTTATATCCACCCTACATAACACCTCAGTACCCCAGCCTTACCCTCTCCTCCTCTTACCCTTCCTCCCCCCTCCCTCCCTGGCCTTTCTCCCGTCGGCAGGGTGCCCCAGTTGGAGGCCACATCATTAACTACCTGCTGGAGAAGTCCCGTGTGGTCCACCAGAACCACGGGGAGAGGAACTTCCACATTTTCTATCAGCTGATCGAGGGAGGGGAGGAGGACCTGCTGAGAGCCCTGGGCTTGGAGAGGAACCCTCAGCAGTACCAGTACCTGGTCAAAGTAAATATATAGTACTTGTATAGAGTTGCAAAGTTGCAGGAGCTATTTTGGAAGTTCATGGTTGCGGAAGTAAATGTCCTATTTATTTTTCCCATGGACAATGTTACATGACTCACAGTTGAAGCATTTCTGTGGCTTGAATGGAAATGAAACTCTCCCTGTTAAATCATTTGTACAAATGACTAAGAACTCCTTTACAAAAGATCTACTTCATTGATAAAGCTTGAAGGTACAAGCTAGTGTCCATAAAAACTTCAAGGTAGATGTTAACTATGATAATTTAAACATTTGTAAAATGTATAGAAACGACTAGACCTATGTTATATATTTTTTTGAGTTGTGCACGTTTTCACAAATGTTTCCAGCAATGTTCAACAGAGAGAAATCCATAATTGTAATCAAGGTATTAGTCCTTTTCATTCGGTCACCTGTCAGTGGCGTCACATCCCCTTTGCACTGTTGTGTTGTGGTTGTCTGCCAGTAGCTGTCTATTGGCTTTTCATGTTGATTGATTTTAACTATATATTATAACCAGATGAAGGATTTAAGTCATCAAAACTTATTACTTATAGTTATCAGAGAAATAAGCTGTGCAAAACTTAGTGGCAGCTCGGCTTGCAGCCCCTCCGAGACCTCCTCTGTTCACAGGAGAAACACTGATTTTTAACGTCAAACTGCGTTATTCAGTACTGGTTTTAATCACGGGATCTGTTTGTTTTGGAGAAGAGAAAAACTCCCGGTAAAAACCTCTTGGATGACAAACGCTGAAAATAACCAGGAGAAGCTGACTGCAATGACCACAGTGGTTGTGACGACAATAACTCCCATGATCCCACGCTACTTCACTATGTACGGAAGAGGATTAGGGCCACTGGTGACATTATGGGTTTTAGATAAACTTGAAATTGCAAGAGAATTTGCAAACTTAAATTTGGAAAGCTGTTTTACGTACGTGTATAAACCGCAACGTTATTGACACACAGGTAGAGAAGAAGCTGAGAGACTGTTTAGCCAATCAGAATGCAGAACATAATGCACGATGCAAATCCTTGAAGCAGCAAGACCGTGAAAGGTGAACCGCAATATAGCGAGGGTTCACTGTATATAAGATGTTTTTTCTTTAATTGTTCATACATCTGCAACAAAACCAATTCATAGTAAAGTCTCAATGGAGTCATTGTCCAGCTACACCTTTGGTCCTGTAGATGAATATAAATCATCTGTAAATACTGTAGCCAAGTTGCAGCAAATCTCTCTCTCTTTCTCTCTCTCTCTTTCTCTTTCTCTCTCTCTCTCTCTCTCTCTCTCTCTCTCTCTCTCTCTCTCTCTCTCTCTCTCTCTCTCTCTCTCTCTCTCTCTCTCTCTGTCATAAGCCATTGGTGTGTTCGTGTGTGTATGTGTCCCAGTGGGAGTTGTGGTTAATAGGCTCAGGTACTCTCAGTGCAGCTAGAGGAGCTTTCCTCAGGGAGGGAAATCTGCCTTAAGGCACAAGCTGAACCCTCCTGTCGATGAACACACACACGCGCACACACACACACACCAACGGGTACCGAGCAAAAACATCTAATGTGTGGAGTGTAAATAGGTGTTTACATCACATATAAGTAGGTGTTTACATCACATATAAAAAGGTGTTTACAGGTGTTAGGTGTTACATGTAAACATCTATTTACACCATCACCTACTTCATGGATTTTGCTGGACATATTCATAATTTTACCAGGAATTAATATGTATTGTGTTCAGAGGGATTTATGTGTGTGCGTGTCTGTGTGTGTGCGTGTGTGTGTGTGTGTGTGTGTGTGTGTGTGTGTGTGTGTGTGTGTGTGCAAAGGGTAACTGTCCCAAAGTGAGCTCCATCAACGATCGCAGTGATTGGAAGATGGTGAGAAAAGCCTTGACTGTGATTGGCTTCAACGAGGACGATGTGGAGGTAACAACCAAGTCCAATCTGTGTCAATTTTGTTTTGTCACCTTAAGTAGTGTGTGAAGTTTAAACTTTAGAAACGTTTAGCAACTGTCTCTTTAACCCCAAGTAGACTGCAGGTTGAAGCTATGACCCTTTCCCCTGATATTTCGAAAGGCAGTATAAAGCTTATGCACATAATAATTTGGCATTCTGACTTCTTTTACAACCACAAAATTCTTGAAACAACAAAAGTTGAGGTTTACCCCAGACAAACTTTAACAAACATTACAACCCCAACTATGTGCGTTGCTGGCATCACATCACAGGTTTTACTATGAAGCGCAAAGTACTCCATGAGCCTGAGGGGGCTGAGACTGTTTCTGTTTTAGACTTACACTCTGGATGCTTGTATTTTAAAGTGTTAGCTTTGTGTGGGGCTGTGATTTATATTGTGCTCTGTGTGGGAGTTTTCCTACATGCTCATGAGTCTGGGCTTGCTTTCAAAGCTTTTAAGATCTCACACTGCTTATAGAGCTGAGAGCAGGTGTACAGCTCTAGTATATTTGATGAGCACATTGATACATTCCTATCCTGTTCAATTCTTAACCTTATTTTAATCAAAGCCACTCTTATCTGCCAAGTCGGTCATAAAGATAGCCTTGGCAGTAACATCAGATCTGTATAATCTTATCATGCTGCAGACTGTCATCTCTTTATCTTTCTTCTCTCTGTCCTTCTCTCTCCACACATATTTGTAACAATTTATCCATCATTTTAATTCCTATATTATTCTTTCTGCTCCTTATTTCCTTACACCTCCTCATCTGTGTTTTCTTTGTGTAGGAGTTGTTGAACATAATTGCCAGTGTGCTCCACCTGGGGAATGTGCAGTATGGCGGGGAAGAAGGCAATGTCTGCATCACTTCTGACACACAGATAAAGTACCTGGCCAGGGTAAGATGCTGCAACAAGCAGGCTCATAAACACTCTTAATAGGCCAGTGGGGAGATGGGAAGATTTTTTTAAAGGCCTGGGCCTGTATTTATCAAGCATCTATGTCCTAAATACTGTGTGTGTGTGTGTGTGTGTGTGTGTGTGTGTGTGTGTGTGTGTGTGTGTGTGTGGGCGCAAAAAATAAATACATAGCTTAAAGCTCATATTTCCGATTTTCCGTTTGCATTGGTAAGCCTTATACAATATGGCTTCAAAAGAAATGTATGTACAAATGGAAATAGTAGGTATTTTGATGCAGCTGCATAAATTATTCCAAGTTATCCTTTATTTTATTACGCAGGTGGCATCCAGGGGAATGCAGTTTATGGTTAAATAAAAGTTTTGAGTTGGCTATCATTAAGGATCTTAAGTCATGGACCTCAATATCTGTGAAGTTTGTTTCATGACTGCAGAACTTGTTGGTTGTTGCTGAATTTTGATTCATAGGGCAGTGGGGAAGCCTTAGCCACATACTTTATTTAGAATTTACATATGTCCTACAAATACTCATTTAAATAGTCTGCACACTGTTTCAGAAATGCGGCTCGTACTTTAGATAAAACTCTTTTCTTAGAAACATCCCTTGTTCCTACCTGGTTTAATTTTCCAATTATACATCATGAGATATAATCAAGGGATACCACACACTGGATGTCACTGCTGCTGAGCGGCATGCCGTCTGTCTGTTTACATGACAACATCATTTATTTGACGTTGGCGGTGCTGTGTGCTAATGTTGTTATGCTTTTCCAGTTGTTAGGAGTGAATGGGGCAGTGCTGACAGAGGCACTCACACACAAGAAGATAATTGCCAAGGGAGAGGAGGTAGGTTTGGATACACATTCTCATTGTAGCGTGAGTGTGTGATAGGCATTTGTATACAAAGCTTTCCTGTCTGTGTAATGTCTTGTCTGGTCCAGTATAATTATATTGTAACTTGTCTAACTGTCCCAGCTGAACTCCGTGTAACTCTTGTTATTGTCTGTCTTTGCCTGTCTCTACTCGGTCTCTCTTCTTCCTGTCTGTCTGTGTGTGTGTGTGTGTGTGTGTGTGTTTATGTGTCTTCATCAGCTGATGAGCCCGCTGAACTTAGAGCAGGCGTCATCAGCTCGGGATGCTTTATCCAAGGCGGTGTATGGACGCACCTTCACCTGGCTGGTTAACAAGATCAACGCTTCACTGACATATACGGTACACACACACACACACATACACATACACATACACACACACACACACCAGTGACCATTGATTTAATCTTTTGATACAGTTTTACTTCATCATTCTGTTACATTTCTCAAACTAAACCCAAACACTATCCAACACCGTGTTTCAGAGCATGTTGTCTTCCCTTCATTGTATTACAGCACAGCTCCACCTTGTGGACATTTCCACACGGTGAACATACCTCAATATTATACAGTATAATATTAATAATATCTTAATATTTAAGTTCTTACCGTACATTCCAGGGTTAGACAAATATACTGGCTACACAAATAGTATTTGCAGTAATTTGCATTCTTTTTCTCTACAGCTTTTGAAAATTGGTCAGTGTGCAAAACTTATAGTGAAATGTTTTATTTTACCTCAGTGCAAATTTTATAAAATTTTAAATGCTGATTTTTAGGGGGTTTTTTTTAAGGCTTTGTGGTTTAATTAGAGTTTTGTCTTTCATACAAATGAAGATGTCATTTGTTCGGATTCTCTTACAGGATGACTCCCACAAGAATTACTCTGTCATTGGCCTGCTGGACATCTATGGCTTTGAGGTCTTCCAGCACAACAGGTACAGTATTAATTATTTTTGTTAATGCTGAATTTTGACCAAAGCTATTTAAAAGTGAAAAACATTTTAGAAGTAGGCCCAATTCTATGCTTATTTTTAGGTTCATACTTGTATTTTGGGTTCCTACTAGAACATGTTTAATTCCTTTTAAAAACCCATTATTTTTCACATTCTGTCTTTCTGAATGTATATAAATGCATCCCTTTAAGCCCCTCTCCCAAAAAAGCCCTGCCAGCTCTGATTGGTCAGCATTTCTTGGTATTCAGCATATGTGCTCCCGGAGTCTCTGCACCATTAATGCAGGCAGGCAATGACTGTTATGGCACTGTAGCAGCACTTTCCTACCTATGTATAGTATAGTTGTGACATCACAATCGTACAGAAGTCCTGACGGCTCGTTTCTGAATAAGGGCTCTGTGCATTTCTCTGTGGATTAAGCGTTTTGATACTTTCACACTATTTATATAGCACCTCAACCTGCTTTATAATCCAACAAGAGGTGGGAATTTCACTTTTTACAATAGGGGACCTTTATTGGCACCTTTATTTTGCTTTTTATTTTATGTTACATATATATCCTTTCAAACCTGAAAGTAATAGAACAAAACGCACACAAAAAACACACTCACAAAGCTCCACAAATTCCCAGCAAGTGGACCTTGTGCAAGGAATTGTGTCAAACCACTATATCTAAGGTCAATAATTAACAGACCTTAACCTACATAGTGTTTTTGTAATCCATAATGCCAAAATAATCAGACTTGGTAAGAATTGTGTGTATCATTGTGTTTTGCAGCTTTGAGCAGTTCTGCATCAACTACTGTAACGAGAAGCTGCAGCAGCTCTTCATTGAGCTCACCCTAAAATCAGAGCAGGAGGAGTACGAGGCTGAAGGCATCACGGTCAGACATCATTTTCTTCTCTCCCTCAGTGTCCTCCCCCCTCTCACTCCTCACCCACCTACATTGTTTATTCCAGATGTTCATGCACCCTAGCTGCATTTACACGTGGAATTTGTATATGGATGCACTGTGGAAATGTGGAAAGGTCTTTTTCTTTGGATCCACCTTCACCAGCTCTCTTGATTTTATTTTGACTTTCTACCTCCAGTCCTTTTAGTCTCTGTTCACTTCTTTGATGCTGTTTAGAAATGTAGTTTTCACAATCCATTATGAGCCCTTTTCTCCTCCCACAGCCAGGGTTAGGCTTTGCAAAGAGCTCCTAATGTGATTGTGGTTGCAGTTGTGTTTTTCAATGTAAAATTGGTAATTTAATTTATCACGCTACTGTTACACTGATGCTTTTGCTTAAAGTGATTTACACTAAGTGCACATGTTTTTAGAAGATGCTGTCCAATTACTTTTCAGACTCATGGTGTATTTTATTTATTTACTGTTAAAGTCTTAAATGATACAGCTTAAGGAAATTACATGTCAAAAGAGGTCTGCATTGAAAGATTATATCTAATTCAAGATTCTTGTCTTGAATTTTCTCGTCACTTGCTTCCTTTGTCTTTACCTATTTCTATCATTGCATTTCTATTGTATTGTTTTGCTTCTTTGGAACAAGAGCCTCTTGTGTTTAGTCTAAAATAAATGCACTGGTGGTCAGAGAGCAGGTTGTGGGAGAAACTTGGAGTCACCTCTCAAAGAGCCCATTATCATCTGACATCAGGACCGTGGGCCCCACTCTTTGTCATCTCTGTGGAAATGTTGTGGCTGTTCAGTGCAAACATAACTTAACACTGCTGCACTCAGCATGTGGAGCTCTGCGTTTGTGTGTGTCCACATATAAGTGGGTGAGCAGCATGTCTGTGTGCCAGGATTCCTGGGATTCTGCAGATGATTGACTTTATGGTGATTAAATATCTTAGAACTGTCGTAATTGTGTCAGGTTTAGACTGATATATTGGGCAAGATGTATGTTCCAAAAGGTTTTTGTGGACCTCAAAGTTTGGATGGTGAGAAAAACAGCTAGCCGTGGCTCTTCAAAAGACAATTTCATTCTGTTCATTATGCCATGCAAGGCCAATTAAAGCCCATAATAGGGTTTATTTATCACATATTGCTTGTGTCTGTGCAGTGGGAGCCGGTGCAGTACTTCAATAACAAAATCATCTGTGACCTGGTGGAGGAGAAGTTCAAAGGCATCATCTCCATTCTGGTAAGGAGACTTGCTGCACTCTGTCACTGCTACAAAGGCTTCACAGCGTTTGAAATTAAGATTGTATTTTAAAAATGCCAACAATATAAACTAATGGTAATGGTTCAACATCTTCAAACACTTCAACCCGTATATATAGCATCTTGTTGTTATCACACAATGGTTTTTCATTAAACATCTCGGGACGGGCATTAGAAATTAGCAATAGCTAAAATAAAACGTGATGCTGTACATTGGAGATTTGTTGAAGCTGATGTAAAGGATATGGGGGCTGCAATACAGATTTTTTTGCTTTTGTAAGAAAATGGGTGACTGTTGCTCGTTCTCCTGTCCTCCTGTTACAGGATGAGGAGTGTCTGAGACCCGGAGACGCCAGTGATGTCACCTTCCTAGAGAAGTTGGAGGACACTGTGGGAGGACATGCACACTTTGTCACGTTAGTTTGATGCCTATTCTTGTCTTGTTTAACAACTGCAATGCCTCAAATATACCCAGAGAAGTATTGTCTAACTGTTGACTGGCTTGTGGTACCAGACTGTAAACCATTGAATTTATGAAATAATATATGTGTTAAGGCCGTTAACTTTGATATTGTGTGTTTCCCTGCAGTCACAAGCTGGCTGATGCAAAGACCCGGAAGGTAATGGGCCGTGACGAATTCAGACTGCTGCATTACGCTGGAGAAGTCAACTACAATGTCAACGGTGTGTTTGTGTATGTGTGTGTGTGCTGCTGTAACCCCCCTTCAATTTCTAACTATAAACAAGCAAATGAAGCATTGCAACAACATCCAGTGTGACCTCAAGTCCCCGGATGTTTGGTGTTGTGGTGAAATTTGGCATGGAGGTTACGCATGCAAAACTAATTTCCAGTACTATAAACCAAAACCACTGGTTAAATAAAACACATCTTCAATCCAAAACAACCTATATACCTTTGTCACAATGTGAAGGGAGTTAGATAAAAACTACTGATTGCTAATAAAGACCTGGTGAGAGTTACCTGCACTGTAATACTTCACATGATGAATTCAGCATTATGTACTGTAATTTTTCAGCGTAGTCATGTTATACTCACCGGTCTGCTGGTCTGAGTTTCAGACTACATTATTGTGTGGGGATACAGGTTACATTAAGACAAATATGCCCACTGGCTAGTATCTCCCCACTGAGTGGAAGCCAGTCCTGGATGTGACTACATCAGAGTTTAGAGTAACAATAGCAGCTCTGTCCTGTTCAGTTGGATTTGGGCAAGTTAAGGGATTTGACACTTAAGTTTGCACACACACACACATTGGTTAGTCCTATGCTTGGGCAGCATCTATTTTTCATACCTTCTTACCTTCCTGGCATTTCACTGGGGTATACGTATATAACTGTAGTTTTGTAAAAATCTGAGCAAAACTCAATGGAGCAGCCTGTCACTAACGTAGAATAGCTGTTCCACCTTAAAGGTCAGTCCACCTTAAGTTTGTGATCCTGGGCCGAATTTGTCGTTAACGCTAGGAGTAACCCCTGTCACTTAAAACTGCAGGTTGCAAGCAAAGCACGGGAACTTGGCTCAGATCTTGAGGCGTTTTAGCATTTATTCACTGACAAAAACTATGTTACACACACACACACACACACACACACACACACACCGCACTGCTACGTCATAGCCAGTGACAAGTGACACCATGGGGCCCTCAGTGGAAATGATTGTCAGTACATGTATCAAAAATCTAATTACATTTTCTCCACTCAGGGTTTTTGGACAAGAACAACGACCTGCTCTTCAGGAATTTAAAAGAGGTGAATCTGAGTTTAACATATAAAGGAAGATAGTGAATTGGCTGGATTATTTTAGGACAAAGCAGAAAAAGTATTTCACTTTGACAGTGTGATACATTTGTTGAAGGTTGTAGTGTTTTTTGTGTGTTAATGTTATTTGTGTATGTTTGCAGGTTATGTGTATGTCAGAGAACAAGATCCTGAACCAGTGTTTTGACAGAGAGGAGCTGAGTGACAAAAAACGTCCTGAAACGGTGAGAGAGAGAGAGAGAGTGTGTGTGTGTGTGTGTGTGTGTGTGTGTGTCTCCTGAGGTTTTCTCTGCTTTCTGTCTTCTACACTTTAATTAATCATAATCTCATGCATCCCAGCATACTTTCCCACAGCAAAACAAACAATGATGTGTTTCCCCTCTTCGGTGTTGAGTGGGCAGTCTGATAGGGATTCTCTGCAGCCTCCCACACTGAGGAATGCCCTGTATTTTGTATGCCCTTCACACACACAGACACTTGAACAGGGTACTGTCACAGGCTGGCGAGTTAGATTCTCAGTCCTCCACACTGCGCCCAGTGTTCTGTCTCCACTGGACTGCCAGTCACATCAGCCTCCCCTCTGCTTGCGTAGCTCTTCTTAGGTCATCATCTCTGCCTGCAGGCTTCGGTCTGCGTGCAAACACGCTTCACCTCTCCAGTTTCTACCTCGGGTTACGGACCAGCTTCCTTTCCCATCCTCTTCCATCCATCTCTTCATCCCTTCCTAACCAGCTTTTCTCTGTTCATTGTCTGTTTGTGTCTGCCCTTCCAGGCAGCCACCCAGTTCAAAGCCAGCCTGGCGAAACTCATGGAGATCCTCATGTCGAAGGAGCCGTCGTACGTCCGCTGCATCAAGCCCAATGACTCCAAGCAAGCAGGTATGATGTCAATTCTTTTTTTTGTTGTTGCTTCGTATAGTACAAGATAAGAATAAGTATCCTTTCAAATATTGAGATGTAGGGCTTAATCAGACTTATAGTAAACTCCAATCACAAGTAGAGATGGTCCGATACCGTTTTTTTATTCCCGATACCAATTCTGATACCTGAACTTGCGTATTGGCCGATACCGAGTACTAATACAATACCAGTGTGTCATATATTTTATTATGTTGTAATTGCTGTATACTACTATCCCTGCATGGATGTGATATGATTTCTATATTTGTTGTCGGCCTGCTTCAGGTTCTCAAACCTCAAACAATGAAATGCCACAGAACTTTCTTTTATTATCTAGTTTGACAGTCAGTATATATTATATATAATAAATAAAAATAAACTACTTTAACAAAGATTTTCTTCAGGGCTTTATTATGTGGTATTGGATTGGTGCATAAACTCCAGTACTTCCCGATAACGATACCAGTGTTTTAGGCAGTATCGGTATCGTAACATCTCTAAGTCCAATTAGTAAGTTATGAGTATAAAACACCTCAATTCAGACACCAAAATCTTGTCATCTTTAGACCAATCAATCCCTGTGACAACAAGTGTGTGCATTACATCTCAAAGTATTTCAATATATATCCTCATGATTCCAAACCTTTTGGACATTATTATAAAAGTACTCTAAATCCATTTGGAGTATTTGTCATTGGGTCATTTATCAGAAGACATGTTTATTTTCCCTTTTCCATAAATGTATGGGCTGACATTATTATTGGTCAGTAAAAGTAACTTGACTTGTCATTGGGAAAGAAAAGGTGGGATGAGCTGAAATATGGAACTTTCTGCCATTTTGTGCTAACCCATGGTTCGACTAACGCTCATGTGCTAACTCAACAACTAATGCATGTGCAAACATGATTAGACTTTTCCAAATATTTTAGGTCTGTAATTTGTACAATTATGTATATAAAATACAATTTTTCAAGTCTAACACTAATGTGGAAGTGAATAATATATGGAATCATTTGTATTTGTAATTGTATAAGCAACTGCATACCTAGTTTTTTACTTTAGTTAAAATTTCAAGATAGGGCACTTTTGCTGCATTTATTTAGTGTCATAATAATCGGAAAAAAGTGTTCCCAACTGAGAAAATGAACACAGCATACACATTGTGAGATAGGGCATGCGCTCTCGGAATGCCCTTATAGTTGTAAAATATAATCAGTGCTTAAAGTTTAAATTTAAATATCACTAAATTTATGGCAGTGAAATGTTTTCCTTTGAAAATCTTCAATTCAGCCTGACCCTGCAGTCTCATGTCGAAGTGTCCACCGAACTCCAAATTGCTCCTAAAGCTGTGCCATCAGTTTGTGACTGATTGTGTGTGAATGTTTATCTGATGAGCAGGTAGCATCTTATCCAGTCGCCTTGGCCACAGTGTCTGAGTGTGTGTGTGTGTGTGTGTGTGAATGTACTGTTCTATGTTAAAGCACTTTGAGTAAAGATAAAAACATAAATAAATATGAATAAACATACATTTACAGTCCATTTACATTTACAATTCAATGAGTTAAATTGTGATCAAATATTTCAGGGCAAGTAATAAAGTGTATTGGTGAAATTTAACTTGAATGTCCAAGCTATTCTCCATCTTGTATTTTACACACATTAGCCACATGTGGAAAAACCTGACCTGATAGCACAGAGGTCTGATTGATTCTATTCAGGCTTGATTGATTATCCTCTGAAGCCCCAATCTTCAAGGTTTTCATCTTGAATTTTGGTGTCGGAATTTGACCAATCCAATTTGACCAATTTGACCAGTTGAATCTAAGTGACTTTAATGGCACTTTTTGAATAGGATACTTAAAACCTTAAACATAACACGTTCAATCAATGACATACTCCTTAGATTCAAATGATTATGGTTATTATTTGGTTCCATGCACTAATAGTTTTCAATGGTTTGATGACAATTTTATGTAACAGTTCTTGGTCACACACAGTTGAAGCAGCTTCACAAGCTAATATTTTCCCAGAAACATCACATTAATCCTGTGCTTACACTAACTCCAACCAAAACAGTTTGTTTTCAGCTGCATAAGCGGCTGCAGTGGGACTCTCCGTGTGGTCGTTAGTATATTGGGCCAGCCTTTGTTTCTCCCCACAGTCGGCCTTTTGTTAGTTTCACACTGTTTCTCTGTCCTCTGTCACTCCTACATCTGTTGTTTAGCATTTACTGGTTTTCTCTGGTTCATTTTGCCCAACAGACTTTACATTTTTTCTCTCTCCCTCTCCCACTTTCCCCCCCTCTCCTCTTGTCCCAGGTCGATTTGACGAAGTCTTGATCCGTCACCAGGTCAAGTATCTGGGGCTGATGGAGAATCTGAGGGTGAGGAGAGCCGGCTTTGCTTACAGACGGCGTTATGAGGTCTTCCTTCAGAGGTGATGATCCTCTCTCTCTCTCGCGCGCTCTCTCTCTCTCTCTTATTTCTTTTTTTACCAGTAAGGTATGATCACATGGAAGCACTCATCAAGTATATGTGCTCTTTAGCACACAACCAATATGACTTCTCAGTTCAGTCAAATTGTCAGTCCCAGGATGCGTCCTATCCAGTCAAAGGACATTCATTGCTTTGAATTAGATTGTCCGCTTTATTCCTAAACTGTAAATTCAAAATAAATTGTCTTAGGTGTTGCCGGTACCGAACCTTAAACCGGCTGATCATCTAGCTATAGAAGTGTTGGGGATTTATACCCAGGGTGTGCTAACCTTTTAAGATTTATTTCTGAACCAGTATTAAAGTATTTACTTGTGTTTGTGTCTGTTTGCCCTGGGTCTGTTTAGGTATAAGTCCCTTTGTCCAGATACATGGCCTAACTGGCAGGGGAAACTGGCTGATGGAGTGGCTACACTGGTCAAACACCTGGGATACAAGCCAGAGGAGTACAAACTGGGCAGGTCAGCAACATAGAAATGTATAAAGATACCAAAATGTATACCTTCATATGAGTCACATGGATGTTTCAGATCATATAGTGCAAACTAAAGTAGTAGTGTTGAACACGTTTTTTTACTTTTCAAACATGCATTTTTTCCTGTGCTTCTTCTTGACCCTGAACTGCTTTAAAATGTATTTGATTTAATATATGTTTTACTTTCAACCGCTTAGATCCAAAATCTTCATCCGTTTTCCAAAGACATTGTTTGCCACCGAGGAAGCACTTGAGACCAGGAAACATAGTCTTGGTGAGAGCCTCCGACACAACTGATGATTTGTGCCCAAAGTTTTCATCATCGCCACAAATTTAAACCATTTCTCTCCTTGGTCTTTTTGTCCCTCCACAGCCACTAAGCTGCAGTCAGGATGGAGAGGCTACAGCCAGAAGTCCAAATACCAAAAACTCCGAACCTCAGGTGAGGGAATGCTCTACTTACTCGTATCTTCACTGGGATCATTTAGGATTCTCTCCTGCTAATGTCTAATGTTTTAGAGTTTGTTTAACGCCTCCAACCAGTGGCTCAAGCCCCCTAAATTTCATCTCAGCCCCCCTCAAATTATAATAATAAAAATTCACTTAAAAAAAAGAAAAATCAATTTTAGTGCTTCAAGTTAGAATTGGCAAACTTGTTTGTTAGTGACAGAGGGCAAATAATTATAGGTTCAAAGAAACCGGTTTAATATCCTGTGTTGCTGTCGTCAATGCCATGCACCTGTAACCCAGTCAAGGAACGTTTTATTTTTTATATTTATTGCACTGTATCCGTTTCACATTCTTATTAGGGGGCTGATAAAAGGTCTGATCCTGGAATTGTCCCTGCCTACAACCATTTCTCTGTAAGAATGAATATATTTGTCCGTGATTATGTATATAATGTACCTTGCAGCTATTGCCATCCAGGCGTGGTGGAGAGGGATCCTGGCCAGGAGGAGAGCCCAGCGCAGGCGACAGGCTGCCGATACTATCCGCAGGTACAGACCAGCATGAGGCGCAACGCACTCACTGGATGATAGATATACCTTACTCAAAAAGCAAATGTGATTTTAAACTGAGCATAATATGTACATCATTTGTAAACCTTTTTGATTTATTTTTATTTTTATTTTTCTGTCCTTGTCTCACCCTCAGGTTTATCAAAGGCTTCATCTACCGCTACAAAGAGCGCTGTCCAGAGAACGAGTATTTCCTGGATTATGTGCGCTACTCCTTCCTCATGAAGCTGCACCGGAACCTGCCCAAGAACGTCCTGGACAAGAGCTGGCCGACACCTCCAGCTGCTCTCTCTGAGGTGAGACAATAAAACACACACACACACACACACACACACACACACACACACACACACACACACACACACGCGTTTCACTATCTTTGTGGGGACCCGTCATTGACATAATGCATTCCCTAGCCCCCTGACCCTAACCTTAACAATCACAACTAAATGCCTAACCTTAACCCTCACCCTAACCATAACTTAATTCTAACCCTAGTCCTGAACAAATTTTACATTCAAACAGCCCTTTACAGTTGTGGGGTCCAGCTTTTTGGCCCCACAAAGCTGTTGGGACCCCACAAGTATACTGTGTTCCCGGTTTCTGGACCCCTCGAATGTAGTTAGACGAGAACACATACACACACATTTAGGTCAACTCAACTTGGGTGAGCTGTAAAAGGTTTTAAAAAAAGGCCCATGTAGGATTCAACAATGTATTGTTAAAGACCTTTTGGGATGGTTATGGATCAAACCTGATATTTTGTTTTTATGTTTATCATATTTTACATTTCTATGGCAAATAAACACCTACCCTAAATTTAGGAGACTAGGGAAAATCTTTTGACTACTGTGGGACACCACAATTCAATGTTAAATAAATACACATTCCATCAATACTATGAAATAAATTATTATAGATTGATGTCAAATCTGATCAAAATGTCCCGTTAGTATCAATTCACGTTAAGGGACTCTTATTATCTTATTGAGAGCCAGTGTAAAAGCTATGTGATCAGCATCATATCAATCATCTTAGATTGACTGTATTTTTTTCAAATATTAATGATGTACAAATACTGTCTTTTTAAAATGTGAACGTTTTCCAAGAAAGAGTGTTACACACAAACAAGTTACATAGGATGTACTTGCTACAGGGACATATATAGACCACAGCCATACGTAGTGCCACATATAGAGGCACTACTGAAATTTTTTTTTTTATTTTGAAAGCGTTCTGTCTGTGTCTTTAGGCTTCCGAGCATTTGCGTAAGCTGTGCATGCAGAACATGGTGTGGAGCTACTGCAAGAAGATCAGTCCTGAGTGGAAACACCAGGTGAATATTGCCCCATCACCAGCCAGCAAGCACTCTCTGTAACCTCCCTGTCAGCACTCTCGTTAGCTGCTTCTTTCCTTTGCTTTACTGTTGTCAAATCTCTTTGATTAGATGGAGCAGAAGATGATCGCCAGTGAGCTCTTTAAGGACAAGAAGGACAACTACCCACAGAGCGTGCCCAAACTGTTTGTCAACACAAGACTCAGTACAGCATTTTTCCTACTACGACAAATAAGTTGTGAAACTTGTACAGGCGTCATATTTCTCATTGTGTAAAAGATTTCAGCAGCATGTCTCCTCTTGTTCAGATGGTGAGGACATTAACCCCAAGGTGGTGCAGGCTCTGGGCAGTGAGAAGATGAAGGTGAGTCAAGCAAATTCACAAAGCAAAGGGCGCTTTAAAAACCAATCTTGACTTGGATGCACGTGTTTGGCGGGGGGTTTAGGGGTCGGCCCTCAAAAAAATTCTACATTTTCAAATTTGAAAATTTCACATCATTTTGGACATGTCTTATTACCATGTCTGTGTCTACAACAATGGCAGAGCTAGAGCAAATAATGAACACATTAAAAATATAATGTATAAAAATCAGACGCTTAAAGAACTTTGAGACAAAACTTGTCTTAACTGCAATCGTTAGATATGAGAAAGGTCATTTAGTTACATCCATTTGGCTTAGGTGGTGGCCAAAATAGCTTAGGTGCTGCCCCCCTAAGCCTTGTAATGTTAGGGAAAACCCTGGACTGTAATCATCAAATGTGTCTGCCCTGGGACACCTTCCCAGTTGCAATGTATTGTTTGTCACTTGTTTATAATTTCTTAAATGTGAAAAAACAACAAGTTGATCACAAAAAAATGAAATGTTCTGACCGTCTTCCTTCTGTTCCCAGTATGCAGTGCCAGTCACCAAGTACGACAGAAAAGGCTACAAGGCTCGGCCCCGCCAGCTGCTGCTCACAGCCAACAGTGCTGTTATCATTGAGGAGACTAAACTCAAGCAGCGCATCGAGTACGGAGCTCTGAAAGGTCAGAGGTTAACAGTGTCATTTGCGAAAGGGATTGTTTCTTTTGGATGTGGATAGTGTTGGTATTCATTAAAACTGTTCATCCGCTGTAGGTATCTCAGTCAGCTCTCTCAGCGACGGCCTGTTCGTTCTGCATGTGTCCAGTGACGACAACAAACAGAAGGTGAAACCAGAAACATATAAAACAATATAAATGAACCAGATATCATGTGTGAGTGTTTAACTGTGGGTTTTCACTGTGTTTCTGTTTGATGGTTTCTTCACAGGGAGATGTTGTTCTGCAGAGCGACCATGTGATTGAGACCTTGACCAAGATTGCGATCTGTTCTGACAAAATAAACAACATCAACATCAACCAGGGCAGGTGAGAAGCAGAGCACTATTACAGTAACACTGTATACTTTATATTAAGCAAAGTCGTTAGCGTGATTTATGATTCTGCATTAAATCTACAAACGTAAGTACAGGGAGATACCGACCCTACGCCCGGACCCTCACCGTAGCCTGACGTGCACCTCTCGAAAAGTGGAACTACATGTTGCTGCGACTTGGTAGCGTTGCATTTCCCAACAACTCATTTTCCGGGTTCTCCTTCTCCATAAACAACATGAAATCAAGGAGAGGGTTAACTTTTCCTGCTACAGATTCCCCACCGTGGTCAGGAAGCACAGGGGGGCAGCCTCTAGCTCACCCAGTACAAGCGTTCCTCTTTAGTCGGTACTCGTTCCCGAAGCTAATCAATGTCACTCTCTCACTCGCTCTACCACACACTCCCCACGCATACACACATGCCGGCCCTGCTGTTCTCGTAAAAAGATCGACGCACACACCTACCGCAAGTATACCCTTCAGGCCACTTACTTGTGTGGAGCCTCCGCAGAACCATAAATCATGCTTTATCTTGTTTTTTTTCTGTGTGTCTGTTCTTACATAAGGCTGACCGCAGTATAACACCCGTTAGAAATAAATCTCTACTCCTACACAGGACAACATCCACAAGTGGTAGACACCTGTCTAACTTGCCTCTGTTTCTCCTCCAGTATAACGTTTACAGTGGGTCAGGGGAAGGAGGGGATCATAGACTTCACTCCCGGATCAGAACTACTGGTGGCCAAGGCTAAGAACGGACACTTGTCTGTGGTGAGTCTTCTCAGTCTTTCTCACTCTCAGTCAGATGAAGTTTTTCTAAGTTGAAAGCTGAAATGTAAATACCTTTTGATTTTCTTTGATGTTATTCAATCCTAACTGACAGAACATCAGCGTTAAATTTGAAAATGTCCCCATCAGTAAAGTTTGGGGGAAAAACATTGTTATTGTTTTTTTCAACTTATAACAATCAAAACTCTAATCTGCCTCCTCAGGACTGTGTGGATGTGGTGTGCTCAGATTTGATTGACAGTTGCAACCACAACTGTCATCTGATTTCATTCAGATGTTACTATATATTGATTGGAACACAGAAATTTGTGATATGCCCTTTTCCAAACTGAGTCCCACCCACTTTACACCACTGAGAGCTCAGACAAAACAAAAAATAAAGAAATCTCTCATGAAAATAACCATAAACTGTCCGATCGTTGGCAGAAATTATTGTACAAATATAAAACTTCACTGCTCATAATAAGAAGCTTTTTGAAAAATTAGGTTTTCAGGGCCTTGTTGCACTGCCTCTGGTGGCTAAATGCAATTAATCTTCATGTAGGTTCAACGTCTATTATTGACTAAATCTTTTATTGAAATAAATCTGAAGTTTTTTTAGATGTTTATAGCAGGTTTAGCTTAGCTTAAAGAGAGCAAAGTGTTTTTAATGAATTGAACTAGCTAGCTCTTTCATGGGTGGTACTGCAAGTTAGAGCTGTCTGGCTAATGATTTTGTTCTAATGTAAGACATCAGTGTTGTGTTATTTGGATTGAGATGTAAATGGAGTAATTGGATTCACCGCTATAAGTTGATGTAGTGTGGTTACTTTCTGCCCTGAGAGTAGAAGTCACTCTGTTGTAAATCTGGTGTGATGCGATGTTTTTCCTCCTCTGGATGTCTTCCAGACGGCTCCCAGACTGAACTCCAGATGATGGCCACTCTGACCACACACATACTGTAGACCAGGACCTATGTACTCCTGACCTCTCCCATCCTCCAATCACATGACCGCAGACCCCGCTCTGCCTAAGCCAATCAGATGCCAGCCGTCACTACATGTGCTTCCAATTAAAAAAAAAATTTAAAATCCAGCTAAACTAATTGATATATTTATGTTCATATATTATATTTTTGGGATTAATATGGTTGCTTGTTGTTTGAATTTTATGATTTTATATATGAGGCCAAGGAATAACAAATATTTTTGGTGCATTTTTCTTGCACCACGTGTGTTTATTGTGCTTTATTTGGGAACATGACCAAGAAAACAATGAGGGAAGAGTCAGAATAAGAGACAACAATGAGAAGAAGGGGATTGTTGTTGATGAAAATCAGGGTTACTTGTTGCCTGTTGCCTATTTTTTCCCTGTTTACTTTTTTGGCTCGACTTAGGCTTGATTGTCTTGCTGACACAACTTTTCTAACTGGGGTGTATGGCTTGTTATTAAAGCATGAAGGTGTGTAGAACAAGGCTGACGTATGTAGGACAGCTGTTGTGAGGTTCAGGGATGAGGAAAAACAAGTTTTCAATCAAAAAGTGAAGCTTTGGCACTCAGAGGCTGATAGTGTCAGGCTGTGGTTCACTAAATCAGAATTAATAGTTGGATGTACAGTACTACTGAATATATTTCACAAATCTAGACATGCAGTGTTTGAATAAGAAGGTATCTCGTCAAGAGGAATTCACTACATAAAATAAACAGCACACAGTGTAAAAGTATGTGAGAAGTGGGTAAGAAAAGGCAAGAGAAAGGTAAAAAGAAAGATAAAAGAACGGTTATTTGCCTTGATGCCAGGTGCTTGTGCCTTTTCCTTTGACTAATTTATTCATAGTTCAGTTGTATATTGATGGATAACAACCATGACACTCAACGCCAGAATGAGTTAAGTGTAGATAGAAACCTGCCGTCCTCTGACTGAATGTTGTTCCGCAGCAGCAGCAGCAGCAGCAGCAGCTACCTGTGCACCTTTAAAAGCACATAACCTTCTTTGACTTGATGAAAGGCCCCAGCATGTGTCTCTGTAGTTGGCTACATTTCCTCCATTCTTCCCCCTCTACTCTCTGCTTTGCCTCTCCAGCCTCCTCCCTAACCCCCCTGAGAACTGGTCTCTGTTGAACTTTGACTGAACTGGTCTAATGGCCACGTGTTTAGTTTGTGTTGATATTCAATATACATCTCTCCATTTTTACATGTCTTTTAAAACTACATTTAGAACAAAATGTGATACAAAAACTCACTATTTGAAGCCAAATTTGGGTTACGCTGAAATACACGTGAAGGCCAAAAAGCGTGGTTTAAGATTGAAGCCACTAATAGCTGTGTACAAGGTGTTCTGTAAAAATGTGCATGATTGAATTTCACAAAATGTCAAATTATTCCTGTAGTGCCAGAAAATGTAAGGTTCTTATCAGAAGTTTCCTCTTTTCAGGGTAGAAAACTTCTGAAATTGCATCTGAATTGTAGTGCAACACTACAAATCTTCATTTAATCCTGACTAGAGTAGAATATTCATGCATCCTTAGAAAAAAATATCAGTCCAGTTCAGATTAAGAGCTTCCTATAGAACAGTTCTCCAATAAATATCTCTGTCTAACTCCGACCAAAGACTGATCCTGAAAACGTTGTGTCATTGAAAACTTTTTGAGAAGAGATGATGAAGATGTTCCACTTTTTTTTTTTTTGTTCTTTTTGTTCTCACTCAATAAACTTTTTCTCTGCATGGCTCTGGGTAGCGAGGCGGGTGCAATATGCCCAGGCAGGACTGTGCCACTAGCCAAAGACCCTGTTGATTTCCAGTGATTCTGTGTTGTATGATTTATATGATATTATGTCAGTTCTGAATGTTGTTTTTTTCAGGCGGGAGATTTAAATGTACAGTTGGTGTTCTGTGTTATAAATGAGAGATTCAAGCCAAGTGAGGTTTGATGATGTGAAAATTTTTGGAAAAAAGCTTTTAGTATTGTTTGTTGATGCAAACTTGTTCATGTGCCTTGTTGGATAGCAATACAACAGATTTGTGTGGAATTATGAGAAATACCTCCTTGCCAGAGTCGTTTTAAAAGTTTCCCAGCAGCACCCAAAGGTTTCCTCTCTCTCTCTCTGTGTGTTTTAGCTTTATTCAAACTAAATCCAAAGTTTGTATATTGATTTAAAGATGCACTCCTCTTATCAGTCCTGACTTACTGTATGCACAAAACCAATGTAAAATTATACCAACACACTAAGATAAGATACTAAAGATTTGAAAAATAAATTTGAACAGTAAAAACAAACTAATGAATGGCTGTTTTTTTTCTTTCAAAAATACAAACTATTATAGGAAACCATTGAAGAGAACATTTGATGCAGGTTATATTTCTTTAAAGGTGAGTTATTCCACTGTCAAATCTTTGTCTTTAATTCTTCTTTATTGCTTTTATATCCGATAGCAGAGATAGCAAGATGGAAGGGACATCCGGACGGCTGGGTCATCCCTGCTAATATATTTGTATTGTCATTTTCAGAAACGCAGTTCAGCAACAATAACACATCTAATATTGCAACATGCAAATGAGCTCAGGCCTTGAGATAAATACAGTAAAGAAAGAGGGAATAAAAAAACAGTCAAAAGGTATTTCAGTCAAATACCCTGTAGACGTTAAAGTGCTCATATTATGCTCATTTTCAGGTTTATAATTGTATTTATAGGTAGTATCAGAATAGGTTTACATAGTTTAATTTTAACACAATTTTTTATTGTACTGCATATTGCTGCAGCTCCTCTTTTTACCCTGTGTGTTGAGCTCTCTGTTTTAGCTACAGAGTGATGCATCTCACTTCTAGTTTATCTTGCACATTTTAGTTGCACATGCTCAGTAACTAGGTAAGGACAACCAGTCAGTCAGAAGCAGAGTATAAGGGAGTGCCACGCTTGCACCTATAGGTGTGTTACAAAGTGACACACACAAAGATTCATCACGGAAGTAAAGGCTGGACTACAGTAGAGTTGTTTGGAGCAGTTGGTGAACAGGGTTTGCTGTTGGAGATGGTAAGTCCCTTTGGGCTGGACTTTGGGTTTTTTCACTTTGTAAATCTATAACGTGCACAAAAAAGATATATAACATAATAAATGCTAGATTTCATCATCCCTACTTTTGAGTCCCTCAACTTTTTTAAGAGAAATTTTAATAGCACTCCCTTCATAAAGAATCTTAGTGCTGAAGTGTTTGAGGTGTTTGTACTTGAGTATTTTATTCATCTATACTTCTACTCCACTCCATCTATTTGATAGTGTGTGACTTTGAAGATTATAGCCTATAATATGATGTTATTGATTAAACAAATTAGTTTGACTTGCTAAAATGCTTTATATTCTAAATAATAATTAATGGATATAACACTAAAGGGGCCCATTCTACATGAGTGCTTTGCTTTTGAGGCTTTAAATACATTTTGCTGATATTACCCTACATTTACTTGTAAGTTGCTATAATAAGTTTATAATAACAATATATTAAATGATAATGTGAAAGATCTCCTAGTGATTAACCTACAGAGAATTATCACTTTAATCTGCAGCTCCTTTCAGTTGTACAGAGTTTAAAAGTGAGTTTCAGCTCATTTTTTAGGCGTTCGGCCCACAACTTTACTGTGTAAAGTCACTCTCACCACTCCCATAGCGTCGTGTTCGGCTGTTTTCAGTGAAAAGGCTCTGAACTTCCAACAACTGGTGAATATTACGACAGCTAAAGAGCCAAATATTTAATATAAAGTTTATAAAAAACCAAGCTAAAAGAGAGTGAGTACTGGATTCAAATACACCAGGTCACCAGAATTATGATTCTAAATAAATGATGTTGGTCCCTCAATGATGGATGTGTAAGCAACTATTTGCCAACAAGTTCACCATGTCAACAAAAGATGATATGTCAGTGTTATGTTCACAACTTGTTAATGCTACCTCAGTTATTGCAGGTTAAAGGGGTTTAATGCACACTGTTTACTGTACAACAGCGTATCTTTACATGGTAGTATAAATACTCTTACTTAAGTAACGAATCTAAGTACTTCTTCCACCACTGCCCGTCAGTGACATAGTCAGGTATACAGTATGAAGCCGGGTTTGAAGCAGCCACCAGGTGTCGCCCTCGATGTGACTTTCTCCCTCACTGGTTTTTGGTTTTTGGCTTCCTCCTGGGCCATGTGAGCTCTCCTCTCCTATAGGCCTATTTCTAGGAATTGCAGATTTGGCATGAAGCTGAAAGTAAACATTAGCCTCACCTTACACGTTATGGGAGGACCCTGCATATGCTGTAGGACTGCACCAGTGCTTAAAAAAGCCCAAGACATTTTGTACACACAAACAGAATTGTCCTAGTAGAGATTCACTGTGAAATTATCAAATTAAAATCAATAGAACGTTATGGGACCATGACAGAATGGGACCATTTAAGCTCAGATCATATTCCCAAAATCGTTCTGTTGCAGCAAAAACATTTTATTATTGCACACGCCCAAATAATCATTTTGTTGCAGGTTACTCACCAATTTAGGCATAGGCCTATTCAATTTTAATTGGGCTACATTGAAGCTAACATTTTCCTTCTGCCAAAGTTTTGATGATTTTATTTGTAGTTCAGTTGTTATTATGGCTATATGATTAAATCTGTATTGTCGTAAAAACGTCATTGTTTTTGTTTCAAATTAAAAGCTATCTTATGTCCCATAATTATCAGCTGTTTAGGCTGTATCCACAAAAACCAAAGAGAACTGTTTTCCCAACATTTTGTTAGTGTTGCGAAACAACACACATGTAATATTGTCGCGCCGTGATTGGCTCAGTGTGGTCTCTAGCTCAGCCACTGGCCAATGGGCAGGCGGTGTTGTTTGTGCGCCGCTCCTGCGTTGCTATAAAGCAGCTGCAATGAGGGATGAGAGAAGAAATAGTGGTTTAAAGAAGCAAAAGACACGTCCTATATGTGCATTTCCACCGCTGCTTTGTGTGTGTTTGTCATCGAAGGACATTTGGATCTGCAGAGGCCGATTTGACTGAGCGGCTCTATTGTCCCTGAAGCCACAGACTCCCGTAGGTAGGTCCGCACCATGGATGCTCAACACCGGAGCTCTGACACTGCACTGGAGGAGAGGCTGACTCATATCAGCCGTGGCTCATAGAATGAATCACCATCTCACCAAGACCCAGTCTATCACAGGCATCACTCTGCGGCAACGTGTTCTCCTTCACTTTTCGCATTTTCTTCTCTGTGTTGTCCTTTGCTTAATGGCTGCAGAGAGGAAACTGAAGCGGCAACAGCTGCTGCACTGTTATCAACTTTATCTGTGTTTTTATCCACCGAGTCAGTTTCTCTTACTCTGGTAATTGGGTGCATTTACTGCAATACATGCACAGTTTATTAGATCAGATTAAGAGGAATTGTTACAGTTGTTTCTTTCAGGGCCGGTCACTTCTTCCGTTTCCCCTTATTTTGCTCATACATGGCGACGACAGTCGAGCGTATTCAGCGCTGCACGAAAGTTATGATTTAATTTCTAAAAGAAAAACGTCTAGATCTCACACAAGCAGCTATGAGGCAGCAGAATAACAGCTGGGGTTCTCGTATCTGGAAGCTTTTTTTGTTGCCAGTTAGCTTCTACTTTACTGTCTTTGTTTCAGCCGCACGATGGCATTTCCCAGTACTGTTGTTGATGCTGAACAGCTGAGCGCCTCTCGGTAGCTGAGCGTCTAGTCACTAAGAAACAATCCGTATGATTCCGGAAAAGTGCAGATGTTGTCTTCAAAATAAAAGCATACAAATACATTCCGAAAGTGCAGAACAAATATTCAGCACTTTTTGATACCAATTCAAATCAAATGGCTAAAATACTGCAATTACGCTCAAATACATTTATTATTATTATTATTATTATTATTATTATTATTATTATTATTTTTATTCATTTTATGCGTTAGGGACCATGTACAACTTTTAATATAAATGTTGCCATTTGATGCATTGTACCAGAGTGATCCATAGGCTAATTTACATCTGCAGTCCTGATAGACTATAGACAAAGCCTATCATCTTATGGCCCACTATTGTTGTACTTGGAATTACACGTTTCTGTATGCATATATTTCTGTTTATTTTACCTGTTTATTTCTTCATTATAATGATAAAAACAACAAACGTCCATGTAAGCTTACGTTTTCCTATACATTGACTTTTTTCCCTCACTTACAAAACCTTGGTGACATTTATAAGACTTTTATTTTGTGACTAGCAACCGGAACACCAATTGTTGTTCTGGGTAACTTGACTCTGTTCAGGGAGGGACTGGAGCTGCAGATTTGGGTCTGGTGGGGGGGGGTGTTGTGCGGATGATTTCAGTCCAGTTCAGACCAGTTCCAGTGTTACTCTTCATTCATTGCCATATACTTATCTTATTGTTCTCAGTGCATATGATCTGCAATACAACTGATATAAAACACACTAAATCTAGTACATCCGTCTGCACTGGGTCAGTTTATCATTATTTTTCTGGGTCCTCAGTGCTGGACGCAATGACCAAGTTTGTCTTCAGGCAAAAACAGTAGCCTATGCCATACAGCATAAGAGAACAGTGTTAAGTAATATATATTTTTTAACAGTTATTAGCCTTATAATCTATAATATACCACACTGAAATACAATGAAAAACGTCTATGAATGCATTTCATTTCTATTAGGTCATACATGACCCCTGTAAAATCTGAAAGAGCATCACAGTTCTCACATGACACAATAATTTAGCACATTATCCCTCATTTGTCCTCAATAAGTTATTTAATTTGTAAATATTTTTTTGCAGTAAAGTAGGCTAAATAAAAAGATATTCGGAAGTTTTTGAAATTGGACTACATTTTTATTTACACCAAATATGTATCAGTCTATCCTAATTACTGACGCAGTCCTCACTGTGGAAGTAACAGTGTGTGGAGCAGATCTGCGTTTAGCGCGAGCTCTGACAGCTATCACAATCTCGCGCCGCACTGGTTCAAACCGGCTGCAGCTCGCGCTACATTTACGTTCAGTGGAGTTTCTGCACTTGTTTCTACCAAATTAGCTTTATTACACACGAGCATCAAACTGTACAATTATGTTTTACAGTCTAGGTAATCGACAGGCATCCACTTTAACGGAGGAACGTTTTCGTTTAGGTGTCCGTACAAACTAAGGAAAATAAAGCAGATAGTTCTCCTGTCGAGACATTTTAACAACCAAATGGCTACAAGTAAGCAATTTTTTTTATTCTGATTTGTTGACATCGACATTTAGAAAGCTGGAGTGCATGAATATGGGAAGGTGGTTCTAGCATCAGACTCAGAACCTCTACATTTGATTTGTAATGCCAAAGCCCAGCAGAAACTCAATTTTCTGACAATAAAGACCCATCTACAGTCCTCTCCCACAAAGGATGAATGCAACATAATCAACCTCACGTGTAGCTGCTGCATGAGCTATGTCACTAGCAGCCAATAGCAAAAGAGCGGATAAACCGCAAAGCCAATCACATATGTCAGGGGGCGTGTAGTTTTTAATATTTATAAGAGGGGATTATGTGCCTCAAAGGGCTCAGCTGTTTACTGGTTCTGGGTGTCTTCGTCTAGATCACCACTATCATAATCATCCCCACCATCATCATCAAGCAAGAACAAAGAAATGTATATGTTCCAGGCCCAGAGAGTCATCCAGAATACTTTACTGTGAAACCGAGCATCTGCTCAGAATCAGCTTTATTAGCCAAGTACATGTGCACAGATACAAGGAATTTGTCTCTGGTTTAAAGTTGCTCTCGACATACACGCACACAGTTCCAATAAAAACGTTCAGAATGAAAAATAGAAAGAGACTTACAGCTTAAAACCAGGAACACAACGCTGAACAAAGACTATTATATGGCCTACATGTAATTATGTGCATGTATGAATATAAAAAAGAAACAATGAACAACATACAAAGTCTATTAACAATTCACGTTTTTCTGTAAATTGTGGTGCAGAGTGCCGGAAACAACAGACCATTTGTTTAAAACGTGATAATTATTGGTAATAGCCCAAGTTCCCAGTGAGTAACAAAATAAGTAATCATCAGCCTTAAATTATCTGGCATCACTCTTTTTTTGTCTTTTTGAAAATCTAACCCCAGAATCATCTTCTCATCACTATCCCTCCTGTCTTATTCTTCCAGGCTCCAGCAGCCTCCCTCACTTCCAGTCAGGCCGGAGAAGTGCTACGTTCAACCCAGCTGAGATGGCGCCCTCCCTGGCCACGGCTTTCTCCCGCCGCTGGTGGATGGCGGTGACGGCGGTCATTGAAAACCTGCTTTTCTCTGCTGTACTGCTGGGCTGGGGATCCCTGCTCATCATGCTCAAGTCGGAGGGCTTCTACTCCTACCTGTGCAGAGGACCTGGTGAGTCAGCTTTATATGGTTATCATGTTTAACAGAAGGAGCGGGAGGTCACGGGTGGATTTCAGGAGTTTTAGATGAGGGAGGCTCTAAAACTCTAGAATTGTTTTACCCCATTATTTATGGGAAGTACATTTTCAATGTTCTTAAGTTCAGTTTTGAGGTACTTGTACTTTACTTGAGTATATAATTGTATGCAACTTTATGAATTTACTCCACTATATTTATTTGCAATAGTTAGTTACTGATATCAAAAGTTGCCACATACCACCTACCACCCACTTTCACTACTACTACTACTACTGCTGCTACAAACATGGACACATACATCATGCAAAGAAGCTACATATAGCTCATCTCAAGAGCTAACAGTCCGGTTTGCTTCCCGCAATTTACAAAAATCCTCCTAGTTCTAGGCTTTAGGGATTTAAATCAGAGTTTGAATAGGATGCTAATGGGACAACCTTGCATGACAACGCCCTGAGTATCTGCTGTGGAACCAAAAGCTTTCTACCCTGATCACCCTGGGGTACTTTTTGCTGAGCGGGTGTGGTTAACATATGGAGATTTAAGGACGCACAAATGCACATAAAAAGGGCTTTTTCCAGGAGTGCTCAGGTTTCACATTAAAAATGGCGTCTCCATATTGTCCAGTTCTCATTTATATTTTGAAAGTATTATTTCCTGAAAGCAGCCTTGGAGAGAAGCAGCTACCTGTATATTAGCAAACACACAAGATTCTTATCGATCCAACAGTTGGAATGTCCTCGTGGAAAACAAGTTGATATGCCAGCGGCAGGCCGGCTCAAAAGCAGCTATGAAGTGCTCTGGTACAACAAACCGTCAGACAGATGGTTAATTTATTCTGGCCTTAGTTCTCCATGATCAAAGGTGATGCAGGGAGCGGCTGCACTCAGCCAGTCATTATTAAGTTGTTTCTTTACGATACAAAATTGCTTATGCTTGGAAGATCAAATCAGATGGGGACTTTGGTTCCTCTTAGCTGGTATGAGGTAGCCACTCATCAATCAGATAAACATAACAACATACATACTTTAGTTCATAATTTATTTTCATCATCAGTGGGATTTTGAGGCTCCATTGCCAAAAACCTGAACAATGTGTGAATGAGACCTTTCATCCCTTCATTCCCCACTGATTCTCACACAGGCAGTTTTCTGACATTGTCTCTTCGATCCTGTGGTTGTGTCTCTGTCTGTGTGTTTCTCTTTTTGTATCTTACAAAGGAGAAGTGGTGAAAGCCTTGCAGCCCCCATTTAATTGTTTTATCGCTCTCACATTACATTCACTCACATTGTCTGAAAGCACTGTCATTGTCACTGTAGATTTTCACACTATAGGACTGTATTAACTGTGATTACTGCTCTTAGATAACTCTCATTTCTCTGTCTATAAATGGATACAGCGTGTGTCATATACCGTGAATTAAAGCTGATTATGCATTGGCGTTTTATTATAGGTGTTTGTCTGATTGGATTAGGTTTAGGTGTCTCGTGCCATTGACTCAGCTCTTTTCACAGTGACCTGAACGCTGTCCCATCAATACAGGTCTCCACTCTCTCGCCCAGGCTCTCTGACCTGCTAAGTGGTAATAAATTAGCAGTTTTTGGTGTTTACTTGTGGGACCAAGTAGTTTGAAATCAGGTCAAGAAGGTGCAACATGCGCTGTTTTTGTTTATGTCTTTACTCACATCATCACTCACATCATCAGTCACTGTGTTTCTCTGTCCTCAGTGCAAAATATGTGCAAACATGTAGCATTGCTCTACTTCTAATGTGCAATGGAGCTTTCTGCATTCATCATTAAGGTGAAATGTTTTATTGGCTTTGTGGTGAACTTGACCAAAAGTTGTGCCATTGTAATATTGTTGTGACGCTGTATCAGCCTGAATTTAATCTGATTTAAAATCTGATTAAATGAAAAGTTGGTCTGGAGTTGTTGTTTTTTTAAAATGATATCTTGATACAATACCCACATGCCCATGTGAACAACAAAACCGTTTTTGGTCACTGTAATCAAACCTCCTCTCTATATTGGCCGAGAAGAGATACCATTCTAAAGAAAAATTAACATAAAGGGTCCTAACAGGTTGTTGTTCCACCATGAACCTCCAGGAGAGCTTCAAATCTCCTTAACATTACACTTTAACATTGTTTGCTTCATGATGGACAGTTTGATGACATCACATTCATCAGACTTCACACAGCTCTATCTTGAGCCACAAAAGGTTTACACAACTTTTTTCACAAATGCAGTAGCACTTCTCAACACAGACAGTAATGTGTACAATTGGTGGAATTCCTCTTTAACAACTGATAACAGAGTCAGGCCAAGCTAGCTAGACCACATTTGTTCTGCACTTTGTAAAGGCAGTCCAGTGTTTGACCGAGGAAACATGGTCCCAGAATGTGTTTCATCAAGTGGCACGTCGCCTACCCCAGCAGTACGCCTGCAGATTTAGAAAGGAGAGTCACAGCAGTGAAGGACCAAGAAAACACAAAGAGACCTTATATATCAAGTCGAAATGTGGATTATTAGTCTTGTGTGCAAATGTTATCCTGCACACACCCTGTTTGAATTAGCTGTATGTTTAAACTGCATGTACTGTATATCTCAGTTTCTATTCCTACACTGTGGCTTTGTTTTAAAGAACACATTCTTAGTAAAACGCTGTTGTTGCTCATCAGTTCAGCACAGCCTGCTCTCCCACAGTTAGGTTGTGGTAGCTCTGCTGGGGTAAAGTGTGTGTGTGTGTGTGTGTGTGTGTGTGTGTGTGTGTTTGTCACACAGCAGAAATGAAACATGTGCATTCCTACGTCCAAGTCATCGGCCCTGGTCTCTCGCCTCCCTTTATCTCGCTTTGTGTCTCATTGTGGAGTCTGTCTGCACAGTTCTTTCACCTCGATTGTTGTTTCTGTCCCTAGAAAAGTTTGTTTCTGTTTAAACAGAATGTACTTCCTTCCCAAAAAGAAACAGTGAAGAATTTGAATAGTTTGTTTCCCTTCTCATCTTCTTAAATTATCTGTGTGTATCCACTTGTGTGTTCCATGTTGCCATGGGGCTGTTAAATACTTATTGGACCTTATAACTAACCTACTAACCATCACCTGACCCCATCACCTTTACATAATAAGGACTGGGTCTATAAATGAGCGGCCTCTGATCACCAGGAGCAGAGCCTCTGTCTGCTATTTGTTTGATGACATGGATACTATTAAATAAAGGAGGTTTGTGTACTGTAGCATTATTCCTTCTCCTTACATCCTCTGCTATTACTTTAATGTCAGTGCATTGTTTTAATATGCTATGACAATCAGGTTGAGTTGTGTATCTTGGTGCTATCTACAGGTGAATAAAGGGACAACTTTAAAGCCAAGGAAACAAAGCTGTAAGTGGATCCTAGTAATTATTAAACTAACTGACTCTGAGCAGTCAGTTTGACAATTATAACTGTATGTATAGGGGAAGCTTGTAAGAGAGAAGGGAGTGGCCTAAAAAGCAAACAGGAATTTGGCAAAACACACAAATGAGAAAGCTCTGAGGGTGTTGACATGAATAAGAACAAGATAGCAAGTACAGTGTTACTCCTTAGAAATAACCTTTCACAGAAGATCAGCCTATATACCCTTGAGTGTATTTGCCAGTGTGTGTGTGTGACTGTGTGTGTGTGTGTGCGTGTCAGGGCTCATCCCGTATTGACTCAGTTTTGCTGCGGGCATTTGATTAGTCAGCAGCCGGGGCTGCTGCGGGACAGATGCTGCTATCTTCCAACAGTCAGCACTTAATGCTTCAACACACCTAAAATGCCAGCCTGAGAGGGTAGAGCAAACAATTTCCATATTGACAGATAATCTTTGTGCTTTTGAAGCCCATATTTTTGAGGTTTTAAGCTGCGCTGGATCATCTGTCATTGTTTCACCACTTAAAATTACAAAATTAATTGCAATTACAAATCTGTCTGCCACTTCAGCACCAGGGACAGCTCCATGTGTTAATCAATACATAGTTCTGTTACTGATATTTCAGAGTCATGGCCGGGGCCTAGATTCTAACTTGCACAAACCTCATTTAAATAAAGAATCAGTGAGTCAGACTAACATGTTTAGGAGCTGTTAGCATTACTGTAGTCTTGTTTGACTTTGCATTTGATCATTTATTTTGTGGGAAAATGTCCCATTAGGTTGGAGAATAAAATCAAAAGGGACACTAAAATTCTTGATTGAAAACCAAGATAATTACCACAACTACTAGTGCAACTACTAATACTAATAATAATCATGTTGCATGAAAATCCATTCAGGTGAATGTTTTGCCCATAGACCGCTTTGTGTACTTGAAAACAAGGCATCCCAGTAGAAGTGAATGACCTTTAATGAAAGCCTACAGATCAAAATAGCTCTGCATCCTCATGTCCTATCCAACTTGTAGTGCAACTGCTAGTTTCGAAAAGCTCTGAAGCTCAAGTATCCCCATAGCTCTCAGTGAATGTACCAGCACTAAAACCAACTCTTCAGTCATCAGATGTTCATTAGGCCACTTTACCTTTCACCCACATATATCCTCACAAGGCATTGGGCCAAGTTTGTGCACCAGGATGCTTTTGATATGGGATTATAGCTTCCTGTTGTTCCTCCAAATTCTCCCCCTTAGCCCAGAGACCAGCTTCAAGACTTCCTCTATCCCTTGCTCCTTTTACCTAAAGTGTGCTCAACAGGGCAGAATTTAACATCACGCACCCCTTTAAGAACATAGTAGGAAAGCAGATTTTCAGTTCTGTTGTTTTTTTAGATGCAGTCCTTGGCCTACATCTCCCTCCCTCCTCTAGATATTAAACATGTGGTTACTGTTGAGTGAGTCTCTAATGTTTTCCTGGCAGTTGGATCAAAAACAAGTCAAGGTGAATGAGAAGTTGTTTTCCTCTCTCTGCCCTCCTCTCTGTCCCCTGTTTGTGTGTTGGTACCAGCACAGTATCACCAGAGGCAACAATCTAACAGAGCAGATCGACAAAAATAGACTCCATGTGAACTCAGTGGACTGTGTTTACCAGTGATGCAGCACAAGGCCGACTGGGTCGGTTTCTGTCTGTGTGAAACTGTTACTGAGAGTTCCGTCCAACATGCAGGGGTTGAGTTGTGGCTATTTGTGGCGTCTGTTTACCCTGCATTGTGTTGTTTTCCCTTCAATTATTTTGTTTATTTATTAAGTAATTACAAATAGCCCATTTTCAGATATACATGTATGTATGTATATATAGTATATATATATAAAAATAGAACAAGGTGAATGAGGAGTTGTTTTCCACCAATCTGTGTGTATGCGTGTAATGTAATATGTATAACTATAGCTGCCAAGTAAATGTAATCACAACATTCCCATGTATGTAGTGGAGTAGAAGGATTAAGTTACATAAAATGCAATCTCATCACTAAAGTACAAGCACTTGTAGAACTGTACATTTAAAAAAGGTTAAATGCATTTCTTTTGTTGTATTAAAGAGTCAATATACAGTTAGTGCAAAATTGGGGTCTAGTTAGTGAGGTAGATTAGTTGATGTGCAAAAATTGTATGTTAACAATGGTGGGAAGAATAACAGTTGAGCATGCCAGGGCAGATGGAACAGTGCAAAAGAGCGTAAACAGATATGATAGCAGTGCAGGTGAAGATGTGCAACAATGCAACTTTTGTACTGTATGTAAGTAAACGTAAATAGTTACCTTCTACCTCTGGGTATATAGCATTACAAACTGGACATGTTGTGTGCTTATAATGTTTTATGGTTCGTTTTCATTTGAAGTGTTTCCTCATCTGCCAGTTCCAATCTGAAGTCTTTACATCTCTGTTCTCTTTTCAACCAGAAAACAGCTCCAGCCTCAACCACTCCAACATCAACACCTCTGCGCCATCTGATTCTGAGGAGTACCTGGAGATGAATGGCTGGCCCATCTGCAAGGACCAGGATGAGATGCTGAACCTGGCCTTCACTGTGGGCTCCTTCCTGCTGTCTGCCATCACCCTGCCCATGGGCATCGTCATGGACAAATATGGTCCAAGGAAGCTACGACTTCTGGGCAGGTAAGGCTTGAGAAGAAAATCTAAATCTACTTTCCACCTGATATGATATCATATCTGACAGTAATGGTCTGTTTGTTTTATTCATTGCCTTATTCATACCCAGTGCTTTGTGTTCCCAGTGCCTGCTTTGCGTTCTCTTGCCTCCTCATCGCCTACGGTGCCAGTGATCCCAACAGTACGTATCTTTACTCATGTTATCTCACATACATCACTTTAACGGCATCATATGTCCGTACTGCCTCACACGCTACTCTCAATCATATTGCTTTTGTAGTTGACCCACATTGTATAGCATATTTACACATAAACACACACAATGTATTGATGCATTGGTCACTGCCTATGTCACTAATCTGCTCTTTTTCTGCAGATCTGTCCATCCTGATCTTCTTTGCTTTGGCGATGAATGGGTTTGGAGGCATGTGTATGACCTTCACTTCACTGACAGTGAGTATGAAAGCTTTACTTAGACTACAATACTTATATGATAGAATCAAAGCTGCTTATAACCAATATTGTCTTTCAGTTGTCAAACTTATAACCCTAGAATTTTGTAATAAGCAGGGATATACTGTATAGGCAGGGATATACTGTATAACAGCAACATTTAAAAAAAAAAATATAATTTAATGGAGTTCTGTAATCAGTAGATTTGCCCAAGAAGGTAAATCTTGAATCTTGACAGTTTTTTGAGTCAGGCAGTCAAAAATGAAGGATACTATCATATTAGTTGTATACAACCCTGCTCTGCCAGAGTACAAACTGCTCCACAAAATATATGAATACTTATATAATATATTACAAAATACATCATTTTTTAATAACAATGTTAAAATGAACAAAACCAGAATAGCAACATTTGATATGAGTGGAAATGAAATGAGGAGGAGCAGAGGGGAAGGAAAATATGTAGAGATTTCGGAAAAAAATAGTGATGAGGAAAAAAAGAGAAGACAGAGAGGCAAGAGAGTGGATTAGGGCATCGTGAAGAGAACTGATAAGGAGTGGACCAAACAAGAGGGTTACCGTAGTTAATAGAGACAGAGAGATGGGCAGAAAGACAGATGCATCAGAGAGAGGGAAAAGATGGACAAAAGAGAAGCAGACAGATGGCTGAGAAGTTGACAAGGGACTACTGGGAGAAAGGGATGAGCAGTTATGTGTAGACAAGAGAAGAGAGGGAGTGATGGAGTGGGTAAGGAAAGCCAGTGGTCAAGATGATCTCATCAGTCAGAGAAAGTGCTGCATCACAGGAGAGGCCGTGGAGATGTATAGTGAGAGAGTGGTTAAAAGCCAGTCTGCATTAGTGATTTATTATTCACTATTATTCACCTGCTCTGCTGCTCTGGCTGGGAGCCAAAAAAAGACATCTCCTCATTACTATTTCATCCACCCAAGGACACACGTGTGTGTGTGTTGATTACAGTGCAAGTCTACAGATGTGTCATTGTTCTAACAGCACAGTAGAGTGTCTATTGAGAGCCGTGGACAGGCGGTCACAGAAGAGACAAACAGGAAGCAGCAACAGGGGTGTGTGTGTGTGTCTCCCCACACCTATGCTGCGCTGTTTCCTATTCAGGCGGCCTAGAGGGACCATGACTGACACAAACACACACACACACACACACACACAAACACACACGTTGTTCAGCTGGTTTTATCCCACTGTGCCCTCCACCCAACCTCCTGTGTTTAGTCTTGTTTTTTTCTTCTCCAGTTTCAGCTCCTCACCAAAGCTGGCCCTGCTCACAACTGTCAAAACGGTCTTTTGTGTATGCAAGAAATCTGTATGTTACTGTGTCTCAGCACTGAATGTGTGTGTGTGTGTTGGTGTGTGCGTGTGTGTGTGTTGCTTTAGCTGTTGAGCGCCTCTAACGTACAGTAGTGTAGAGCTCCCTGCAGGTCTCGACAAATGTTTTGTTTATACTACTGCCTTGGTATCTGTGTATGTGTGTAAGTGAGAGAGAGAGAGAGCTCAACATAGAGTAAGTAATAAGCGATGTTGTGTGAATGCATTGCTTTTGCATTGCTCTTCCCTCTCCCTGCCCTTTCCTGAATCTCTGGGTCAGGGGTTGTTAAAGAGGAAAACAACTATTTTAAGAAGGCTGTAACCTTTATTTCCCAGGGGGTAAAAAGCTTTAATGCAGCATCTTGGGTGTTATGTGTCATTGAAACTTCTCAGGTTAGGGTGACCCAGCCAGCCAAAATGCCCAGTATGTGTGTGTGTGTGTGTGTGTGTGTGTGTGTGTACATGCTTGCATGCGTGTATTATTGTCATTTAGTCACACTAGAACCACCATGCTTTCTTTTTTTGTCGCTGCTCCTTTCTTGCTACCTCTGATGAACTCAAAATGTACCGTTTGGCTCCTTCCCCTCTCTCTCTGTTATTTTTATTTTTATATTTTTTTATCTATCTTTGATTTACTACCTTATTTTTCCCTGTGGATGCACACTCAGCACTCAGTGTCAATGGAAAACATGGAGTGAAGCTAAGGTGGAGAAGGAGAGTGTGGGGGGGTGTATTCCCTCTCTGCTCTTCATTCCATTCCTTTTCAATTCTGTGCCTGTAAACAGCTTCATGTTACAGACAATCTCTCCTCTTTCTTGCTAAATGTTCTCAACATACCGCCTCTACGTACATGTACAGATATCCACACCCACAGGCAGACATGAATCTCCTCCTCTTGTTCCTTGTCTCATTTGTGGCACGTGTTGGAGCCCCTCCGCCCCCGCTTCCTGGTTTTGGTTTCCCAGTCTGAAGCTCTGCTTGCTGCCATAATCTACATTCTATCTGTAATATTTCTTCTGTTCCCAATCCCTTTGTTTTGGTCACCTCTTAAAGGCTCACTAAACATCTGACTGATTCCCTGCTTGAAAACAACAAATTGGCCATAGATGTGGTTTTTTGCTGAGAAATCTAAATGTCCTGCACATTTTCTCACAGAATAACTGAAATGTCTAGGTGGGGCTGAAGGAGAAACAAGAAATGATTTCTTGTTTCTCACAGAGTGTTTCATGCCACACAAAGTGTTTCATTCCACATCACTCTGTGGACTGTTTTTTACCAGACTGGAGTTGGCAGGGTGAGATAGAGGAGAACAGTATATATGCTCTGTTTACTGCATTTGACCACGTGACGTGAAGGGAAATAAGGGGAAATGAAATGAATGCCAAAGATCAAACTTGCAATTTGACATCCAAATTTGCCAGACAAAGCGGCAGTCACTGATATCAGACCCATGTGGCTTTGTGTAGTGGTGGGAGGTGATTACTGGATCTAGATTTTGAGGAGTTTAATGCAGCTAGAACGACTGTCAAACCCTACCAGGCACAGAGGGGTCTTAACACAAGTTCAGAGACCTCTCAACCCTCCCAAAAACATGTTTCTAGTGGACATGTTCATGTGATTTTACTTATTGTTTGGCATTGAAGTCAGTCCAAAATATATCAGCTTTAAAATGATTGGACTCTTAATAGGAGGGAGCAAAAGATGACGTCAGGTTGATGAAGGTATGCAGTCTGGTATTTGTTAGCTGGTGTTTGCTAATCTTAGGGCTCACTTGGCTGCTCTTTATGATGGATAGAATATTATCCTGTGTGTCAGGACAGGACCGGTCAGAGCTAGTTCTTAGTTGTCCGGCAGAAGGCAGCTGAAGTTTCCACTTACTGCAGCAAACCCTCTTCCTTTTTTTCATTTCTCTGTTTTTTTCTCTCAAATGGCTCTGTCCAATTTCCTCTTTCTCCCCCTTGTCATGTTTTCTCACTCACTAGGCCTCTTTGTCACATTACACTCTGCCTTCTCCACTTCCATTTTCAACAATCAGCACACACTCCTATCAAGAGTGACTAACAAAATACATGCAAAAGTGCAGAATGGCCAAAAAGTTTGGCAAAACTTTTTTAAAAGAGCAGTCGCAGGGGGATTTTCTTTTTACTAAGCAAGTATCTAAACTGGTTAAGGGAGGTTCAAGTACATTCACAAAAACATAAATGAGAGGGTTAGGGTCCCTATATGATTTCAGACTAACACCCATGGAATACATTTACATATTGCAATTAACTCAAGTGCCTAATGAAGAGACATGGGTTAAATTGAGACAGACCAACCTTGCCTGAAGCTCTGTACAGCATTCATTTGGCGAGGTGAAATCCCAGCTGAACAGATTTCAACTTTATGGGTTTAACCTCCTTCACTGCATTGCTGTTCTCTGCTGTTCAAAATCGGTTCCAGGACATTATGGCAGTTTCCCAAGAGCTGTTGGAGTGTAAATGTCGTGAAACTTGTTTAATTCAACTTTGAGTCATAACAAACTGTGCTTGTATTAAATACTGTGTTACCTAAACTGTGTTCAAACAAAACCCTGACATGCATAGATCCAGTTATTGTTGAACACCAGCATCCCACCTAAAATAAAGCACTGTCTAACCGAACCTCGGCTGCCACCGAACCCTGATCTTTTATCTACAGGTGACTGCTCTGATGCTGAAAATAGACCTTTAGTGGCTGTCCAAACACTGAGCCCATCTGTGTGTGTACCCTGCCACTCTCTGCTTGGATACACTGTGACCACAGAGCTAACAAAAGAGCTATTCAGAAAAGAAGCAATAACAAAATAGATGGTGGGTGTTATTTTTTTAAAGAGGTATCTGCTCTCAGTTGTTCCCCTGGAGATAAACGTACTGACACTTGTCATGGAAACGAGATTAGGGGGCAAGTAAGTAGTTAGGAGATCAGTAAAGCCTGGGTTGAATAAGGTAGAAAAGGGTTAGTGAATGAGGTGAAATTCCCAGAACAAACACTGGGATTTCTCGTATTAAATCTTTAGTGCGTAAGATTTTTATATTAATGAATGTCCGATACATTCAAGCCATTGCCAAATGAGTTGATACAAAGCTAATTAAGACTATCAGCTCCGCAGAACTCTCTCTGTATATGTTAAGAAACAGGTGTCGTCCGGCAACTTTTTGCGCACAAAAAATTGAGTCAAGATAATGACCTCCAGTCTCATAATTTGGTTTATAAACAAATACCTGAAAAACTAATGTCATTCCCATCAGTCTCAGCTGTACTTTGTGTTAGTGCTTAATAAATATCAGCATGCTAAGATGAGCTAAGATGGTTTTAACATCATCATATAGTAACATCAGCATGTTAGCATTGTCATTGTGAGCATGATAGCAAGCACGGCTGTAGACGCTTCTTGTTTAATCAACTGACATCAATGCATTTGTAGAATGAGAATGATTCCTACCCATAACATGATGGAAAATGTATTTTTATTATATATAGCTGGCACTAAAGATCACCTATAGGGTAAATCTGTGTGTCTGTCTGTTATCTTGGGACCCTTTACAGTTATTTTGCGGTCAGTTGCTTGTTGTGTGTATGTTAGCTCCTGATGCCACAGAAGACTTTTTGTCTTTGAGTGTTTAACAGTCTCAAAACCCACCTGTCGGCTTGACTGATTTGTCATTGACTCTAGAAAAACACCTCCTCCCATTCACACACACGCTCTTATGTTATCCTCACGCTGCTGAACCCAATAATCCCCACTGCTTCTTTCATGATTAGTAGACTTAAACTAAACTGGTTTGTGACATGTTTTTGGGAAACAGTGGTTTTACTGTGACTCAGACCCAGTAACCCAGAGAAACTCCGGCTGTGATGTATTCACTTTATGAGGTCAACGCTCAACATCACAAGTCCAAGACGTGGTTTTTACTCTGGTTTGGCCATACTGCTGAACACACAGATGGTTTGAGGTTTTCGCTCTGGAACTGCACCGTTTGCTCACGTGATTTTGTTTTCTCCCACTGACCTGTGCGCTTGAGGAAGATGATTGATGATCCCCAGTGGCAACAGTGTTGCTTCCAAACCTGTCCCCAGCGTGTATAAACAAGCCTGGGTGTATTAGTGGGAGTTGAATGACAGAGAAGATGGGGAGTGACGCATCCACATTATTATTCCTTTGTATCTGATATCTAGGATCTTAATGGAGAAATTGTTTACTTGAACAAGTGATTTAGGGACTGTATGAAGATTATTTGGGTGGTGAGATGGGCTGAAACTTCATAAAAAAGCAAAGCCTAGGTTATTAATGATTTTTGTTGAACCCTCTTTTTGACTTTGTAAAAAGTTGAATTCAAGTGTCACTTGATGAGTCAGCGTTGGACTGAAGTGTTTAAACACTCTATTTGTCCATTGTTTATTTCTAAAGAAACAGTTGGTCCATTTCATTCACTGTCTATGCTTACATTAGATGCTACTATCATAACACACCCTAATTGCACCCAAGTTGCATTGTGGGTAATAGTTGGTTGCTGCCAGATTTTGACAAGGAAGAAGAATGTGTGAAATCAGAAAGACAATATCTTTTCAGTCGTTTCCTTTTTAATTTAACTATTAATGTAACCATTAACTACTTTACAGAAAAAGGCTGATAATAATAATTTTCATACACTCCCTTAATCGATAGCATGCCAAATTATCTCCAAGACGTTCACTATTAATAGAGCTCTTGCAAAAGACTGGACATTAAAAATGACCCATCATCACAGGCTAGAGGATGAGGAAGTGATAGAGCAACAGAGGGGAAATCTGAACCTGTTGACTGCATAGATATCTAGGCCTTGATGCGTCATGATGACATCAAGTCTGGTTAGCGAGACACCAGCTGAGTTGACAATTTATGTGTCCTCTCCTCCACTCTGACTGGGCCAAAGCTCACCCATCTTACCCCTGGTGTGGTCAGTCAGTCAGACGCCTCTTGAAAAGTGTCATAACTGCATTCTTCCAGTTGAGCGCTGAAACATGAGTGGGGGGATTCAGGGCCCTTGTTTTGTTGATGTCGTGGCCTTTTTTTGTAGCTCACCTTTAGTCCAATTAATCCAGGGAATGAGGAGTGTGTGAGGTGAGAGGGTTCAAGCAGCTACCTAACAAGGTGCACCCCTGTGGTTAGCACAGCGGTCGTACAGATGGCTGGATGGACAGATGAGGACAATGGGAGAGGGGGAGGAATGCTTGGCAATTTACGATCCATAAAAATGTGTCAAATTTTGTACTCCCTGCCCCCACTCTTTCACTGCTGTTGACTTGGAGTTTGATTTCCTCTCCTCCATGTTAAACTATATATTCTCCAGATGGCATCATTTAAACATGACTGACACATGACGACTGATAGAGACAGTTAATATCATAAATGCTCTCTATTGTCAGTTCTTTGCTTTGTTTCTTACTTCTTGAAGAAAGCTGTTTACTCAAGTTGAGGGTTGAGCGTCATTATGCAAGACCCTCCGGCATTTCTGTCTCTGCTCCACTTCAAATGCTAGGACAAGAACAGCCTACTGAAGACAGTACAGGGTGTACTATACTTTGTGGTGACAAGCCTATCAATAGTTAATACTTTGTCGAGCACTGGGCTGACGTGTTCGCCTGGATGTGTGCAATATGCTACATTTTTTTAACATTTCATAATCTTGTGGGTTTTGGTGGATTATAGGTAAAGAAAAAATGTCAATGAAGATTAATGTGCAAGCTAACATCATAACAAGTTGCATAAATCGAGAAAACAATTATCAAAGTCTGCAAACAGACTCAGTAATGCAGGAATATCTACATAACTTACATTAGCCACCATAATCTAACTGGTCATACCAGACCAAAATAAGGCTGTAACAGCAAAACCCCAATTGAGCAAAAGTGCATTTATTTCTTACAAATTCAACTTTTAATTTGTAGGATAATTAAAGAGCAATGTCCTCACATACTCTCACTTTAAGTCACTAGGATAAGTTGTGTTTTTAAATAAAGCGCCAAGTTCCATCACTTAAGCACTGAAGTGATACACAGAAAGCATTTTCCTCCACATCCACAATGAAATTTGAGACCATTGTGTGCTTCTGCAGGTTATGTTAGCAATTGATTTTCTCCATTAAGCCCCAGGCTAGGTGTTTTACAGTGATGTAAATTATATTCAAATATAGTGGTCAGATATAACGAGTATCAAGATCGAGATTTTCCTCTTCACACATCACTTCTTTATGTGTGTTTATATGAACTTGCTGTGTCTTATTTTTTTAATTTTAGTACCCTAATCTGTTTTTTCTGCTCTCTCCATAGCTTCCCAACATGTTTGGAGACCTGAGGTCAACCTTCATTTCTCTGATGATTGGATCCTACGCCTCCTCTGCTGTCACTTTTCCCGGCATCAAGGTTTGTGATGATTCTCGATTCTTGATTTACCCAAAAATATTCATAGATTTGTACTCGTCCATCATGTAAGGATTCCTCCTGAAAGACAGATGCTCTAACATGAGAAAGAATGACACTGCTACCACAGAATGGGATGTTGATTCTTCGTTATGATGTGTCTGCTTGGGTGCCATCTGCCTGCCTGTAGGTGATCTATGATCTGGGTGCAACCTTCATCATGATCCTGCTGGTGTGGGCCGCCTGCGCTTGCCTTGTCTTCTTCAACTGCTTCGTCAACTGGCCTCTGGAGCCCTTCCCCCGGCCCAGAGGACATGGACTACACGTAAGATGATCTTGCACACACACCATGTCATTTAAACATTTCTGTAGCCTCCAGCCATCATTATTAACCCTTGTGTTGTCTTTTACCTGCAAGATGGAATGCACACCCACACGTCCATGTTATCTTTGGGCAAATTTGTTTGAAAGAAACATATTTTGATATAAAAAAACATTTGAAAACTGGTTAAGTTTCACACAAGGACAACACAAGGGTTAAATGGCCACTGTAATGCTACCAGCTGTCCTCAAGTCATACTTGTTGTAAAGAGATTCCGACCCAGACAGACTGCATTCTCCACAGAGATCACTGCATTACACACATGCACAAGATGTAGAGACATACATGCTCCCACACTCACCCACAGTAAATCCCAGTGTATTGCAGAAGAGGCCAAGTAAGCCATAAAGACAGGAAAGACCCTAAAACCAGGGGATCAGCTGGCTTTGCTCTCAATCACCTGGATCCTTTGTTTCCTCCTGTTCTTTTCCCTTTCCTCCCTTTCTCTCTCTTTCTCTGCTGATGTTTTTGTCCTTGTTTCTTACTTTCTTCCTCCTCGTCCTCTTTTCACTAGACTGTTCACTTGACCGTTGCGTTGCCTTTTGTGCTAACAATCACCGTTCATCTTTTCTCCTCTTTCCACCTTCCAATCCAGGGTGAAGATCAAGTTCAGCTGGCTGGGCTTTGACCACAAGATCACAGGGAAGCAGTTTTATCGGCAAGTGACCACAGTGGGGCGCCGTCTCAGTGTCGGCAACTCCATGAAGCAGCAGCACCAGCCGGCCAAAGACCTGGCCTCGCAGGAGGCCAACAAGCTGTGCCTGTCGACTGTTGACCTGGATGTGAAGTGCAAACCCAAGGAAGAGAGTAAGTCTGAGCTTAGACGTTCTGTAATGTTAGGAATCTATAGTAATATATACATGTAATGGATTATTTTTAATTATTATTATTATTATTATAAGGTGCAAGTGAAAACCAAATGGGGAAAGTCAACATAAGTGCTCTTTGTGCTCAAATGATCCAGTGTTAAACAAAGGCAGTCCCACTACTTGTTGTGCCCCCTTTGCCAACTTATGAATATTCATCCGAGCATCTCAGGAGCCAGTTTCCATTGTGAATTAACCGGGCAGGAGAGCTGCTCTGTGAGCCAGATGTCTGAAAGATCCATGCATGTGTTTCATTAATCCATCGTAACAAAGGCTTTCCAGACAGCAGCCCTGAATTTTTATGTATATGTATATATGTATATATAAAAAAACCTTCCAGAAACTTTAGAAGGTTAGAAAGAGTTTTGATTACATGATAGAATACAATATACTTCATATTATCAGCATCGCCTCTTAGCTCTAAAAAACATAAAACCTCAGGGCCTGACCTACATCTGTACAAAGCAATAAGGCACAAACACCACTAACCCACATGGTACCTTGAATGCCCCTTTACCTCTGCCCTAAATCCATGCTAAGCTAACCTCTGTTACCCCTACACCTCCAGTCCTCCTTTGGCCCATTCTGGCTCTTCTATACCAGAGTCAGGGACTCCCAGTGGCGGGGGGTCTGGGGTCTGGTTGCTCCCCTCTGGGTCTCTTTGCTAGCAAATGGACCATAAAATTGGTTCTGACCCCGTTCTTAGAAAAGCCGCTCAGCAGTGTGTGGCGTGCTAGCAGAGTTCCCTAGAAAAGCATTGTTTGGGTTTGAGTGTGTGTGTGTGTATGTGTTAGTGTGTGTGTGTGTGTGTGTGTGTGTGTGTGTGTGTGTGTGTGTGTTGTGTGTGTGTGTTTGGAGTGCAGTCAGAACGAATATGGTTGGTTTCATAACAGCTGGACATGTTCCGACTGTCAGGAGGTTTAAGGAGGCCCATATTACACACTCACACACAAACATGTTTGCCCTCTCATTCCTTTCTAATGTAATTGCAACTGAGAGGGTTGCAGAATATTTACTTATTAGGCATGATTTCTTTTCCTCCAGTCTCCTGAGAGCTGAAAGGCTCGATTTGAAATTAAACATATCAACATCTAAGTATATTTTGTTTTAACTCTATCATCAGTAACAAACACAAATCATGTAGCTGTACTGAAACACTCAACAGGGCCACAGTGTACTAGTTTAGTATGTAAACCACATTTTGAACCAGGATAAAAGTTATTTTTTCTAACTAATTGCTTAGATTTCAAAATAAAAGACATACTGTATAGTTTGGGTCTCTGGAATCTTAGCCACCTTAGGTCCTTTTGATTAGTCCTGGACCTAATGGCTTTTGGACTGTTTTCAGGGCATTATGACACCATGAAGTTAATATTTGTAGATTTGAGTGAAATGTTTTGACATCTATTGGATGGATTGCCATGAAATTTGGTACAGACATTCATGCCCCACTCAGAACAAATTATAATAACTCATCTCTGCATTTAGCTAGCATAAGTGCAGCCTCACATGGTCATTGGCATGGCAGTGGACTCTTATATTCTACTTTGATCAGAGACAGAAAAGTTGTTAATGGAAAAAAACACGATGCGTGCGTAAAAGTACTTTATAATGTTTTGCAAGCATGACAAGTTACTACACATTTACACTACTTTAAATTAAAAGTTTGGGGTCACTTACAAATTTCCATACCACTCCATTATAGACAGAATACCAGCTGATCTGAGTGGGTGGCTGATCGTTAATGTGATATCTACATTGCCCATTATCAGCAACCATTCATCCAATGTTCCAAAGGCACATTCTGTTTGCTAATCTGATATCATTTTTAAAAAAACACTGGAGAACCCTTATGTAAGCGCATGCAATCTGAAAACTGCTGCCCTGGTTAAAAAAACAAACAATGCAACTGATCTCAGCTAGTATTCTGTCTATAATGGAGTGCAATGGAAATGTAAGCTATCCCAAACTTCATATCTTCATAACTTTGATAAATGATCAACTTTTCTTAGAACCTATATTTTAAGACGTATTGCTGTGGCAGCCAAAGACCAGTGGGAATATTTAGATTGCAACCTCTTCATATTAGTTTTCCAACATATGTTGCTGCTTTTGTGGAGTGTGTGTGTGTTGCTGTGACTGGCAGAAATGATCTGGCTCTATGGATGGTCATGTCAGTCTGTCGGTCAGTCGAGCATTTTGGTCCAGACTGATATATCTCAAAAACTGTTGGATGGATTGCCTTGCTTTTATATATAGACAGTCATGATCCACAGAGGATGAATCCCATGACTTAGGTGATCCTCTGACTTTTCCTCTAGCACCACCATGAGGTTGACATTTGTCTTTTTGAGTTAAGTGTCAACAACTTTTGAATGGGTTGTCATAAAACAATATAGAAAAAAAATTGTAAGTTGTCATGTTTCTTTGTTCAGGGAAGAATCTCTGTCCTATGAAATGTGAACAAAACTGGCATAACCAATTTCTGGTATTTGCTTAGAAACCACATGTATAAACTAATTTGATCTAACCTTGCTTGTAATGACCTCTCTCCTTTCATTTCTGCTGCAGCTCAGTCCTTCATGAAGAGTGTCCTCAGTCCCATCTTCATGCTGAGCCTCATCACCATGTGTGTGACCCAACTGCGCCTCATCTTCTACATGGGAGCCATGAACAACATCCTGGAGTCCCTGACAGAGGGAGACCTCAACACAGGTGTGTGTTGTTTCTAGCACATAGTGGATCCAACTGTATGCGAACACACACATGGTGTTATGTGAATATCTTTAACATCTGACCACAGAATGTAAAATGTGTTGCAGTGGATGTTCTTTGATCTCTGACATCTAACAATCTCTCGAGCTTTCCGCTAAGCTAAACCGCCTTGTTGCTTGTTGTTAACTTTCCGTCTTTGCTTTTCCGTTTGTCTCTCTTGCTCTTTCTCTTTTCCCGTCATGCTGGCTTCTTGCTGCTGTTGCAGTGGAGAAGATGCAAGTGGGTAAGAGACCTCAGGCTTCACTTACAAATATCTAAGACCTACACTCTTCAGCTGTTCTCCTCAGCCATCTGTCCACTTTGTGTTTGTTTGTTTCTATGTGCATCACCCTCTAAACGTCTTTATACATTTTATTTTCATGTTCAAAACTTCAAAATAGAGCATTAAAACATGCCAATAACTCTGTCTATATCTCTGTCATCTGTCTCTCAGTGAGCGTTTACTCGTCCATCTTTGGCGTGCTCCAGCTTTTGTGTCTGGTCACCTCTCCTGTGATTGGCCAAGTCATGGACTGGAGGCTCAAGGACTGCGAGGAGGATAATGACAAGAGTGCCAAGAGGTGAGGATGCACACATAAACACACACAGAAGAACAATAGAAGAAGGATAAGCTTACTAAGGGAATTAAAAAAGAGTTTGACATTATTTTTTACTCTATTCTGTTCTATTAGGGAGCCTGGTCAGCCCCGTCGCACTGGCAAACAGATACAGAAGATCATCAATGCCACCAGAGCCTTTATCTTCACTAACCTGCTCCTGGTTTGCTTTGGAGTCACCTGCATCGTCCCTAACCTGCCACTTCAGGTACACAAACACACAGGATAAGAGAACTATCTTATTTTTTTGAAGCTCTTTGGCGATGCACATTTCTCAGTATGTGCTGCTAGTCTAATGCTGCAGAGAGAGACAAAGACTGAGAGATGTACACAATGTTCAAACAGGAGAGAGTCACGTGGCAATGCAGCTCCTGATATCACTAAGTACTTTAGTGACACCTACTGGACAACTGAGACAACTGAAACTGAGTGTTATTCACTCATCATGAATTTCATTTATCAAAGATGAAAGTCGTTTCTCAGTGAGGACAGGCCAGCTGTGAACTAGTACTTAATGAAAAATTGACCTTTTTCTCTTCTTCATTTCTCTCTTCCTCCTTAGATTCTGTCCTTTATCCTGCACACTATTGTCAGAGGCTTCATCCACTCTGCAGTCGGAGGCCTCTATGCTGCTGTGTAAGTGTCAACGTGTTCAAAACGTAATGGCATAACAGCACACACAATGATACTATATGATACCAATATAGAATTGTAGATATACTACATACATAGCATAGCAAAAGTACTCATAGACACAAACATTTCACTCATATGTAATCGTTCATCTCATTCCAATACCAATGGCCATTCAGCTGCTGCTATAACTATAACTTTTAATGTAGGATTACCTATGTGTGTGTGTGTGTGTAATTTTAAATTAAAACTGATTTGACAAGTTAGTAATCAGCCTGTTTAAATTTAACCTCTGATACATGTTGTTTGTCCCTTGCAGGTACCCATCCTCTCAGTTTGGCAGCCTGACAGGCATGCAGTCTCTGATCAGCGCTCTGTTCGCCCTGCTCCAACAGCCTCTCTTCATGGCCATGGTGGGACCCCTGGAGGGAGACCCTCTATGGGTGAGTGAGACAAATATATTTACATTAGCATAAATGAGTAAAGAAGCGAGTACTGTGGTAAATATTTAGACCTTTAATCATGTGAACTGTGATTTTCTGGTGAAAGGCCCATATTTTTATATTGGTCTGACTCTAATGTTGTCTTCAGGTAAACGTGGGACTGTTGGTGGTTAGCATGCTGGGATTTTGCCTCCCTCTCTACCTGCTGTGCCACAGCCGCCACCTGCAGCGCCTCAGTGACGAGCGCAATGACGATCCCAAGATCTATGCCAAGATTAATGACGACAACAAGCCCGAGGCTTTTGTCTAGGCCGCGAGGAAGAACAGAGTCAAAGATGATGTTTTAAAAACTGAAGAGGACGAGCTATACTAAAAAAGAGAAGGACAGGGAGAAGAAGAGAGAGGAGGGGGAGAGTGGCGGAGGTCACTTGCCTGTGTGACAATTCTCTCAGTTCATCAAGTTAAAAACACTTTCACTCACACCATTTCACTGCCAGTCGTATTTGGTCAATATGACTACACACCACTGTGACACACAGTCTCACCGTCTGATACTATACACTGTTAGAAACCTGACACACACGCACACAAACACACACACGACACACTCATTTCAAGCTCCACGAAGAGCTCCCACTCACTCGACTGCATCTCTGGACTAAGGAGAAAATAGACTGATGGCAGACTTTTTATATCTCCCCAAATGACTCCTCTACACATCTTTTTGTCACTCTTGTCATTTTTATTTTTTGCTGTTACATCTGTCAGTGACGGTTGACTGGTTCAGCCTCTCCAGTCCAACTTTCAAAAAAAAACAATAGAAGAAGAAGATGCCAGCCAATGGAAAGCCACAGGACATTTCTAAGGTGTCAAATGTAAGCATTGTGCTTTTAAAGCCACCTAACAGTAAATGACTGTGGCGTTGTGAACATGTACAGCAGTAACCATGACAACCTTTGCTTTTTGATTGATTCAGGTTTGTCTGATGTGCCGTTCACCCAGTAAACTCTCTCAGACAGCACAAGCCAGTGTTTAATGGGGCTGCTTGGTGTCTGTCTTAGTTTTTCAGACTTTAATGTCTTTTAGGAGACAAATAAATACCACACACACACACATACACACACACACACACACAAGTTCCACCCTTGGTCATGGCATCTCTGCTTCCTCTTGTGCTTTAGGGCATTACGGAATAACAATCCACAGACAGCAGTATTGGTAGCAGTTCAGATTGAAACACACAGTATCATAACTTTTTAATCAGATAAGTTAGTCACGAAAACACTGTAGCATCTCTGTGTGTTACATAATGCTGTGTGAGAAAAACGGGTTTCTAAACTACCCTGCATGATGCCAGAGACAGTGCTGGTCCTATTTTACTGTTTCACACAGTTGCTAATGCAGGAAGACTGGCTCAACCTGCCATGTTTGTCTGTGTTTTTTTAAATCATGAATTCCTTTTGTGTGTTTGAAATACAGTATGTAACCATTTTTTTTCTCCCTCAAATGTATTGCAATATGATCGCTGATGCATTGTTTAATATTTGCTCCCTATACGTGCTCTGACGACGTGGAGGAGAAGTGTGTTTTTTAATGGCTGGAATGACGTAGAGATCGTGCTCTGCGTTATTCAACTACGCTACACACATGAATTTGGAGTCTCAATTCATCGTAGCAATAAGTGCTTCTGTGAGATGCTGGGCAACATGTACACACAGACAGGCAAACATGTACATTTTATTAACTGTATTTTTAAATCAAACTGGTGCTCGTTGAAACACAGAATTATTTTTGCATTTTGCTTTAAGGGGCAGTTGAGGTCGTTGTTACCACAAATGCAACACATTGACATCAAATTACTGACAAGAGCTGTTTCTTTATTTAATGGCACAGAGTATTCCAAAGAATCAATCAGGTTACTGTTTCAAATAACTACTTTGCTCTTGGCTTCTTATCAGTTTTCTGGTAATTCTGCACCGTAACACAAAGTGCAACCACAGCAGCAGCTCTGAACTCACTTGAACTCGCCTCTTACAGACATAAAGTTAGATTTGCTTGAGGGTATCAGGCTGTTAAGGACACACTCCTCCAGCCCCTGAGAAAAGTGGTGTGTGATGAGATTTTACACAGACAATAAAAGAGTCTTTGTCTTTGAAAAGAAAAGCACAGAGTTGATATGATACAGGGAGATAATAATTTCTGTTTGATTCAGATGCCATACAGAGAAGCTCCTCAGATATTTCCTGCCTGGTAGTAACTCACAGAGGCACTTCCAAAGACAGCCATGACCCTCAGAGTGCCTCCTTATATGTGTTCAGAAAATGGGAGGAGTGGATCCAGGCAGGATGCGGCGCACCCAATCCCTCTTTCCCTACATCTATCCATCCATCTATTGCTTTCATCTACCCATCGTGTGCAAACACGCCTTGAAATGTTTACTGATGACGGGTTACAGAGCTGAGAGACAAGCCTCTGCCACAATCAGATGCTCGCAATGAATGATTATAAGTGAGAAACGAATGGCACATCATGCACTTTAGACCCCTAGAAATGGACCTCAGTCATGTATTTCTGAACGGCCTGCCAACACTGTATCGTCCACGCAGTGCATGGCTGCTTACTAGTGGAAGAATGTATTCTCAGAGCTTCAGATGTAGATTGTTTAAAACAGAACATGGGAACGGAAAGATGCTATTATTTTTTTATATTCACAGACTTAAAAAACAAACCTGTTCATTATATCGCCTTTATGTACACAGACAGTGTGGCAGAGCCTTGTCTCTCACTTCAGAAACTTTCATAAGTGTGGATCAGATATATTCATCCTTACTAAACTGCATGAGATTGAGAGAATTGTATGGAGTAAAATTGGCAGTGGTTATTTAAACGTGTTTTGTTAGATGACAAACGTGAAATTCTTTTATAAAAAAAAATAAAGTCCCATTTGTACATTTCTATGCATGTCAAATGAAATGTCCCCAAATGTTTAAATTGTATCTACAAAGTGCAAAACTTGTGGAACAAGAACAGATCTCAAGCCATCCATCCATTTTCCACCACTGGGTTGTGATGGCAGGCTCAGGCTCTCTAAGATAAGCCAGACATCCTTCTCTGAATTTTGTCTTTTATCAATCTTTATTTGTATGTTATAGATACAAACCCGCAGAGAGACACTAATTGTTTTTGCACTATTCTTCCTTTGAAAAGTGGAAAAAAATGATCCTATACTCAACAGTTGTTGTTTCCAAAGCGCCGGTTTTGTACTTGAAAGATACAACAATGTGACTTAGTGCATAGAAATGTAAACTTGAGCTGCACAAATATTTAATTACGAGCGCACAATTTTGGTTTTTCACAGAACCTTGTTCACTTTTGCCATTCTTATGAAACACTTGTAAATAATTTAACTCCACAGAGTGTATCTGGTGGCGTGCTGGTTTGTCCTGTAACTAATACTCCTGTGACTTGACATGCTGTTAAGACTAGAGACATAGGCAGGTACAGATATACTCTGATGCAGTAATTTACTCCAGCACTATGAATGTGGGTAATGATTTTTCATTCATTCAGCACTTTTCTTCACTGTCGTACCTTAAACAACTCACCCTGTCCTCAATGTCATCACCTTCCCCTGTCTAACTCCAACCTCCTAGGATAAGAATTCTGCAGTAGTTTAGTGAACGATGTTTTGAATAATCAAGTATTCTCTGAAGATGAATCCTAGTGTCAGCTTGTGCTTGCGGGTGTTTTTATGGTTGTGTGTGTTGACAGGAAATGAGGATTTCAGCTCGAACACAGACACCTCGTTTCCCTCCCCTGGCATGTACCATGCGCCAGTTTAGTTTCTTTGTATTTTTATTAAGCTTTTTTTCTCTGATGTTTACGAAAATGTGTATTTTCATGGATTTATATTGTATATTTGGTTTTCTTTTGTCTTCTACCAACAGTATAGCCATTATCATTGACATGTTCAAGTAATGTTTCTGAAAGAAAGAAAAAAAAAAAAAAGATATCAATCAATATATGAAGCAAAATAAACACAATCGTTTGTATGTAAGTGTCTCTTATTTCAAATGATCACTGTGCACACTTGTGTAATCTTGTAGAGGTAGGACAATATTTCTTCAGAGCAGCAGGGGTCAGACTCTCACTGTAATGCTGATAGTCATGGTATGTGAGGGTAAAATAAAGTAGAAGCAGCTGCTTGATACTATTTTATGCATGAAATTATTTCATAGGCAAACCTGTTGGGCAACAGCAACCACTCAGAGTTTCCTCAGTGGTGTTTTAATAACAGATAAATAAACTGTCTGCGATGTCTTATAAACAGGTCAAACCGGAGTTGACGGTTTCTCCCTGTACTTACACACACACACACACACACACACACACACACACACACACACACACAGAGAGAGAGAGTTGTCTACTCCACCCTTTGAGAAGATAAGGGGATGAACACTATCCTTCTGCACCAGCTGATGCTCACTGAGCTGTGATCATTATTTCCACTGGTAAATAAAAGTGTGGGAAACCTGTAATCTCCATCAGTTTCATGCAACACAAAGATCCTTATTGTGTCATGTCAGCCTGTTACAATTGTGGTAAAGTCCACTCTGCAAATAAAAAAAGGCATGTGATTCTTTTTCTTTCAGCATTACACCACCCCATGGTCAATGTTGAGGCTACTGCTGCTTAAAGTCGAACTACCACCTTTTATTATTACTGTAGTTACACCAACAGGAATTAATATTATGAATGTTGTTTAGTTGCAGAAGCAACAATAATAGTTGTATTACTAGTATAGGCTACAACAGCAAATCTATGGCCTTAATTAAAAGAAGTTGTACAATAACTTGTAGGGATATTGGTCATAATCCCAATATAAAGTTTACATTTCAAGACTTGATAATGTATACCCATAGAATATCCAGTCTATGGGTATACCCAGTTGCACTTGAATGTAACATTAAGTTACCTGAGCCTAAAGGTGGGTGTCACCTCCTCTTTCGATGCCGCGCCCCTTCCCATGCACACGGCATCTTCCAGGAAGAAACCCCGGAGTAAAAAGAGTCCAGCGGTGAATTAACTGCCTGTGTGAGCTTTTCAAGAGGATTTTCAGGGCTTTCCATACTCATATGCTGCTGTTTGGACAGAGGCACAGTCAACATGCTGATTAAAGAGTTGTGAGTATAATTCTTTTAATCAGACAGACAAGAGAAACGGTCGATAAAACTCATCAACTTTTCTTAAGTGATTAATCATAACAGAGGAGTGGAACCCCGGTATAATGCTACCTTTGTTTAAAATGTTGACATCTCCTTAAGTTACGGTGTTTTGTATCCGTGGTTGTTTCAGCACTTTAGCCTGGCCGAGTCTTTTAAACTTCAGTGTGGAACTTTCAGAACTCCGTTAACATTCTGACGTTTTAAAGTGTAGGCTATTGGTCGTTAGTAAAGCAGCCTAGGCTACGTATGCTAGATACAGTACTAGCTAGGAAGATGACAGTCATTTGGGCGTTGAGCTATGTTAAAAACGGCGGTGCAACTTAACTCCTCTAGCTAAACTGTTGGGTTTGGTTTACAGTGCTCGCTACAGACCGAGGTTAACTAACGTTAACTTGCTGGCATTATCGTCATTTTGTGGAGCCGCAAAACAACTTTCAGAGTTTAATTCCCATTGACTTACCGTACTTTATTCTTTGAGGTATGCCTGTTACCTGAATCTCGAAGTAGCATGGTTTGAGTTTGGCAAATATGGCTTATGAAGTTGTACATGTATACAGCCTAGCCAAATATCACAATTTTGCCAAAGGGCTTGGTTGAAGGGAGTGTATGAATTCTTCACCCTTTTAATTTTACCTTCTTGTAAGTTTTATGACATGCCATGTTATGTACACACCAGTGGCTGGCTGTCATCTGACCATGGTGCAAAGTACATTAGCCATGTTCAATTATTATCCTTGGTAAGATACAAATACACTCAATGTAAAATAAGACAATAGACACTCATTAGTTCAACATAATGGTCAGAACTTACAAACTGTGCAGTGTTTCTCTTAGTGGATGTGCAGGCAGACACATATCTTTTTCTTCAGCCATCACGTTTGTGCCTGAGAGGCTCCTCTTTCACTCTGATCTGTTCTAATGAAATATTCAGGCCCTGCTAGACTGGCAACAGGCAGCGATTAATTGGCTATTGTATCAAGGCACACTAGAGAAGGATACACAATAAAAAGCGCACACACATGCAGGCTTTCCACCAAAATGTCCCAGGTTTATTTGTTCTATCAGTGGCAGTCTTGATTGCAGTTTTTTACAACTTCCTCTTCCTCTTCTGTAGGTTCCTCCTAATAACCGGACCCTACCAGAGAAATAATTATCTTGCTACTTTCCAGGGCTAATTATGACATGAATCAAACAGTCCAAACACACTCCTTAAAGCAGTGCTCTGAAAAAAAATCCTACCTCATGGTGTTATCATGCAGGGTGGGAAAATGCTGGAGCCTTGTGGAGTAGGAGCACCATATATATATATATATATATATATATATATATATATATATATATATATATATATATATATATATATATATATATATATATATATATATATATATATATATATATATATATATGCATATATATTCCATTGGTGCTGGTTGCTGAGAGACATTAGTAGTTTCATAAAGTCCTTGCTGAATTGCCATTTCTAAAATTGCCTGTGACAGTCACCTCTATAGGCCAGCTGATTTACCACTGATTCTTGTTTTTACCGCAGTTGCACAGGATGATTGTTTTTTCCATGTCCCATTTATCTAGAAAATCAGTGTCTTTCAATCAAACCCACAACCTTTAAATTAAGCAAAGGTTTGCCCTTAGGTCTGATTGGAGCACTCCTCAGATTTTACACATAAAGTTTTGTTTACTCATCATTAGGAGCACTACCCAACCTGTGAAAAGAGCTGTAGCGTATATTGTCTTCTGTATCTCTGCGGTGAGCTTTACAAAAGTATTTAGGAGGCAGGGATGGTCTAAAAAGACATTATTGAATTGCATAATGAAGCTTTATCCTTACTAGTTACTAAAAGTAAGGATAGTGCAGCGCCTGCTGCTTCAATTTTGATAATTCTTTTCTAAATCTGTCTCTTGTGTGTTCCCTAACTTTATGGGAGTGCAATACTTCTTTAATAAGGTATTTATCAAAATACCTCTTTTAATAAAGTGACATAGCAAGCCAGGTAGCATATCAAAATGAAAGAAACACAACTCAATGGCATTATTTCTGAAGTTCCCATTGATTCTAAAGGTTAAAATAGTTTGAAACATACCACATTCACTTATGGACTTTTTGAGATGGTGTCTGTAAGTCAAACCTAAAGACAAAATGTGATATGTTGACAAATGATAACATCCTCATTCACTTCTTGTAGGTCAGCAGTGAAATTATTGTTAATTGTTATAGTTGTATTGTTTGTTTTATTGCTGATTGGGATGTATGTGCTCCTAATTATTATTTTTTTTTTGTCTCTTTCAGCCGAATTGTCTTGCCCGTTTCAGTGGAGGAGGTGAGGACTCATTTGTTTTCTGTTGTTTAATCAAGGACTGTACGCAATAATTGACACTAAAGCAATGTTGATGTTTTAGATTTAGCTAGATGGCTAATATCCATTTGCAGTACCCTTGTCTTTTGGTTGTTGGGTTTTCTTTTTGAAATAGACAATTAAAACCTAGAATATCTTTGCAAATAATTTATTATAAATACAGTAATATCAACTTTTGTTGACGAACAGTTGAGGTTTGTATTTTTCAGCTTAAAAAATTGTTATAGTAAGTCCACATTTCACAATGACTTGTCGTCACTTCGTTCTAAATTATGAGTTGTCCATCTTTGTGGAGATTTTTGCCATTTGCCACAAGTGACAGTAAATACTCCTAAGTTTTCCTTGCTGGAACACTGTTTAAAATTTTCCAGGTTGCTGATAGACATATTTCAATTATGGCCATGCATCTGAACTTACTGCCTGTAGAGATGATTAAAGGCATTAAAGAGCAAATAGGATTTTATACATGCTACACTGGTGGCTAGCACACTTAACTGACATGATGTTGTTGGAGTTAGCCACTCTCAGGACTGTCACTTTAGACCACCTACAGATGTCCTTGCAGTTGAAACACATAGCTATCAGCTCCAGCATTGATTTAGCTGTGTTTAATCGGACATACCAATGGCTGCTACTATGTTATCACGAGAGCTGGTTCAGCCTCGTCACCTTTCCCCTTCATTAGAGGTGTGTTGAGTTTTTAAGTTTCCTCACTGCAGTTGTATGTTAACCCCTTACATTTTATAAGCTAAATTCTATTGGCTCATTCTAAATTTTAATCCAAATGTTCCATACAACACTTTACTCTTTGTTTTTCCATTACTTAACACAAAGCAGAAGCCAGTATTTGCCTAAGCCCCGTAATCACTGTATACTGGATGACGGGCTTTTTCTCTGATCCCTTTCAGTGAGAAGCATTAGCTGGATTCCTGTGTTAGTTGAGTAACTAGCTGGATCAAATCTGAATGAAATAGGAGTGAGGCTCTGTAATCTGACAAATTAATCTTCATGTCATGTGTGAAACTTGCATAACATGTAATGGACTTTTTTTTAACCACTCTCTGACAGTTTTATAGACATAACCATTAATAAATGAAATGGGCACTCCAGGAATTGACTCACATGAAGGATTTTAAAAAGAACAATAAAAGCAGGTATGAGAAAAGGTCCAAAATCATCCATCGATCCTACACTTACAATAATGCATCTTGATTGCATTGCTAAGCGCCGACATCTTTCACAATCCTGTGACTGTTCTTATTATTAAGCAAAAAAATGTTTGTTCACAGTCCACACCTTGTTATTGTCAGTTAATTCTATAAAACCTTCCGACAAACATGACCGACAGGACTTTGCCTCAACACGTTCAGTCCAGTATGGATGACCATCTCCTGTCAGGTTTAGCCTGCTTGTCATTGTGCAGCCAACTGTTCTGTTCCCATCCCTGAGCTGCACACAAAGGCCTGCATTACGCCCGACTTTCCTTGACAATGACACAACACACTGGTTACACACGACAAGTCACATTCCTAAGTTCCTACACATAGTGGCGAGGCTGAGCATCCACAGCTACCAAAGTAGGCTACCTACCTGAAGCAGCGCCGTGTCACTGGGGAGAAGAGGGCTTGGCTCCATTCAACTACAAAAAGATTTGTCCAACTAAACTACAGATTGCAGCAGATGTGTCACCACTGGTCTTACCAACTGTCATTGAAGATTTAATAATAGAAGAGACAAAGATGCCACCTATTTCTCCAGCAAAGCATTAATGGACCAAAATAAAAAGTGTCTAGCATCTTTGTGTCAATGTTAGTATGTATAAAAGAAAACAACCTTTCACACTTTATTTTTTGTGTGTGTAACTTGCACACACTACTGCTTTGTTGACCATCCATTCCACACACATTCACTGTTCCATGGCACATTGCATGGCACATCTTTTGGGCAACTCTAAAACTATTTTTTCTGTGTGCAAAGGAGGAGTGTGTGGGCCTGGCCAGGCCGATAGCCCTAGTGATGTGAGTCACTCTTTCCAGTGTCACAACAGTTTTGCCTAACTCAGGAAAGGAAGATCTTTGTATGGGGGTTGGAGGAAGAGAGGGGAAACGGTTTAGAAAAGGCTTACTATGCTGTTTTTCTGTTTGTGTCTGGGATACCTCATGGGAAATTGTTAACGCAGTAATTTAAATGAATGGTTATCTGCGGTCATGACAGAAGGATTCTCTCTTTGAACTTTTCTTTCTATGCTGTTGGTATTGTAGAAGTATTTTTTATTTATTTTGAAAGTTATAGATATTTTACAACAAATCTGTTCTTTTTTCAGGGTTACATCATCACTATGTTGTAACATCCACCATAGAAATAATTTAGGAAGAATTCATCTGACATACCAATTTTCAGAGATTGACCTCCCAGTGTGCTAGTTAGCGTCTACATTTGCTAACTTAAGTTTATGTAGAAGCAGGCGAATCATTTTTTGTTCCCTTCAACTTAGTTTATCAAATAGATATAATGTTCTCAAGGAAAGCTCACTGTGATGAAGTAAATAAACAACTTTCGACCATCTTTAAATGCAATAAAATAATAAAAAATAGTCTGCTAAATCTTATTACAACCAGTTGACCTTTTTTTTGCTGCTGACATTTTGACTTATAGGCTAACCAAAAACTGCATTAATGCATGTTTTGGCCACTCGGGGGCAGCAGAACACGCTGTAAAGACGGCATTAAAATATTGTGACAAAAAGACCTGCGAAAGAACAAGATCCAGGATACAAGCGGCCAAAATGGGCAAACCATTAGTAGTTTATGTATCCAACAGACGCAGAGCAACACTGTGTTTCTGTTCACCTGCTGAAGTACAATATTCAGTGCTGTAGTGGTAGTTGATGAGGTGGGTGTACTGCTAGGTAGATGGGTAGGTTCCCGAGAAGAAGGTGGAATATTCACCTTCCTTTTTAGCGCTGTTTAGTTAACACTCTATCTTTACCCGCTAGTTGCTAAATGTGTCCGTCATTTGGTGCAGTGAGTGGATCCAAACTAATGTGCTAAAAACAAGGTTGATGAAAACTAAGGTTGTGTGCCATAAAACCATAAAAATGAGCTGAAGGATGCTAAAGATGCTCTTCGGAGCTAAAGGACACTGCAGATTTGGTGATTATTCTCTGTGGCTTCCTCACTTGGAGCAACCCAATTTATATTACACATTTCATTTGATACAGCATTATTTTAAAGGTATCGATGAGTGGTAAAAAGGTCATTCCTTCCAAAATTTCAGAATTGATCAGCTTTTCCTTTCGAAACTTCTTTTAGTCCACCACATAAATTGGTTCACAGTTTTGGCTTTGGACAGGACACCAACACATTATTTGGGATGAGGAGATTGATTGAAGTCATTAAGGTAAAAATGTACGTGTTAACAACAATAACCATGCTCTTTTTTTTTTTTTTTTCCTCTAGTACCAAGTGGGTCAGCTGTATACAGTAGCAGAGGCCAGTAAGAGTGAAACGGGTGGGGGAGAAGGTGTGGAGGTGTTGGCCAACGAGCCCTATGAGAAGGATGGAGAGAAGGGACAGTACACCCACAAGATCTACTACCTGCAGAGGTAGGTAGCTCAGAACTTTCACACAGCTTTGTACTGCTATGGCTTTGTTATTGCTTGTCTTTCTAAGGTCCGCACTGTCATAGTGATCCGACTCTTTTACGCCAGTCGGTTCAACTGGGCGCTTGTTGGTTGGCCTACCGAGTTAATAGATTCGGTCACCGGTTTGCGTGCAGTTTGGATGCACAAGACATGAAGGCTTCTGGGATCGGTTGATGACTCAAACTTGCTAAGGGTATAGACATCCGTTTGATTATATAGACTCGTGCATTATCAATGGGTACGTTCTCGTACAGTTGCCTGGTGCGCGTCTCCTCGTGACAGCTCCCTACCATGTAACAAACATTTAACTTAACATAACTACCACAATAACATGTGTATTTGAATGTGATATCCATCGGTAATGTAGCCTATGAATTTCTATGTACACAATCATCTAAGATGCACAAGCATTAAGACAACCGATTACATTTCTTCAGTAGCCTGGTGCGCGGTCTCCTCGTGACAGCACACCTACCATGCAGCCTGCAACACCCACTTCTCTAACATTGAACTTAACATAACTACCAAGATAACATGACGTGTATTTGTATTTGATGTACTTCCCCATCGATAATGTGTGAATTGCCATGAACAAAATCATCTAAGATACACTAGAAACAAGGCTTGGTTAATAACTCAAACTTGCCGAGAACCAAGATCCCGCTTGATTACATTAGAGTCAAGTGGTTGCATGGTTACATTCGGCCTTGTTCACTAGTCTGGAGCGCTGTCTCCAATCTACAACTCTTCAACAACTCTTTCGGTGCTGCTAGGCTCGAGGTAGCCCATTTCCTGATTGATTCTACCACCACTACAGTGGAGGTGCTAATGAGGTAAAAAAAACAAAACAGGAGTGAGTCGGTTCTTTGACGTATGGCACTCGATTCTCTTGGTTTAGAGACACAAGTCAGGTTAATTTACAGAATCTTTGGTCAGTTCGTCAACACTACACTGTCAAGACAGCCTGCTATTAGTCAACGGCGAAAGAGTTGCACAGATTACACACTGCAAGCTAATCCAGTGATTTCACTGAAACAAAGTGATTTTGTTGCAACATTTTGAAACGCCATGTGACCAGAATGTCATGTTGTACAGGGGGCACACTGTACTTGCACTTATTATCTGGATTCTGTCAATTTTCAAACATCAGGGGCACTCGAGGATTAAAGTGGAGAAGCACTTAAAGACCAGGAAACTGACGGTTAAAAAAAATACAAATCTCTCCCTTTTTCCTCCCAAGAATTGGTGTTTTGTGACATACTTGCATACTTGTGTGACTACATTAATGCATGTCTGTGTCTCTGCAGTAAAGTGCCAACTATTATCAGTAAGCTCGCTCCGAAAGGTTCGCTCAAGGTTCACGAGGAGGCTTGGAATGCATATCCTTACTGTAAAACCGGTGAGTTCCACCTCATACACACATGTTAGGTAACCCCCCCACAGTTTACAGGTTTACAGGTATTCTCAGTCAGTGCCTTGTTATCCCATTGTACAATAAAGAGCAACCCTGTGTGTGTGTGTGTGTGTGTGTGTGTGTGTGTGTTGTGGAGTTTCACAAATGAAAAGCTTGTTGCTTGGAATTTGTGTATTATCTAAAACTGTGTCTCTTCTCTTTCTGATCTGTCCTCTTTTCATCACCATCTACCTTTTCCTCTGATGCAGTCCTTACTGTAAGTATGTTTTTGAGTAAAACTAACATAATGACTGTGATATAGGAAGTAGAATTTAAATGTTCAGTGAAATATTGTAAAACTTTAGTTCTATTTTCAACAACGTTATTGAATATCCCACATTTTCCTTCCATTTATGGTGCAGCCATAACTCACAACAATGTGATTTGACTGACCCTATCATGTATCTCTCCCATGCTTACAGAATGAATACATGAAGGACTTCTCTATTATGATCGAGACGTGGCACAAGCCTGATATGGGTGATCAGGACAATGTGAGTCATGTGACTGGCTGTGGTCATACTTTACCTTCCATATAGGTTAAAGCTATGGTGCGTAGTTTCTGTCGCCCCCAATGAGGAATTCTAAATAATGACAACAAAACTGTTGGCCCGTCCACATGATACAAGCCTTCTGTAATCATGCACCGTGTCCTCCACGCAGTTGTTAGTAGCCAAGGAGGACACAGAGGTTTAAAATAACATGATGAACTCTTTGGAGGAGGTCATTATCTTCACTCGAGTTTCTGTCTGTGAAAGTCGCCGGACGACACAATCTTCTGCATAGGCGTTGATTTTGGTGGTGACGGTGGGTACGTGTACCTATCAGATTTCATGGGTCATTTTGTATTTTTTTTTTTTTTTTTTTTAAACCTCAAGCTCATTTTGTTAAATAAAATAAAAGCTTAACTTGGTTTAATGTAGGCTACCTATAACAATGATTACCAAATTTCTCTCTCATATTGCTCCTCAAAACCACTGAAAACTGTCAAACTGAAATTTGGTAATTATTGATCGTTGTTTAGGTACATTATTTCACGTCATGACTTATAAAGCCCATGAGAACCGTGGGGAGTACACCCATAGCCGCTCTGCTGCCCTGCTGAAAATGTGAAGCAGAAACGCTTAATGTCAGATAATGTCCATAATAATACGACTTTGGGTTCGATTTGTTGACCGTTTTCAGTGGTTATGGGGAGCAATATGAGAGAGAAATTTGGGGATCATTGTTTAGGTAGGGTCTACATTAAACCACGTTTTAATTCATTTACATTAGTAAGCTACAGGGCAGCATCTTTCAAAACATAACTTTTGTGAAAGAGAACAAAACAGGAATGTGTCATTGTACCCAGCACATCTGGAAATGCACTTCTGAATGTGTCTCAATCCCCAGCACATTTCAAACCAAACTGACACCCATGATCTTCTGAACATAGCCATACTGAGAAATACATAGAAAGTTGTGTGGAGCTGAAAGGTTTAATTAACTCATTTGGCAATGGCTTGAATGTAACGGATGTTCATTAATATAAAAAAGTTACACACTAAAGCTTTAAGCAAGTCCATTGTAGGTATAGTTGTATATAACTGAAGAGTTGGACTTGCATATGAGAAATTAGCATTTTGTTTTTTTAAGGGATGGTAATGAAACAGTTTTTTTGTTGTAACGGAACGTATAGAACAAATGAAAATGAACCTTAATGTAAGTAGCATCATGTCTCGGTTCAAAAAAGGTAGTTGGAGTTGGTTAATGGGAGATCATCTGCCTTTGGCCTTGCTAATGCAAACACACTGGGAGGAAATGGGGACTGCATAACCAATTCTTGCATCCAAATCTTTGCTAAAACACATTGCACAGTTTAGCTGAAGCTAATGTGATGAAATCTCCTTGTGTTTGCTGGGATTCTTGATCTTAGATTTAATTTTTTTAACAAAGACTGGATTACATTAACCCAACACTCCCTTGTATGGAAATCCTGCACAAGTGAAACCATATTTTTTGTTAAACTTTACTCACATGCGTTCCTTACCGTTGCAAAGCAACTGACCTAACTTGATGGTTTGATTTTGCTGCGCTGCAGGTACATGGACTGGAGAAAAGCAAATGGGAAAAAACGTCAATAGTTGACATCGACATTGCTGATAGAAGTTCCATCAGTTCTAAGGTAAGGGTAACATTTCTTAATAGACTTAAATATTTACGCATAGCATCATAATCTTTAAAGTGGGCGCTTAAGCCACGCACAACATTCAGTATAAAAAACCTGCTGCTTATTAGGTCGCTTCACATTTGTCATGGCTACTCTGTATATCACTGTATAGTACTTGTTGCGTTCACTCTTCAGGACTATAACCCAGATCATGATCCGGCCATCTTTAAGTCGGTGAAGACCGGCAGAGGGCCTCTGGGACCTGAGTGGAAGGTATTACACCTCCAATCGCTCTTCATTGTGGTTCATTTCATTAAAGAAATTAAAGGAATTGTTTAAAAGCCTGGAGACTTTGTTTTGATATCTGTTCATTCTTGTGTTTGCAGAAAGAACTTGCTAACAACCCCAGCTGTCCACACATGTGTGCCTATAAGCTAGTCACTGTTGAATTCAAGTGGTTTGGACTACAGGGCACTGTGGAAAATATCATTCAAAAGGTATACTGTACAATTGTTCCTTTTGTTTATTTTGATTCCAAGAAGAAAATATGTGATAAATGTTGCCTCCTGGTGGCCAATATATGAATTTCTGCAGAGAGGAAAACTTTAATGATGACTTTAGTATTTTCCCCTGCAACTATTGCCTAACTTCTCCTCTTCCATGGTTTCTCTGTGGCCTTTACACTGTCTTTATCACACACCCGCTCTGTCTGCCCAGGTGGAGAAGCGTGTCTTCACCCACTTCCACAGAGAGCTGTTCTGTTGGATCGACAGATGGATTGATCTGTCAATGGATGACATACGACGCATGGAGGATGATACAAAGGAAGAGCTAGATAAGGTAAATGAGCATGGTATACTCAACAGTGCACCACTGTTACGGACTGGAGCAATGATTACTCTAGCGTAACCTGTTTTGTTGCATTACTTTTGTGGACATTACTTAGTTATGATAATTCTTTTTGACTCCAAATATTGCCTAAAGGTGTGAAGGTGAATATATAATTGTAGGCGACCTTTGTCATTAAAATGACAGGTTTCGCCTTAACGCAACGTGTTGATTTTATGCAATAACAAGAACGTTTTGGAACAAGACAACATGACATAAAAAATACATGTTTCTTGTTAAAATGGAATAATGTGATATGTAGTAATAATTGTCATAACATGAAAAGTTTTATTTATTTAAACAATATTTTTTCCATTCTAATGAGAAACTGAGCAAGTATTTTTTTTGTCAGTGGCAGCAATATCTTGCTGTAATCTTCAGAATATTTCTCCTCATTGCTTTGCCCACAACAGCAGTGATTGTGCTGAATAACAGAAATCCAGTATTTTTGCTCCCTTTTCAGTAACACTTGTCTCTCTGTGTCATAGTTGAGGGCGGCTGGGGAAGTTAAAGGCATGGGAGCTGTTGACAATGACAACTAACTTGCTAACCCAGTAAGTATTAAACTATTGGTTTTGGAAAGATTTAACACTAAGTACATTTTTGGAATGATCATTTTAACTTGTTTGGTTTTTCTTTTCAGATCACTCTGATACAGGAGCATTTGACTTCATTGAGCAAGCTCAGACTCTTCTCCTCGGACACTAGACCTAGAACAGCTTGATAGGCATAATCAAGAATACCACACTTACATTCTAATAAAATTTGCTCTTAATAAGAGCTTATTACTGTAAAGCAATTGTGTGTATTTATCTACTCCAGTTGAATACAACTATAGAAGCTTTTATTTTTTTTTTAGGAGACACGTTTGCAAGTTGGGGAATCCATTTTGAGGATGGCGTGTTCTTGCTTATGTCTATTGGGTTGTCATTTTAAAATATTAGGGGAAAGGTATGGGTTATCTCTAAGGATACATTTCTGATTACTGTTTTTTTTTAAATTGCAGTTATTTGGGTTTTGTTCTTTTTCTTGATTTTGTATTTTCCATTCCTCCGTGATTTATTGGTTGTTTTTATTTATTGTTTAAAATTGTGTATCCTGTCTACATCTGCAGGAGCTCCAGGCACTAGGAACCAATCTTAAAATGTGCACTTTGCTCGGTTTTGTCAAACTGTAAGTTTCTCCGTCCTCCTGTATCAAGTAATTTGATTTATCATAGCATGGAGGCTGGAGTATTGCAAAAAAAAAAATCAGCTTTTGATTTCTTTAAAAACTATTACATATGAGGTATTTACTTTGAAAAGACTCCATCTGAGGCATTTAATACACTTTGAGTAGTCTGGTGCTGTTTTTCAGGTGATCGGTTAGGCTCCATACAAAGACGCCTGCTGCTGTTTTGTAATCCGCTTTGGTGATGATAATATATAGGAACCTGAACTCTGTGCATATTTCAAAATAATTGAGAGGTTATGCATTTTTGTCTTGAGTAAAAAAGTTTGGCCTATTCATTGTAAGTTCTGTCCTGTGTTGAATGAAATGACCTGGATTTTAATGTTGTGATTTACATGACTGTATAGTATATTAAAGACAATTGAATTGTTCCTTGCTTTTGTACATTTGTATGGTACCTCTGCTGGGGAAAAATATATTGGTGAGCAATAGCTCATCCACATGTACTTTTACTACAGTACTGGAAAAAACAACATTGATTGTGAGCTGCAGCCACAATTGTCCCTTGAATCAGAAGAAATGACCAGCGTCCTAAATGCTCACATAATGTCAGTCTCCTTTTCAGAAAATGAAGTGTCTTCTATTATGTTTTTGTATTTTCAAAAAATGGTCTCTTTAGCAGGTGCTTTGTTCTTAATTTCACAAGTATGCTTTTAAAGTTCTATATGCTCTTGTTTCAACAAGCTTGAATCCTTCAGAATAAAAGCATTCCCATAAGCGTTAACTGACTAAACACTCTTAATTTTGCATATACCAACTAATTTGACATACAATATGCGCAGACTATGACTATCAAAATGCTTATTTTCACTTGCACTTCATCCTCACATTAACAATTAGCTGTGTTGGAGACAAATGATTTAGGTCAAGCAATTACTGCCAGAACGTCAACGTTGTGGTGATTTTGAGGTATGTCACAGAACTTACTTTGGAACTAAATTGTCCTAAATAGCTTGCAAATGTATTGCAGTTCTACTAAATGGATAAGCAATATATTAAATAGGGAATTTTGTAGTTGGTAACACAATATGGCAGTTTTCTCATTAATGTGACAATGTCACGCTTTATTTTGAAGGTAAAGAAGGTGCCCGGATAAGGAACGGAAACAACATAAGCTGTGCTGTAACGTTACTGTCAGACTGCTGCTGTGGATTTCTACTGTACGTCTCTTTTCAAGTAGCTACGTTAAGAAAACTACGAAAAGTACTAACAAAGCATATCGGATAGAATAGGCCTACTATAAAAACATTCCCACTCATACAGGTTGGTAATTCAAGTGTTAGCTAAGTGTTAGATTAAATAAGCTTGTTTTATATAGCGTTATCCGATGAAAACACATTTCTCAACATCGTCGCATGGTTAACGTTGACGTCATATCGTTAGCTAACGTTATGTGCAGGTAGCTCGACTTAAGTTCATGTTAAAAATAACCGAGTATGCTCGAGCCAGATATTACTTCTTTTAGCTAGCTAGATACTCCGAGTGTGCTTAACATAAAGAGTCATATCCTAATCCTAGGCTTAAGTTAGCAACGTTTGCTAATGTAACAGTTCACGTTAGTGCTTTACTGTTGCAAGTATTGCATTTCTTTTAAGTGTAGTATTGGTTATAGCGGATTTGCTTCATTGTCTTCCAGGTGCGGAGAGGATGGAGGAGAATGGGCAGCAGTCCGACGCCCAGCAGCCAGACCTCAGTTTGAAGAAAGAGAACTACGACGAAGAGAGCTTCAGGTTGGACTCTACCCTGCGACTATTGTTGCATCCGCGTTTGTCAAAAAGTTCATGCTTCCCTGCAAACATACGAACCCCTTAGAACACTATATAAATCATGCACGGACCATCTGTATTGTTACCGTTATGCAACTTCACAGAGGGTCACCAAGTGACTACCCGGTGTAGGCGTAGGCTACAAGAGGAAAATATCTGTAGTAAATTGTTTGATTAGGTTTACAAGTGTGCCTTGATAATATGGCGGTTTGCCATATTTGATCAGTTTTAGAGAAATATTAATAGCTGTCAGACATCAGACATGTTGTCGATAAGCATTAGCATCAAGATGTAGATTTCTGAATGGCCTTGGCCTGAGATAGTGTCCATTACATAATCTTCAGATTCTTAAGGGGATGCACTCATATGCTGTAGGATGAGTAGTATATATGTATATATAAAGTATATATATATAAAGTATATGTACACCTGTTGTAATGTGAGTTCTGATGAGTATAATGATTCTGATGTACAAGTGTGTGTATGTATAGGTTTAGCTGATGCACAGTAAGCGGATCCTACCAACTATTGCACAGTCGTACTGATACAGCCATAATATAGTTTTGCTTTACCACGCGCTTATAAACGTAATAACATGTGAGAAGAAACTGCTTGTGGATCTTGTGCATTAAGTAATAAGTGATTTAAAGTGCCTGACAGGAAATATTTACTGGAGGGTCACATGGCCTTTTCCGGTACAAATGGTAGATTGTAGCCTCTTGCTTTGTGCTGTTTGGTTGTAGAGCCATATCAGACTGTTGCTGTGGAGGTGGTGACTGCTTAAGTTCCCTTGGCATATTCGGATAAAGGCTTCATTTCTTGTTTTGATGTCAAACCATTTATCAGTGTCACTTGAACTGTAGAGAAGCCCAATCATGCAATGGCAAGTATAGTATAATAAGAGGGTCTTTGTGATGGGCTGTGATGACACAATCTATATAGTGCATAATACAAGAGAGTGATTTTTCAAGCTGGAACAGATACAGTTTCTCCTCACATCTTGTGTTGATTCTTGTAGTGAAATTGCCGTTGCCTTCTTTAGACAGAGAGGACACTGTCCACTTTTGGATGGAAAGTCAATCAGAAAGACAGGCTTTTCAATGTTGATATTCACCTCTTTAGTCTTCACTTCAATTGTACTTTATTGTTCTCTTGGGGAAATTTATTTTGGACTTCTTCAGCGCTGACTACTTAAGCTGCACACTTTCAATAAAGATCAGTAAATAGAAACAATAAGACAGATTAATGAATAGGAGCAATAAAAGCAGAGTCAATAAATTGCAATTTATACATGGCATTTAATTTTACAGCTACAAAATATTGTTATTATTATTATTATTATTCATTTAATTTATAGTGCAGCTTCGGTAGTTGACCAACTCTGTGAGTCTGTGCCGGCTGCTGAAAGCACAATTGTCTGTCACATTTAGGGTTTAAAGTGCTGCGAGACTAAACACAGTGCAATGTTTTCCACTATACAAATCTGACTGCATTATGTCGGGTGGATTAGGTTGCCCAATAGTTAATGCGGATTTAAAGAAAAAAAACAATGTGTTGATGTCATGCCTAAGAAAAGAACAGCTGAGTGCTCAGAAACGGGAAAGGATTTTTGTGTTTACTGGTGGAAGTTGGTTTCCCAATGTTTTATTAAGCCTAATGTTGAGGCATTTTACAGAGATTATACACTCACTCAGTCAGTCACTCAGTCCAACTCTGGAGCACCTAAATCCATAAGCTGGGACACATTTCACTCAGCGGTTTGATTCTACAGAAACAACCCAAACTTTGGACTGTTGCTCGCTTTCTTCGTTAATTCCAAACATACATAATATTGTCACATTTTTTAATTTTTTTGAGGTACACTGCCACTTTGTCCTTTCATATTTTGTCACTTCAACAACATTCAGTTTTCAAGAAGACAGCGGACCTTACTGCATTAAACACTTTATGCCAGAATGGATGAAATCACTCGCTTGTTTGGCACTATGGGGCGCGTTCGCTCTGACAGCCTTTCCAGCAATGCCACGCAGTCTACAGGCAGCAAACTGGTTTTGCGCCATCGGCTTAACCAGCTGATGACATGCATGGACGACGTGGACCCCAAAAACGAGCTGCATGAGGAAATGGTCAAGACTCTGGATAAAGCCATCCTCTTCTGTGGCAAGAGCGCCAACAAGCCGAAAAAAAACAGTTTCAGGTGGAAAAACAAAGTCACCTCTTCGCTTTTCTTTTCTGTGTGTGCTGAAAGTGGAAAGATAGTTTAGGTTTTTTTATTCAGCTCTGTACTCTTTTCTCTTTAACATGCTTTAACTTTTTTCTGCTGTTGTTTCAAAGAACAGGCCATTGAAATGCACTTTTCATTCTTCCTAAACCCTCCAGGGGAACTTTGTCCTTTGGATTTTTGTCATACATGTTACTGTCGTAGCTGAGCAAAGAAAATTCAACCATATGAATGTTGCGAGTTTGGGCGAAAGGATGAGTTGTCTCATTATCTATCTTAACAGTAGCAGCCTGATTTGGGTATGGTAGTATCACCGTGTTTATACTGTAACAGCTTTTACACTCGAATGATGTGCTCGTCTTTGATTTTTGCTTCCCTAAATGAAGTCAGTTTGTCAAAGTACAGTTCTGTTTTATTTTGTGTTGTGGTGCAGCTTATAGTGATCCTGTATATTTTAAAGGTATATTGTCATACCCAATAGCTTGTTCAGTTCTAAATATCGATGTCCATTTATTATGGAATATGTATATATTTTTGGATGCGAGTGCTGCACGAATGACTATTTTTCCATCTTACGTGCCCGCAGGCTACACATGGTGACGTGGAACGTGGCCACAGCTGATCCTCCAGATGACATGACTTTGCTTCTCCATCTGAATTCCCCAAAGAGACCAGACCTCTACGTCATTGGGTAAGTGGTGCATGGAATGTGAATTGATTGTCGGGGTCTGTATTTTGTGTATATAACAGGCAGAGTGACTGACAATTAAGACCTTGTGTGTAATAGTTTGCAGGAGGTGTACTCAGGGCCGTTGAGGTTTGTGTTGGACACTATATTCGATGACCCGTGGAGTAACCAGTTAACGGCCACTTTAGCACCACGGAAATACGTTAAGGTACAAATCTTCCTAAAACTACACATTCAAGGTGACGCTCGTTTCCAGGTAAACAAGAACAGATAAATCTAAAAAGTCTGTTTTTCCCCCTTGTAATAAGTGCAACTCCTTGATAGATTTTATTTGGAGTATAATGTTGCACTGTATTTACTTTGTGTGTGTGCATGTGTGTGTGTGTGTTCCAGGTGTCATCCATCAGAATGCAGGGTCTGCTGCTGCTCTTTTTCTCCAAACTGAAGCACGTCCCCTTCATCAGAGACATTCAGGCCACATACACACGCACAGGCATTTTTGGTTACTGGGTAAGAAACACACACACACACACACACACACACACACACACACACACACACACACACACACACACACACACACACACACACACACACACAACTGCTGATTTGGCATTGCACTTGTGTTATTCTGTCCGACTCACAATGGGCAATTAAAAAAGCAAAAAAGGGATTAAAATAGATGCAGCAGCATTCTTTTTCCTTGTTTAAATCTAGAGTTTTCATTGCCCAAAATACAACTCAACAGCAAACAGTTCTCAAAATCGGGGGTATAATCCTAGTGGTAGCCAATTCAATTCAATTCAGTTCAATTCAATTTTATTTATAGAATCAATTCATAACAAGAGTTATCTCAAGACACTTTACACACTAGACCACATAATTTACAAGGACCCAACTGTTCTAGTAGTTCCCTCCAGAGCAAGCAACAGTGCGACAGTGGCGAGGAAAAACTTCCTTTTAGGAAGAAACCAGACCCAGACTCTTGGTTAGGGTTAAGATAAATAGTGGCAATAACAGTCACAATTAAAGATATGAAACAGTGACTAAAAAAACAAAATAGTAGTTTGTTGTTATTCATGGCATAGCAGGGCATTGTGCTGCATTACAAGGCACAGTAGAGTGTAGCAGGCCACCTCAGAGCGTAGCAGGATGTGGCAGGGCATCGCAGGACGTGTAGCAGGACCACGGTGACAGCTGCAACCAGGATTTTGGCACCTCCCTATATAGACTCTAGTCTTAAACAGAGATGAGGAGTGGTCTGTAGAGGTCTGTTAAGCTTACTTCTTTCTAATTCCACATCCCTGGATTCTTTATCCTTTTCAAACTTGTCTTCAGCCCCAACTGACGCTGACTCACATTGAATTACTTGAGGACATTCATCAGATTAACACAGCGTCCTCTGGAGGGCTTTACACAATTATTTTCTTTACATATGCGGTAGTACTCCCCAACACTAGTAACCATACTAATGTGTAAAATTGGGGGATGGGATGAAAAAAAACACACATTCCACTTGGGTCACTTTATTAACCAAACTACAGAAACAGAATTAAAAGTTTGACTTGACTACGTTTTTTCCCCTCCAAAATGTCAAATAAAGCATTCGTTGCACTTGTCAGAAGTTGATCATTTTGTCTTTTGTTTCTGTCTGAGTTGTTAAAGCATTGATTTGTCTATCACATAGCTGAAAAACTGAAAGAACAGTGCAGAGTAGTTTGGCAGAATTTGTGGTTCCTCTGATTCTTATCTCTTCCTGGTTGTCTCTCAGGGTAACAAAGGGGGCGTGTCTGTCCGTCTGTCTTTCTATGGCCACATGCTCTGTTTCCTCAACTGTCACTTGGCTGCACACATGAAGTACGCCACAGAGAGAGTGGATGAGTTTGAGTACATCATGGACACACAGACCTTTGACTGCAAAAAGGCTTCAAGAATTGTTGATCACAGGTGAGTAGATACACAAAATAAAAACTCCAGCTTACCCAAACAGATGTTTTGAAAATATGACAGATCTTAAAGAAGATCTTTAAGCTTCAATTATCTCACAGTTTCTGCACCAGGTCAGTTTGCGTTTGTATAAAATCGGTACAGTCACCCATTCTTTGATATTTCTTATTTCAACTCATCGACTGCTTTCTCTTGTTGTCCATCCTCCCTTTTCTGCCCCTCTCTTGGTCCAGGCTGGTGTTCTGGTTTGGAGATCTCAACTTCCGAATTCAGGACCATGGCATGCACTTTCTCCGCTCCTGTATCAACAATCAAACCTACAACCTGCTGTGGAGCAAAGACCAGGTTTGACACTTCCAGAACCATTCAGCTGTTTACAGCGTAATCAACTCCTGGTCATATGACGGATCATAGGGATCCCAGCACAACACAGCCAGAATATTACTAGTCATGCTTTGATACTGTTTTTGTAATTTGGGAGTTAGTGACAGCATGAAATGTGTACTATGTTGTTCTCAGTTGACCATGATGAAGAAGAACGAACAGATGCTCCAGGAGTTTGAGGAAGGGCCTCTGGACTTTCAACCCACATACAAGTTTGACTTAAACTCTGATACTTATGACAGCAGGTAACTGTTTGGGTTACATCATTATAATCAGTCTTAATTAATCATAATCATAATTTAAAATTGTTTTTTATTTCTAGTACTTGCCTCTTAATTATGGTGATTTGTATATATTGCATCTGTGCCTTTTTTTCAACTTCACAGGCTCTACAGGACATGGTTTGGCTTTAAGTAAGAGTTCAAAACACATTTGCGTCCACATTTCCCTTAATATATCATGTCACCCCTTTTTGAATTCACCTAACTGCACTACAGTATGTGTGCACATGCTATTTTTAATATGCTAAAAGTAGTGTCCTCTTTTTTAATGCATGCAGTAAGTCTTAATGAAGATCATCTTCATCTGTAACACACTGCAAATGAAACAAACCAGCAGGTGGAACTAACAGTCTTTTCAAGACACATGTTAGATTGTCTCTGCAAAGAAAAGACTGAAATGCTTGTTTATTTTGCAGAATGTTATCTGAGCTCACAGACCTGTTGTTTTGGGGGCCACTACTATTGCTGTTAAAGGTACCCTGTGGAGTTTTTGACCAGTAGTGGAACTATTGTACAATATTTTTATGACTGGATCCCCATTTGTTTTGTATCATTGTTGCGCGCATGAGAACACAGGCATGATCCACATTCCTTCTGACAGCGTTATCATGTGGTGGAGGTAATGCTCCAAGAAACGTAGCAATGCAAAATGCAGGGAGTTCTAGCAAGCAAACATGAATGTAAACCATGCAGAAATGTATTTATTTGTTTATTTATTTATTTTTTACAAATGTTTTATGAGAAAGATAAGACATTTGTTAAGGATCAATGATGCATGAATGTGCTTTGATGAGAAACACTAAATGTACACAGTGAGGAAAATAAGTATTTGAACACCCTGCTATTTTGCAAGTTCTCCCACTTAGAAATCATGGAGGGTTCTGAAATTGTCATCGTAGGTGTATGTCCACTGTGAGAGACATAATAAAAAAAAAATTCCAGAAATCACAATGTATGATTTTTTTAACTATTTATTTGTATGATACAGCTGCAAATAAGTATTTGAACACCTGTCTATCTGTCTATTCTGACCCTCAAAGACCTGTTAGTCTGCCTTCTAAATGTCCACCTCCACTCCATTTATTATCCTAAATTAGATGGACCTGTTTGAGGTTGTTAGCTGCATAAAGACACCTGTCCACCCCATACAATCAGTAAGAATCCAACTACTAACATGGCCAAGACCAAAGAGCTGTCCAAAGACACTAGAGACAAAATTGTACACCTCCACAAGGCTGGAACGGGCTACGGGGAAATTGTCAAGCAGCTTGGTGAAAAAAGGTCCACTGTTGGAGCAATCATTAGAAAATGGAAGAAGCTAAACATGACTGTCAATCTCCCTCGGACTGGGGCTCCATGCAAGATCTCACCTCGTGGGGTCTCAATAATCCTAAGAAAGGTGAGAAATCAGCCCAGAACTACACGTGAGGAGCTGGTCAATGACCTGAAAAGAGCTGGGACCACCGTTTCCAAGGTTACTGTTGGTAATGCACTAAGACGTCATGGTTTGAAATCATGTATGGCACGGAAGGTTCCCCTGCTTAAACCAGCACATGTCAAGGCCCGTCTTAAGTTTGCCAATGACCATTTGGATGATCCAGAGGAGTCATGGGAGAAAGTCATGTGGTCAGAACATTTTAAAAACAAAATAGAACATTTTGGTCATAATTCCACTAACCGTGTTTGGAGGAAGAAGAATGAGTACCATCCCTACTGTGAAGCATGGGGATGGTAGCATCATGCTTTGGGGGTGTTTTTCTGAACATGGGACAGAGCAACTGCACTGTAATAAGGAGAGGATGACCGGGGCCATGTATTGCGTGATTTTGGGGAACAACCTCCTTCCCTCAGTTAGAGCATTGAAGATGGGTCGAGGCTGGGTCTTCCAACATGACAATGACCCGAAGCACACAGCCAGGATAACCAAGGAGTGGCTCTGGAAGAAGCTGCTGTATCATACAAATAAATAGTTAAAAAATCACACATTGTGATTTCTGGATTTTTTTTTGTTAGATTATGTCTCTCACAGTGGACATGCACCTACGATGACAATTTCAAACCCCTCCATGATTTCTAAGTGGGAGAACTTGCAAAATAGCAGGGTGTTCAAATACTTATTTTCCTCACTGTACTTATTTTCCTCACTGTATATAACTTTTTTTTTTTAAACTCCGAAAGGTACTTCTAAACAGCAAAATAATAGTAGTCCATATTAACCTGCCTTTAACCTACAATGTGTATTACCATCTTACTGCTTTCAGAGCTTGTTTAAATAAAAGGCAGTGTCCCAGAACAGCTGCTGCGTAACAGTTAACATGCATGGCCAGAAATAGATGTTTTGGTAACATGGCAGCTATGACTGTGGATTATTCAATATGTGTGTGTTAGATCCATTAATCACCCAGACATGCTACCGTCTATGATGGAGGTGGCTAGTAGACAACAGCTACTGTGTGTTCTGTAAGAATCTGTCAATCATGTCAAATTAACTATTACAAAGATCAAAGTGTAATACACAGCCGTATCCTGTAACATGACAATGCAAATTGTAGCTGCCCTAACATACTAGTAAATACATTTTAAGTCATGTAATATTAGACCTCTTATATCAAAATCTAATGTAGTTTAACAGTTGAAACTCTGTGTCTGAAGAACCTTAGAAACTCAGGAGAATCACACATTTTGTATCTGTTAGATATAATATATCTCAAACATGGGCATTAACTGTATCCATCTGTTAAATTCCATGACAGCGTTTTCGATGAAATGTAATACTTTTATATTTACATAGACAAACTGTACCTTTTACTTGTTATATTGGGTGTACTGTATATACAGGTTTACTAAGGCCCACAGTACTTGCAATTTGTTTGACACCTTGTCTGAGATATTGTTACACAGTGAAATTACAGTATTGCAAACACCTAGCATACCAGTACTGTATAATTATTTGAATGGTCAGACTGTAGCCTGGTTCTCAACCTCTAAATTGCTGCCCATGTCTCCAGTTTTAATTTTTTTTTTTTGATGATTCAAATAGGTCTGATGTTGTGATCACTGAAGGCTGGCTCTAGAGCTTTGAGGCAAAACTAAAAATGCAGAGCCAGGAAAATGGCTACTGCCATGAAACAATGAGAACAAAAATAGGTATACGGGTAAATGGGATCATTGTAATTCAAATACATAACAGAAAAAAACAGCTCAACAAATGGAATATTTCTTTGTTCATTGTGAAAAATATTAAGTTAACTGCTCCCATAAACCGCTGCCACACCTTCTTTGTTGACTGAAATTAACTTCCGTTGGCATAGATAACTCACTAACTCTCCAGCCCCCAGTTATGCACCCTTGATTCTTTCTAGTTATAAAGAGTTGTCTTTGTCTCCTAACCAAAGCCCTCCTTTCTGTGTCCGTTAACACAGCGGCAAGAAGCGTAAACCTGCCTGGACCGACAGGATTCTGTGGCGGCTACGACCCAAGGCCCCACCCTCTGACGAGCAAGATAAAAACAGGGTTGGCTCGGATGCGAAGAAGGTTGGGCACGTGGAAGAGGATGAGGAGTACCCGCTGAAGATCAGGCAGGACTTGTACACCAGCAACATGGAGTATGGCATCAGTGACCACAAACCTGTCATCAGTGTCTTCACACTGGAGGTGAGAAAGTGGAACACAGTAAAGCATGTAGTTGGTTGGATTATATATTTAATGAAGGGTCAAATTCTTGTTGTGTTTTGAGAACAAATCCTACGAAAAGACTAAAACCAACAATAAACCAGCCTTTAGATAACATATTTTTGTGTGTATCTATAGGCTGATTTTATTCCTCTGTCCCACAGAGCTCCCTTGTCCAAAAACTATTAAACGTATCAATGAGCCACATTGTTGCTGGCTGACATGTTCCTTCATTGCGATGAATACAGGCTGTAGTTTATCTTAAGCAATTCACAATCCCCGACAAAAACACCATTTCTTATTTTTGAAAAACTTTCTATAAACTTTAGGGTTCAGGGCCACTTTTGTGGCCATTTGCTGCATGTCTTCCCCCTCTCTCCTCCCTTTCCCGTCTACAGCGGTCATGTCTATTAATTATAAAAAAAGATTCTGTGTCCATCCCATATTTTGTCCACCAGAGAGCACTGGCAAGCTGATTTCTCAAATATTTAATGTCTCATATGTATCTTGGTAAAAAAAGAAGAAGAAACAAACAAAACAAAGCCCCCCTTATTAATACTGTACTAATTCTATCTGTTGCGATTTGATTTTCCCAAATATCAGGGACTGCGAATGTCAAGTCCGTTCCCAAATCCTTCACTAGGTAAGGGCTGGTAGAAATAATAGAAAACTGGGGCCAAACCTACTAAATAAAATCCAAGTGGTAACCACAGGGCACTTGGAAAGCCCAGACCTAAAACCTAAACCATACCCTGTGCCTCAATGTTAATGAAAGTTCTTCCTTGGCCTATGCTACACCCTTCCATTAACTTTTGTCAAATGGTGGCCTGTAGTTTTTCAGGAATCCTGCTGACAAACCAACAAAGATAATAACAGGATGTATTCTTTTAAATATCTACAAATACATTGACATATTCATCTGTGTATCATGTACCTTCAAAAGGCAAGATGATTTAACATGTAGGTTTATTTCTCCACCTATCCAGCTGAGGAAGATGTACGAGACTCCTCTGGTGCGTCTGCAGGCAGAGGGCGACTGGAGCGCAGACATTGATGCAATGGTTCTGTACAGCCCTCTGCAGCCGTTCCCCTCCAGTACATGGGACTGGATCGGACTCTTTAAGGTCTTAACAACAACTGTTTACCATTGCCAATTTAAATGTGATATTTCAGTATGACAATCTTCAATGTGTGTATTTCATTCAGGTGGGATTCACCAGTGTGTCAGACTACATCACCTACACGTGGGTCAAAGACGACGAAGTGGCCTTCAATGAAGAAGTCATACAGGTAGTAATTTGTGCACCAATGTGTAAGACACACTATCTTAAGAAAAAGTATTAGAATAAAACCAACCGATGATATAATAAAAGATACATAAATAGAACAAAAGTCTCTTTGTTTTTGTAGGTGTATGTTAGTAAAGAGGAAATCCCTGTGCGGGGAGGAGAGTGTTTGCTGTGCTACTACAGTAATACTCTGGGGTGTATCATTGGAATCAGTGAACCATTCAAGGTAAGTATTAAGCACGTACTGTACTGTGTACCAAAAGTACTCCACAAATGTATGCAATGCATATGCAAATGCAATGTATTTTCTTATCCATCCTATTTGACAACTTAAAACTGATTTAATTGGTCAGAAGAAATGTTCCTGGGCATGTAAGTAAGCACCAGTGTGACCTGCTGCTCTCTCTCATAGGTCCATGAGTCCAAGGTAGCCACTGAGGAGGGCTTGGTGGCTGAGAAGATCAATGGACTTGACAAAACCATAGCGAGCGAAAACTTTTTGAACTGATCTATCAGTGTGGGATGATGTAAAATGGACCTGGATTGTTGTTGGATTGTTTCCTAACTTGTCACAAAAGGTGCTGATTAGGAAGTGTTTCCTGTTAATGCTGTTACACATGCCCACTGACTTCTCTAACATTGCCGGTGTGGCCATTAGTTACTTAAATTTCTCTTTTCTTCCACTGGTCTCTAGGGTCACATTTTTTCTCCATATGTTGACCAGAATGGAAGGTCTGACTGAAATCAAGCTAAGCAGAAGCTATGAGCAATCCGCTGTCTGACACTGGTGACACAACCAGCTTTGTGTCCCAGCTTAAAGCTTAATAAAATGACAAAGTTACTATACTATGTACAAGATTGCTGTATAAGATATGATGAAGTTATTTTATTGGATTTTATGTGTTTGGTTAATGAGGAATTTGGTTGCTAGGTTAGACATATTGATAAAACAGAAGGTGAAGTATGTTCTGTACAGGCCTGCTGCTTTGTGTGATCAGTCCTGTGTGTCAGTTGATGAAAGACTGTGTTAGAAAATCCAAATATTTGTCTCCATGTTTTAATGCTGGACTTCATGCTCTCAAGCTGGAACACTGAATATTTGAGTCTGGCTAGTTTGGAAGGGGAAAACACCCTAGCCAAACTTCACCGGACTGCCACAGTTATGTCAAGAAAAAGGGAATTGCAAAACTAACAAAGCTCATTGGCCATTTATTATTTTTACGTTAATTTGTTGTCATTTTACAGCAAAATGATAGCCTGGCTCTGCCCTCCTATGAACTTACGCTCAACTTTCATTTTCCTTCCTTCCTTTTCTCTGTACGACTGAAATGTATGAGAGTCTGGTGTGTGTGTGTGTGTGTGTGTGTGTCTCAGACTACTTATGGCTCATTTTCAGCTTGCAGTCCCATTAGCCCACCTGCACTTTTCAGTTGTTGAAACAATATTCATTCCCTTTCCATTCAAAACGGACGTCACAGCGGAATGGAGAAAGATGTGTTGCACTGTTTATTGCTAATGTATAAGTATTTATATGTTGTCTTGTTATAAGTGTGTAAATAAAGAATATAATTAATTTTTTTCTTCAAAAAACAATATGGTTTCAGCAAGTGCCTTTGAAATGATTGTGGCTTTATATTTAGCACACTGTACTATGCTCAGTTTTGGTACAATATGTGTCATTAATATTCATCAGATTATTTATAATAACATGGCGTGGTTTTCATTGCCTCTTGCTGATCCTCTTGATTATGAATATTGCTGTTCTAAACTTTCACCAACACAAAAATTGAATGTTGTTACTGGCTTGCTGGAACCAATTATATTAGCTAATTTATGTTGGTCTGGTTTTTTACTAAAAAGTGACCTATTTTCTGAAATAGTAATGAAATTTAATGTACTGTAACAAATTTCTAGCTTTGCAAATGAAAATAAATAACTTACTTAATTCTTTGTTATTACTATTCTATTCTCGTTCATACAATTTAATTGTATTCATTGTATCATTGTCATTAGGTGTATAATTCTAAAGTTTAATTCCATCAAAACAGTGAAACGTAACTGACGGCAATTCCAGGTAAACGGACCGTATCCACCCATAATGTTATTTGTTGCCATAGTCACCATTTGTTAAATTACATTTGACCTCAAGCGAGAGAACACATCAAAACAAGGTATGGTACTTTTGTTTTTTGCTGTAATGTGTTTTGGGATGAGATTATAACCATGGATCTAGAATTGGAATTTTATTATATGTTGTATCCTCTGCATGTGCATTTGCACATTTCCTCACTGTAGCCAACAAAATATATATAGCAAATATGAATGTCTACAACATTCAGGGATTACTCCCAATATTGCAGTTTTGGGATTATTTTGTAACTAGTTCCATGACCAACATACCTGTAAATATGTTTGTATTTGGCAAAAGGAACAACACAAAGTTATCAAGCATGCCAAGTTTACTTAGATACAGAGTATTATATTCGGAACCACTTCCTCTGTATGCACACTAACAAAGTAAAGGTGATTAAAACTAAAACAAATTTAAACATTAACTAATAATATGAACTACCGAAAGTACATTTTAACAGCACAAGTTCTTGTCTTTTATCCTTCATGAAACATTGATCAAAGCTGTGAAGCAGCTCATCCATTCCGAGGAGCTCCCTCTTTATTTCAAGTGAATGTGGATTTGGCACTTCACCTAAAAACACAGAAGAAGAAGGGGAAACCTCTTATAATAGGAACTATTTTTAACAATATAAATATGAAATGTGTGAGGCAGGAATGTTACCGCATGCCAACGTAGTGTGAGGAGGGGCAAGGCCAGATGACAGTGGGGGCAGGTGCTGATCTGGTCTGGGTCACCTCCATCACCCTGGGGACCTTTGCTGGGTCTGGTCTGGGTCACCTCCATCACCCTGGGGACCTTTGCTGGGTCTGTCTGACGGAAAGGTTGACTTATTGGTCCTGCTTAGCCAAGGAGTGGCACCCTGGCTGAAGAAATCATCCTCACTCTCGGCCTCTTCATCGTCCAACCTGGTTGCTGGAACACACTCCAGCTGGTTTGTTGGAGACAAAGATATTACTTCAATAACTGCTTGTTGAAAAATGCTGTACAGTGGATTTGGGCTTGAAGCGAGACTATGGGAGAAGTACGGAAGCCCTTATTGTTTTCTCAACTGTGTTAATGACTTATGAACATGTGAAAAAAAGGACGCCAGGATAAAGATACTTTTCTTTCCTTCATTCTGGAGAACATTCGAATCATGGACGAATACACTCATTTTGATAACATTGCAAGATGTTTTTAATGCTCTCCATAAAGTATGGTTAGCGTCAGGAATTGTTCCCATATTATATGAAATGCTTGAAAAGATTTATACCTCATGTTCCTCTATATCCTCAGCTGGAAATGTTGCCATACAGCTCCTACAAGTCACTGATATATTAGCTTTAAAAAATAGAAAACAGACATGGTCATAGTTAAAGAAAAAGATTTTGTAAGTTAATTGGTGTTTGTGCTGAAGCCTCAAACATCCCCTTACGCTTGTTTGGTGGCGGTTTGCTGGTAGTTTGAGGAGGACTTGTGCCATTGTTAGTAACTGAGCAGGTCAAGTCGTGCTTGGGCTGGTCCCTCAGGGTGACATAGCGGCCGCACTCCCTGCAGAGTTCAGTGCGACTACCACAGACCAGACAATGTTCAGCCAGCTCCTTCCACGGCAGCTCCAACTCGCAGAACTGACAGCTCTGCAGACGCTCCACACACTCATCAGACTGGGAGACGGAGCAGAGAAGAGTCACACTGATAAATAGGAGGTTAACCTTTACTACAGATCTGATGTCAGACAGTGTTACTCTTTTTGGAGGCTCTCCTTTTCTTGAATAAGTGTTGGTTTTGTTTTGATTGTTGTTTGTAGTTTAATTAGTAGCTTACTGTTTTATTATTCAATTCCCCTTTGTGTCAAACATAGTCTGATCAGCCAGTATAATGGTTCCCTTGTTAGGTCAGGGCAGTTGTATGTTAGTTTGCTCTGTTAAGTACTTTAGTTACATTGACCTCTTTTATGGGCCCTGAACTTATCTTTGCTTTTGTTGTTTAATAATTCTTGCTATTTTTGGGTAAATACAACTTTTTGGAACTTAATTGTGACTCTAAATGCCTTATTGCTTTGTTTCTCACAGTTGGCATGAAAGTGGAAATGAAATGATGAACTTCCTCCAGAATAATTATCAATCCTTAAAACCCCTCATAAGAGAACCATTTTTAAAAAACGTATGTTTAAAACCGAAGCAACAGTGACCTTCTCTACATATCCTAACTTTTAGTCCCTAGTGTGTCTCACTGGATCCAACATTTCCAATAATACAACAAGATCATTAGAGATGTGTCCTATACTGTACAATACTATACTATACAGTAGCTCATGTCCAGGCAAATAGCAGCAACAATACTACTGGACTTACCTCATGATCCGATAGGTGACAACGTTCCATCTTCTGGTTACACTTGAGGCATCTCACCTGCAAACAAACAGAGTTGGTAATCTACAGAACATGCACCAGTGTGTGTGTGCGTGTATGTATGTGTGTGTGTGTGTGTACCTGTACGTGCTGTTCCTCTCTGTGTTGGGTCAGCTGCTCTCTGGGAACTGGTTCATCACAGTCAGGACAGAGACATAAGAAGCGGCTGCAGTGTGTTTCATGTAGAGCAAAGTTGGCCTTTGCGACCTCTTTGTGGCTTAAAGAGAAAAGAGGCTCATATTCTGTCTGTCATGACAAGGTATAAAAAGGTATAGAAAGGCTATTGTATCCTTAAGGGTTTATTTATTATTCTGATATATCTAGATTCAATCCCCATCCCCACCCCCATAATCTTCAAACAGTTCCTTATGGTTACTGGCTGATATGAGTGTAGCCTATATACATTTTTTTCAGTTTTGCTCCACTCTATGCCACTCTATAGTCGATTAATCTGTTGAATATTTTCTCGATTTATCGATTAGTTGTTTGGTTTTTAAAATGTTAGAAAATAGTAAAAAAAATGTGGATCAGTGTTTCCCAAAGCCCAAGATGACGTCCTCAAATGTCTTGTTTTGTCCACAACACAAAGATATTTAGTTTACTGTCACAGTAGATTGAAGAAACTATAGACAATATTCACATTTAAGAAGCGGTAACCAAAGAATGTTTACTTTTGTCTTAAAACATTACTCAAACCGACTAATCGGTTATCAAAATAGTCGATTTAATCGATTAATCTTTGCAGCTCTATTGTCAATTTTTATTTCAACTGGATTATTTACACCAAGAACTACGCATGTGCAAAGTTAAGTTGTTTTTTAAGTCCACAATTATTATTATTGTTATTATTATTATTATTAATAACAATAATTGTTGTAATATATACAAGTTGTTATATTATGCATTGACTGTGAAATTCACGGCTGACTCACTGATTGTTATTGGTTGTTATTGGATTTAAAAGCAGAATCAGTTGACACTAGTAATTTAAACACTTTTAAGAAGAATATCAACAAGAGGTGTCCCTTTGATAAATTATTTTTCATTTTCAAAACAAAAGTCACAAAAGTGAACGGTTTGTACCCATTGTACTATGAAATGTAGTCATGCTGCTGTCATGTGTCTACTGTTCATGTTCCCTGTTTCCAAAACCTGTAGCCTACAGTACGCCTAATACAGAAAGTGAAAGGCAAACTAGGTATTCTCCTCGGGCTGTAGCTAACCTCCAGGGTACTTCTTTCTAATGAAATCACTTTGTGGAAAACTCCATTAACACAATTTACAAGTTCATATAGCCTTGACATCAGATGTTCACAATATGCTACAATGAATGTGAGTTCGGATTTCCAATTTCTTACAAATATCGGTTCATGGCATTCAATTCAATTCAATTCAATTTAATTTAATTTATATAGCGCCAAATCACAACAACAGTTATCTCACAGCGCTTTTCATAAAAGAGCAGGTCTAGACCGTAGGCTCCTCTGTGATGTTATTTACAGAAACCCAAGCAGGACTCTCTCCCACTGCTCACTGCCCGTGAGGTGTTTGTTGGAATACAGTCGTCCAAATCATATGACATAAATAGTATTCATATAATTCGACTAGAACTAGAAGTAAATTCTCACCACTGGCCGCAGGTGCGTGTTTCCTCTTTGTTATCCATCAAAAAAAATCCTTGAATAATTATCCACTGACAGCTAAACTTTCATGACTTGACACATAGGTCTCAATTCTGCAGAACCAAAAGCGAAACCGTGGTTTCATTATTCGCGCATCTGCCACATGATGGCGCCAAAGGTCTAATGTGACTGCTGCGATTGTGTCAGTTCAATTTACTGTAATTAAGGTTGATTGTGACTGCAGCACAGAATCATATCTGTAGAGATATCACATCGTGTAATTAGTGTTTCTCTCAATATCTCAATATTCTGACTAAATTCGGAACATAATTAAGATGAAGTGGGTAGTCTCTTGAACTTAAATTGTGATATTGCAAATAACCTATTATCCTTGGGTTTGAGCTATATTATAAGATGATCATAATACTTTTAATAACCCCTGTAGACATGACAGCACGGGGGGAAAGCTCAATTAAGGAGTTAATTAATTACCATACTTAGTACTAGCCTGCTACTTTTGATGGGCTCAGTGAGATGGAGAACAAGAAGAGGATGAATCAATGTTGGAGAAAAGGTCAGTGGTGCGTTAGTATTCCACTATTTTTCTTGGCAAGACTCAAGATGGTTGAGTTAGTGAATGGAGCTGTTTATATTGTCTACCTCATCGATTCAAATGAATATAATTAGCAAAAACTTCAAATCCAAACAAGTGATAGGTTAGGCTACTTTCTCACACCTTTACCTGCACAACTTAGATCAACTCCAATTTATCTTCATCTTTAACTTGGGTATCGCAGAAAAAAGGACTTTTCATCAGTATTTACATGTTCATTATAATGCCACATCCTGTTATATCCAGTAATTATAGTATTTTCCATCATAAACTAACATAGAAAGGCCTATTTTGCCCATATACTTAATAATATTATATTATTAGTATTATTAATACTAAAACTAATAATAAATATTATACAGTTTATGAGTCCACCTTAAAACCCTCTGAGACCTAAGGCCATTTTTACAGTGTATTGTCCGTCTGGATTTATTTCAACCCTGTTGTCTACAGTCAAGATATGAACATCATTTTTTTCAGGACAAACTGGGTTAGTAGAATATTTGGGTTGCAGTGAGGTCACTTGCATGTTAAAAATGGTTGTAGGACCTTAAAGACAAATAAATAAATAAAATGGAACATGAATCTTCCAGATATGTATTGATACCACAGACAGATAAGTAATAAATAAGCCATTTTCCTTTCTAAAATACTTCTCATACATCTTGGGAGTCACACTGTGAATAAATAATCATTATAACTTATACAGTTGACAAAATACATACATTTTTTCAAAGAAAATCAAGACGCTTTTTCTCTCATGACATTTACTTAAGCCAATAATAACATAATAATGTCATATTTATTGATATTACACCCACAGCAATGCTACACAAGCAAATGTGTGTCAAAAATGTGCACCTATTGGCCTTCCATACAGCCTATTGGCCTTTTTGTACACTTTGTCCTTCCATACAAGAGGGTGACGTCTTCTCCCATATATGGGCATGCTGGTGCCTCTATTTCCGTAAACAGACACAGAGGAGAGACGGAGCCGCGAGCTAGCGGCAGAAATGAGCCAAAACGATGAATTATGGACATAAAGTGGATCAAGTAGAGGCTAGAAGGACCCGGAAAAGACCTCCGTAACCGCTAACTCGTCAGGTTTTAGACGCAACTTTTGGTGAGTCGATAGCTGTTATGGTTACTAAATTATTAAACTATGAATCAGAGGTGCTGTTTTTACGCGTGGGCGAGTGTCTCGGTCACAGAGGTTAGTCAAGTGTTGGTTGTGATATTTCCGATAGTTGTGAATGCAGCAAAAAAAAAGAAAAAGAAAAAAAATTGGAGGAAGGACGCGTCACTATGGAGACAGATGCCGGAAGTAGCGACTGTTATGGTGAGCTCTATTGTGTCTATGGGTCTTAATTTGACTATAAATCAGAATGAAGTGAAAAAAACAACAACTTGTGAGAGTATTTAGCGTGGCGCTTTATAGTAGTGAAGTTTTATTTAGCTCGTGTCGTGTTGCTTTAGTCTCGTGCAAGAGAGTTGAAACACACTGCTGCACTGGTTTCTTTGCGCGCCTTACTTTTTATTCAAAGTAAAAATGTACCGGAAAACTATCGACGTGTCAGCTATATTTCGGGTCTTAACGTTAACTTCAATTTGACGACATTTAGCTACTGTATCCGCAGTGGTTTATAAGTTGTTCTGGCAGACAAAACCGAACTTGTTTACGCAACAAATGCCAACTGTGGTAAAGTTGGTTTTATATTGGACGTTGGATATTCGAGTCGACACATTTGAAAGATCGATTATGCAGCATCCGTCCATGTCAAAACACTTTTGGTGAACTCAGCTGACTCCCCTATGCATTGCACAAAGCTTGTTTAAAAATCCTTTGATTTTATAGAATTTTTATCATGTTAACAAATGCTTTAAATATATAATATAGCTTGATTCAACATATAATAAGTAGAATTCCTTTATGCAGCCACATGGATCTTAGGCCTTTAAATAAAAAACAAACTGATTAACACAGAAAGATATCCTTCATATGGCACAAGGCCTCTTTTGGCAGATAAACCACTTTTTGTTACAAATATTAGTTGACTGAATAAATCAAAATAATTTATTTTTCTGAGTCTGTTACACAAAGCGGCAGCTTGTTCTCAGAATATGTTCATTTTAATAACATTAAATTTCAAGTAACAGTGGGTAGGTAAGTAGCTGTGGTTAACCAAGTTGCTGAATAGATCTTGTGCTTTCTTGCTATTTTATTTTAAAAGTTAAGTTGGTAATTCTTCTTAAATAGTTTAGTTAACAATACAGCTGATGATTTAAATTTTTTTTTTTTTTAATGATCCCCTAATTTATCTTAATCTGGTTGTATACTTGTCTTTATCCCTTAAACCGGAACATTACTCAGTGCATAAACTGTTTTGATACACATTCTAATGACATACTTATGTCTTAAAAACATAAGTGGTCTTAAAAAATAGTAATATATTCAAACTGGAGGACAGTTTCAGGAATTTCTTTATGTATTTATTAAATACCCCCATGAAACCTTGAACAAGACATGAAGTTGCAAATTAAGTTGCAAAATTTGAACACATCATTAAAGACAACTCCCACCCTGGCTCTGATCTGTTTGACCTGTTGCCCTCAGGAAAGCGCTACAGGTGCATCAGTGCAATTTTTAAAATGTCTTCAAAGATGTGACCAATTTGCCATGAGTAAGACCACAATAAAATAGTTGCATTTGAAAATATTTTTGTTTGTTAATATCACTATAACGTTACGCTGGAACGTATGTATAAGTGGTGTGTTTTGCTGTAATTTGGTTTAGCTCTATGCATGACGTTATGTTAGGCGTAGGCCACTGTAGAATGAGGCAATAAATATTTAAACACTTCTGTTTTGCCATTTATCTCAATAAAGACCTTTTATCATTTTCCAGGAAGTTTGAAAAGTAATCATGGCTAGGGTTTAGGAGTGGGCACCTACAAGGGCTGTCTGACCTCACCCACCCCCACCGGCAACCAGGAATGTCCCGGTCAGCCGTCCTGGCCCTTAATGTTGGGGCCCAGGCCCCAGAGGCTCTTTCCCTACTGCACCAGCGCCTGTTGTTGGCTGAGGAGGAGGCTGACGCTCTTATTCAAGACATGGGGGCTCTGGGGGTTTCCAGGGACCAAATCTTGGGATCTGCACAGAGAATAGATGCTACTCAGCACCCTGTAAGTCCTCTGAAGATGCGTCAGGTCCTTGGGGATGAAGGCATGCTGTGGCAACAGTGTGATTCTTTAGTGAGCCGGGTGTGTCGCATGGAAAGTCTGCTACAGACCCTCAAACTGACCATCTTCCGCCTAGAGACAGAGAGAGAGCTGGATCCCTCTCACACAGGTAATAACTGATATGTAATATAAAAACATTACTAATTGTATTGGTACAGTGGCAGCTACAATCAGGATCCAGCTATGCAGTGGAATATAAACAAAAACAAAGATGGGGGATATTTTATTTTTAAAGGTTATCTTTTTGGTAATTTTTAGGCCTTTTTTGGCCTAAGACATGAAAGGGGAAAGAAACGGGGAATGACATGCAGCAAAGGGACGCAGATCCGAGTCAAACCCGTGCCCGCTGGGTCGAGGAGCAAACCTTGATATATGTGCGCCTGCTCTACCAACTGAGCCAACCTGGCAACAAGATGGGGGATACTCAAACATTAAACGTAAACTTAAACACAATTAGGGCCGATATCGCTACCGATACCAATACTGTGATTTTGATACAGATTCTTAAACAATACTTTTTTTGAAACCAATTTAATACAACAACAGAGATTACAACACTAAACATTGTGGCACAAATCCCTTTATTTATTTTTCTACGCCTTCTCTGTGCGTAGCGTCGAGTTTTTGCTGCCTGCCTCTGCAACGTGTAACGTTAGACAGCCAATCACAAACATTATTAGATCTTGGTAGAGCTGCATACTTATTGGCTCACTGGCACTGACGAGTTTGAGGTATTGACATTGGGTATTGAATGACTAGGCATTTTTTGATTGTCGATACTTTAGAGGCAATTTGGTCAGTGCCTAAAAAGTATTGAATTCGGTACCTTGCCCTAAACACAATAAATAAAATAACAATATATCACTAGAATTACATATATTTAGTAGAAATACCAAAAATTGTGTGGAAAACATGTTTGAGAGATGTGGGTATGTTTTTATTACGTTATTTTCTGTCGGCTAATGTTCCTGGTGCAGCTGGTCTGAAGCAGCAGCTGGCAGCGCTGCAGCAGGAGAGTCAGGAGGACTACGAGGCCTCCAGGAGGGAGGTGATGAAGCTCAGGGACCGACTTCAGCAGGCTTACAAGGAAAGAGACGAGGCTCGCAGAGAGGTGCAGATGCTGGGGGAGACCGTGGAGGTAGCTACTGCCACCAAGGTGATACTGTAATTCCTCTTGGGTCTTATTTTTGTACACTACTCACCATTTTCATTTTAGAGATGACTTTATACATCAAGATGGAATACTACTTGTAATTATCACCTTTTGTTTTTATTTCCAATTATATGATTGATGTCTCACTCCCTGTGGGTCCCTTTTTCTTCATAATAATGCTGTTGTGTAAAAGGTTGTGAAAGAAATGATGGCCAAAACTATACATGAGTCAATGGATTGGTTTGCCTCTACTGTGTTTGGAACACAACTTAATTAGTGAGCTTTAGACGTGATGGTAGGCTAATTTTTAACCTTTTGTTGTTTAGACAGAGCCAGGTTAGCTTTTCCCTCCCGTTTTCCTGTCACACTTGAATAAAACTAATTCTGACTCAAGTATTTCTTTAACCATTTGATGGATGATGGAGCTGTGGACAGCATTTTAAGGCACAAAAATGCAACTCATTTTGCAAACATTCTTGGCTCAGCTTGTCTTTTTAACTTCATTGTTTGTTGTGGTGTCATGATGTACATATAGTGGGACTCAAATTTTCAAAAACGTTTTAGTTTTTGAAAATTTGAGTATATAAAACAAAATATCTAAATTTAGCTATTGCTATTTTTAAAAAAAAACAGATGGGATAATGGATGAAAAAAGGATGAAAAGGGATTCTTTTTTAAATGTTAGTTTCTCCAGTTTTTTTCTTGAGAGAGTTTAGTGCAGAAAATACAAGTGGGACATACATTCTGTCTAAAAATATATATATATTTTTTTATTCTGTCTAAAAATATTTTTAAACAGAAAAAAACAATGTGCTTTGTCATTGTGATTATTACAATTTGTCTTTTCCTCCAGATGGATGTGGCTTTGGCTGCCAAGGAGCTGAAGATTGTCAAATTAGAGATGGGTCAAAAACTGGTAGAGGTGAGTTGCTAAATATTTTCATTTATTTTGGCCCTTTTATCCCCAATCCCCCACTGACAAACCTTTATATTATAAGTCCTGAATAACTGAAAATAAACCATCTCAACGAAACGTCCCTCTGGTCAGATGAAAGAGCAGATGAGACAGGAGTCGGCCCAATCTGATGAAGCCATGATATCTCACAGCGGGCTTCTCCAGCGTGTTGAAGAGATGGAGAGAGTGGTGGTGATGGAGAGGAGACAGGTACATTGTAAGAGAGCCCACAGAGTAATTAGAATGTGTAAACAGCAGCTGACATGTTGTCTTCCTTTGGCCCCCCCAGGCTCTGCTGCTACGGTCGGATTGCCAGGTCTTGCAAGTGCAGGTCCAGACCAGCCGGCAGCAACTGGAAGAAGAGAGACAGAGGCAGGCAGCTGGAGGAACACTGTCAGGAACTCAAAGAACAGACAGGTTAGGAGTGTCAAGGGATACAAAACTAATCTGCTGTTGCTGTGCTACAACCATCACAGAATGTTGCTGTAAGGCTTTCCAGGAAAAGAAAGGTTACAAATTACAGTATATGTTACTAGCTGTCAGGTAGCTGTCAATGTAGAGTAGATTCTCTATTCTTTTGGTAACCTACAGCGTATTGCGTGGTCAGGTTAGTTGTTCTAAGCTCCACTCTGATAGCTGTAGAAATACACCACATCAACCTGAATCATAACGTGGGCTAAGGCTAGGCTAGAAAACAGTGAGAAATGCCTATCACAATTTCTCAGAGCCATCTTCAACATTGCTTGTTATGTCCGAACAACTGCTAAACAACAACTGTCCAAAACTCAAAGATTTTGAATTTACAATAAAATAGGACAGAGAGGAGCAGAAAAGTCTTACATTTGACAGTCTGGAACTAGAGGATATTTGGCATTTATATTGGAAAGAATTACTTAAAGAATTGATTAGTTTTCTGACAACTCATTGATTAATGGATGTTGAATTGCATTTTTCTGTTTAATTTTCACAGCAATGAAGGACTCCCTTGTGTCTGAGCTGAAAACTGAACTGAAAGTAAGTCGACAGAGACAAATTCTTCAGTAAAGTGTCATCTGTTAAATCTGTATTTCTGTTGGTGAATATTGTATGTGTGTGATGTTAAGTAGTGCTACTGGACTCCAGAATCTACAATGCTGGTGTAAATCTAAGCACTTCTTAGGAGTTTCGACCACTGCATTTCAGCACCTCTCTGATATACATACACACACACAATAAACAGACCCTAAATAAGCAGATGCAGCTTAGCAGCTTTCCTCTTCCTCCACTCTGTCTTTCAGTCTGAGAGGAGTCGTGTGGTCAAGCAACTGCAAGAGCGAGACCTGCAGATGGAGGCAGCCAGATGCCTGCAGCTGGAGCTGTGAGTTTCATTTTTTTAAGTTGTTGTTTAGTTTGAACAACAGAGGGTGCAGCTTTACTGATTTTTTGCTTTGCATTACTGAGTTTTGGTTTGCTCTTCTTGGACAATTCTTGTTCCCAGCCATGTCTGTCCTAAAATTGGAAAAAATAGTTTTTTTCCCCAAAGAAATCAAAAAGCGATTAAAAGAAAATATGACATTGTTTGGTAACACTTTACTTGACATTATCGACATAACCGTGACATGACACTGTCATTCGGTTTTCGTCATGACAAGTTGACATTGTTTGGGTTGTCTTGATTATGACAACTTGACTTTAATCAAAGTGACATTACCAGAAGTTGTTTTTGTCATGACAAGTTGACATTAAATTAGTTTGGGATGTCTTTGTTATGACAACTTGACATTAACCAGGATGACATTGCGAGAGGATGTCTTTGTCATGACAACTTGACATAAACAGAAAATCCACCTATTCATGTCATGTTGACATGATTATTATAATTAGATGTGCAAGATTAGAGACCAATTCTAGCACTTGGTCAGATAGATGTGTGACAGGATATTTCACAAAACTTGCTGTCATAATACTATTATGGTTGCAGTTATTGTTTTCAGATCATACATTTTTTTGGAATTTTAATTATTTTGATACAATAAAGTAAATTGTTATTGCTTAATAAATAATGTAATCAACAATAAATATTTGCATGAATTATTTGATGAAACAACCTCCCAGCCAAACTGAACTGCAGCAAATTGTGCCATACATGACACCACATACATCTGTCTCTCTCTCCTATTTCTCTCGATTCCATCCATCCGTCTCATAAGAGATGAGTGTTAGTTTTTTTTTTGTTAACATTAAAAGGGTTAGACAGGGCTAGACAGATATATTGGTTTGCAAAGTCTGAGACTGATATTTGGCATTTTTCCTTTTATTAAAAAATCACAGTCAGTCTTTGTTATCCATCTCTGATATGAATCAGGTTTTTTTCAGTTTTTCATTATTTAATGAAACCTGTCTCACTGTGCTGTGAACCCAACCACCTAAAACAATGGTAGGCTATACGTTTGGCATTCAGTGAAGAGATTCACTATTTGATGGTCTAACACTGCTGCTAGTGATGTATTTTGGTAAAAATTGAAAAAAAAAAGAAATTGAGAGAACTGTATTAAGTTTTTGAAAGTACCTTTTTAGATTAAACAAATCTGTCTTTCTTCAGAGAGAAGCTTGAAGGTGAACATGCACAGCTCATACAGAGGTGCTCCATTGCACAAGAGACAGCAGTCACCCAGAGGGAACTATTGGAGCAAACCATTGAGAGTCTACGGGGGGAGATGAACACTGCCAAAAAAGAGGAGGCGGCAATGAGGAAAGACCAGGGTGGTTTAAAACTTAAGGTACAGTATATAAACCCATAAAACTAGATTGGCAGTTCTTTATAAGAAGATTATATTATTATGTGTAGCTCTCACAGACTTTTACTTCTTATAGGAAACACATCTCGGAATATCTATATTTCCTTTTTTACAGAAACATTAGTTTAACCTTAGCGCATGCTTTGGTCAAGTGTATTTACAAATAAAAACACTTGTCCTTACAGTGAGCAGTTACATCACTCGTCTTGTGCTGTAGATCAGTGAGCTGGAGGCCTTGCAGGGGGTCTGTGGTCCTGCAGGAGCTGTTGCAAGTCAAACCCTTGAAAGCATCCTGGCCTCCCATACCAGCCCCCAACTCAACAGAAGGAACTGGCAGCAGAAGCTGGGGTGTCGAGAGCAGGAGCTGGCCACACTCAAGATTGACAGGTCAGAGCTGAATGGGGTTTACAAACATATGGCATGGCAAAATTAAAGTATGTACAGTGTGTGCATATCTAGATCATATAAGCTATGTAACAGGGGATGTTGCTTTCCTCTGTACCAGGCTGCAGGCTCAGAGAGAAATCTGTAAACACCAAGAAGAGGTGGAGAAACTCCAGCGACTCCTGACATCTGCTCACTCCAAGAACAACAAAGCTGTAAGAACACACTGTTTCTTTAATGAAACCACTTATACACACATTGGTATGATTGGTGGAGACTGAATGATATATTTATTTGGAATGATCTTAAAAGAATATATATATGACTAACCCATTGCGTAGACAGAATGCCAGCTTGTGTCCTTTTTCCGTTTATTAGAAAATGGTTAGCTGAATATTCAACTGGATTGTTAGTTAACTGTACATTAAAGATCAGCCCCCCACCCAAATTAGCAATTCTGTCTAAATGGTGAAGTAGTGAAAATAGTTGGAAAAGTGGGAATGGTTTTAATTAGTATGAATTTGTATGTTTGATGTTTATGTTTTATCTGAGTGTTTATATGTTCACTTTTATAATGATGTTATTGTGAGGTGAATCTCCATTTCTGTGCTCTGTACCTGTGTATCACCTCGTGATAGTTTGAATGCTTCATGTCTGTACTTGTAACATTGGAAATGGCTACAGCTAAAACTGTTGCACATTGTATGTTTATAGCTGCTGTGTTTAGTCAAGTTTTTGATAATATATCGACCACTGATAATTAATATAATATTAATAATAATAATAATATTAGCTCTGTAATCACTGCCATAATTTTACTTCAGCTCATATTAACATTCTTTATTATATTTGCTATTTATTTCTTGTAGACAACAAACACAAACACAAATAAACAGCAATGCAAAATAAAGCTATGTTAACCATATATTGTTCTCTGGAGCCATATCTGCTGCCTCAACCAGTTAAATTGTGGTAGGAAAAAAAATTTGATAAAATAGTCATAGTATTGTTTGTCGAAATCAAGCAGGTAAAAAAAAAAAGATAAAAATGTAACAGTATACTTTGTCAAAAAAAGTCATAGTATAGTATGTTGGAAAAGTAATAAAAAAGTCATAGTATAGTATGTCAAAAAAAGTAATAAAAACGTCATAGTATGTTGAAAAAAGTAATAAAAATGTCATACAGATAAAAAGGGGCATAGTATACCATGACGAAAAAAGTGATAAAAAAATATTTGTATAGTATATCAAAACAATCATGGTATAGTTTGACAAAAAAGTGATTAAAACTCATAGTGTAGCATGTTGAAAATGGTGCTGCCCCTCGAGTTGGGCCATTTTTATTACTCATTGCGTGACCCTTAATCTTTTGGACTTAGGTCTGGATTTCCAGGCTATTCTGCAATAGTAACTGAACAACTGATATTAGTGATCAAAAGATGTGATCTTTAAGATGCATTATACACCGAAAATATGATATAGAAATCATTCTCTTTCAGTCTACCTTTAATAATGTTTGTATGATTAAAACTGTGTATATACTGTGTGTGTGTGTGTGTGTGTGTGTGTGTGTGTGTGTGTGTGTGTGTGTGTGTGTGTGTGTGTGTGTGTGTGTGTGTGTGTGTGTGTGCGCGTGCACACAATCCCTTCCAACTCCTGCAGAAGGCCTCGGATACAGCCAAAGTAGACAACAAGAGGCTGGCTCAGAGTTTGGAGCAGGCTGTGTTGACCAACAGCAGTTTACACAGCAAACTGGAGCAGGCCAGAGACCAGCACCAGGCTGCCATCACACTGAGGTGACATGACATGTGTAGGTGAACATGTATGCCTAAACAAGACATCTTATATGGCATGTATTACTGATATGTTTGCTTGCTGTCGCCATATATTGCAGAGATGAGGAGTTGCGCGAGGCTCGGACAAAGATTAGTCATTTGTCAGAAGAGCTGGGCGCTATAAAGCAACAAACAAGGGAAGATTATGACTCTTCTGTGAAGACACTGCATCGAGAAATCTCCAAAGTACCAAATGGCAGAAATATTTCATTCTGTTGTATTCATTTTTTATTAAAGAAAATAATTATTGTGATTTCAGCAATAAATTCTGTGCAGGCACACAATACTCCACAATAAATGATGACATCTTGTGAAATCCCTGATTAAACGGTATCCCAGCCTCAAACGGGTGTTGAAGGACCTCCAAATAGGACATGAGAGTAAAAGTCGGAAGCAGCCAAAACAATTCTAAGCTGTTAAGAGATTTACTGAAGTGTGTAAATATGTATGGATATGCATAATCCTTATTGAAAACCTGTCTGACTATGCTGTTTGCCCTTGATGCCGTGTACAGAACAGTAAAGGCTGCCTAGCTTCATCACGAGACCCTTTGTTTAGCCCATACGAACATTCTCATCATTAATTAGCAACTGATTCAAAGTGATACTGATTCAACAAATCATACTAGCACCCTTTTTGCGATCCTGTGCGTCAGGGTTACCCTCTTTATGTGAACTCTGTTTTTGTGAACTTTCCCTGTCTATAGCTAAAAATGACAGTTAAAGACTCGTCCAGTGGGTCAAGTCACCTGTCCAGAGCCAATCAGGAGCTCCGCCGACGGGTGTCTGAGCTTGAGTGGCTGGTGTCCAAACAGAAAGCTTGTATAAGAGAGCAGAGGAGCCAGCTGAGGCAGCAGCAGGACAACTCTCAGAAAGTTGAGGTAATGTTACACCCTGCACACAATAATAAGAAAGTTGTAAAAGAAGTAGACCTTAGAAGAACCTTCATTAAATGTTGCGTTATGATAAACATCTGACGATGTCACCTGGAATGTGTGGTTTAGTGAAGACTTTCAGTGTCCCATAATGATCAAAATGTAGTTTTATTCGTCCCCAACCTGACATTACAATTCTGGATGAGACACACTGACGGCTATTAATTTGTTTTTAATTAGATTGGAGCTATTGAATATTGGCCCAACATAACAGCTTTTTATAGGAATCATTTAGAAACTTGATTATGATATTGGAGCTTGTATTGTCCTTTTAAAAAGTCTCCCTTGTTAGATCCTAGTGCAGGGATAGGAGAGAAGGTTGGGACCATGTTTGGGGCAAGGACAGGTACATGCAATACACAATAGATGTATCTTAAGCTTTACTCAATTTATTGCCAGAGATGTTTGTTTAAAACAGTGAGCCTGTATAAATATTCATTCTTCTGTGTCAACAGAGGATTGAGGAGAGAATCAGGAATCTGCACGAGAAAGAACAGGCTGACATCAAGCCCCACAAAGTTAGAATGGACTCCCAGAAGGTACCATATTTTCCTACCTTCAGCTTTTTATTAATATTGTTTAGTCAACAGGTTTGTCACTGATGCACACTTTTAGTTAAATGTTTGTCACTTTTGATGCCTTATATTAAATGTAGGATGTCTTCAGTTGCATAACATAGCTATTGTGTTATCACTGGAATACTCAAATTGATCACTCATGCTCAAAATTAATAATATATTCTAATAGTTTTTTTTTAGAAAATGGCTTTTGAGTCACATTTCAGTTCTGATTTATTTCAGATCTAGGATTTAATTTATAAAATGCATAGTGTTAAATACATTTCAAGACTATAAATTAAAAACCTCATTGTCAACAAGCTAAAAAAAAACAACCTCTTTACTTTCTATCGAGCTGACATTTTGGTTTTTGCACGTAAAAAAACAATAACAAAGCTTTAAAATGATGAGAATGAGAAGATATTGTACTTCACCACTGAAAATTGATCTTAGTTGAAAGAGGTCTATAGAGCTGTATGGAAAAAGACTCCTGTGGTATATATACAGATATACAGATATGCATCAGGTTTACAGTTGTTACTTTACATTCAGACAGATCAAAATGATTCAGAAATGGATAGAATTCACACAAATCCCATCATCTTGTGCCTGTTTGGTCAGTCAAATGCTTGGTGCATACTACACCACGGGACAGTCCAGTATAATTTGTTTTCCAAGGAGATTCCAGGAGAATTCCCGGACACTGACAACTGTAATATATCTCCTTAATTAACCATTCATCCTGAGGGGTGTTTCATAAGGTGGCTCAGAAAAGCAGAGTGTATTGTGAAAAGCAGGGCATTTAATGAGACTTAAGAAAGCCTAGTTTCGGAGTGGCACCAAAACCCAAAACAGTTGGCGAGTGGAAAATACGAGCCAAAGTCATGTAGTGTGAACTAGCCATTAATTGCAACACATTTTAAAGCACATACATTTCCTGAAATAGTGTGCAGACCCTTTAAACCAAAAAAAGGTATGATGTCAGATTTTAAATACACAGCTGTAAAGAGGCTCCTTCAGGGAGAATCTTTGGAAAAAACAGGGTTCCAGTCTGGCAGATTGATTAGAACCAGTTTAACTGGTAATGTCGTATTGATGAACCACCCCTCTGGTTTGTACAACTTTGTTGAGGTTGCATTGTAAATGTGTTGTTTGATTCCTGGGTGCTGTAGGTTTTACGCAAACGGGAGGCAGAGTGGGAGAGGTGGACTTCTACCATCCAACGCTGGGAGGCTAAGAGAGAGCTGGCTCATATCACTGCAGGATCCAAGCCTGTGAGGACACAGCTGACAACACAATCACACTGACAGATAATAACCCACATATCTCACACAAACACACACCTGCCCATAGACTAAAGCAACATGACAGTGATCCTTTGTATTTATTCAAACATTAAACGATGACCAACAAAGAGGAAGAGATAGCAGCCATGTGCGAAATAGCAGCTTTAGAGTCAGACGTGTGTGTGTGTGTGTGTGATGTCCTCCATCTATATCGATCCAAATGTAATGGTCAGGAGGGAAACATGCACTCTCATCAAAACAACCATAACCATATGTACAACCATAACATCTGTTATACTTCTTCACTTTACAAAGATTCTTATTTTTTGTTTATACAAAAGTAATTATTTTTAAATAACACTGCGTACAAATGTATGATTCTCCATCTACCATAGTTTGCACTTCTTATGTACAGAGTGTTGGCTTGTTATTTGCTGAGTTAACTGTAAATATACTGTATAATGGGACCTCACACTCTCCCTCTCACTTGAATCCCAGTTTGTATAAGATCATTTAGAGTTCATCAAGAAAGACAGAGATGTGAATAGTCCAATAGCAGAGTTGTAGGAGGGGTTGCCCGTGCTGTGGATTCCAATAAAGAATCATAATTTTCTTCTTTTTTCATCCAATGTTTGATAAGTACAGTATACCAGCTCCTTTGTGATTGTACCGCAGGCTGAAGAGATGAATGTAGATATAGACGCAAAGATCCTCCATTTGGCGCTTTGCTACAAATCCTGAGAAAAACATCCACCATAAGTCCACCTTGTTTTTAAAAAACAATGTTGACAAATCTTAAAAACGTACAAACACTCACAGTAACAAGACCAATGCAGGCAAACAATTACAACAGTCATGACGGTTGAACAGTGACCATTGATCTCTGCAGCCACAAGAGCGTAGCATTACGAGACAAATCAAACTCCAATACCAAATTGAAAACAACACCAGCATGTTGGCAGGCACAAGGATGCTACTGATCTCAGTTCATTTTAAATTGGTCTTTGTTTGGTTTACATCAGGTACTGAAATCCCTGTTGCTGCCAATCTGTAATATTCTGATATGCTAAAGTTTTTCTACTCGATGCTACAAAGAGAAACAATTGAGGAAACTGTTGCTTAATTAAAAAAGCAAATAGCTTATGACGTCTACACATCATGTACGTGATACATCTGCTAAAATAGAAAAATAGATGATTTTAAAAGTAAATTTTAACATTGAAAAATATATTTAATCAAATGATATATATGTACATGATCAATGGCTATGTGACAAATGCTTTAGTTTGGTTAGTACAGACAATGGACAGTTGATAAACTTCCTAAATGAAGACATGTGAACTGATAATGTTTAAAAGATACATTTCATTCCTGTATCCTTTATAGGCAAGAATAGGCTTGATGCACTCTGTATCATCCTGTTGGTTGTCTGATAAATATGTGATGTAGGACAGGTTGTGTGTGTGGGCCGCAAAGATAAAGTTCATCAAAAGGGCAACAGGCAGATGGGGAGTTCACCATACGGAGCATTTGTCCACCGGATTCATCGGGGAACTCTTTGGACAGTGGAAAACACGAGCAAACTCATCAAACTGGGAAACACTGCCAATCACTCTGCAGGGGGAGGAAACACAGGAAACGTCTATTAGTAATGTGGAGATCATGAAACATCTGTGCCTGCACTTCTGTTACAGTTTAAGTGTAGTGCTTTGTGGATATCTTGGATTATTTTTCAGTTAAAATCTTACTTAAAATGTAATAACAATGCCCACACACGTAACATACTGACTTTTTGGGTGTTTGTGTTTTTTCTTTATGTATGTGAGTATACTAAACCTGTAGTGTTCTGGCGCATGTTTGTCAGTCAGAAGCTGCAAGTAGATGGACTGAGATCTTCTCTTCATACACCAGTTCTAAAAAGACAACACAACTGTTACCCAACCTGGAGGCAGTTAAGCCAAAGTACAAAGTACATTTATTCAACTACTGTACTAGTACAATTTTGAGGTACTTGTACTTAACTTACTTTTTTACATTTTCTGCTTCTACTATGCCACTATATTTCGTAAGGAAATACTGTACTTAATGTTTTAAGAGATATAGTTACTAGTTACTTTTTAGATAAGATTTTACATGAAATGGATTTGATACGCTTATAAAATGCATTTTTTTCAAACCGATGGTTTGCAACCTTTTACAAAAAAGAGCCACTTCTCATGATTCAGATGTGAGTTGTTAACAGCTCCACTAAAGACTGATTTCCCCTCTAAACCACTTCAGATGATTTAATTTAAATTAAACAGTTTGACGCCCACAGGTAAAACAATCTAATATTTCACAAAAAGCAAAGATTAGAGATAGAAAGAAAAGCACAATACAAACATTTAGCAGGATTAGTTTTTCACCCTCATCTACCTCAGAAATCACATCATGACCCCTCAGATTTATCTTGTGACCTTTTGGAGGAGGCCCGACCCTAGTTTGGTAACCTCCGGACTAATCTACTTAACTGTAGATGGACCAGCTACAACAGTAAAATGCTACTTATGCATTGATTATGTAAGGGCTAATGTAGGGCAAGAGGGTCTCTATTTTGACACAAAATTGTTTTAGAAAAGATTTTATTTATTTAAAAATGGTCATCCAGAGTCTATGATCAGAACTGCATCCATAGCAACGGTCTGATATTAATAGTAGGGGTCTGCTATTAAGAAATAACAGACCATAGAATGCTGTAATTGACCAATCAGAAACAAGTTTAATGTTACTGTTACTGCAACTTTTAATACATATGATTATGTATGAATTCCTACCAGTGGTTTTCATATAACTTCCCTCTGGCAAGTTTTAAAGTTGTAAAGATTTTGCAACTGTTACATTAAGCCATGAATTTCAATGATAGCGGTAATGGTAGGAGCAAGGGTGGTCTAGTGCTGAGAGCCACTGTACTATCATCAACGCTGCATTTTTCATCCCTACAATGGTTAATGCATCCATCAGCTAATGTTATGATAATATATAACTCCTACCTGCTCTCTGTGATCAGTCGCTCCAGCTGAAAGTGGCAGCTAAATGATTTAAAATGTAAATGTAATGAGAGACAGTGTGAAATTATTTAGAAGCTTCTGTACCTGTGCAAAGGCAATGAAGACCAGCTGTTCATGTGTGTATTTGAGCCCAGGCAGCGGCCTCTCTGGACCATGTTCCCTCACCCACTTCTGATATGCCTGGGCAGTGAGAGAGAGGTGTGTGTGTGGTGGGGAAGGGGGGGAATAATTAAAGACAAGAGATACAAATTAAATTAGAATCCCTCACCTCATGTTCAAAGTAGCATATTCTCTGTAAGTTACAATGACACTATTGTTGCATTTTGATATTCTGATTTATTTAAAAGCAATTACTCATTCCCTTTGTACCTTTGATTCTGCATGCACAAAACACTACTCGCTTCAATATAGACCACTGACAAGTTCAATATAGAATTGAATTATGCAGCAACACAGATACTCTGCTGTCCAGGCAAACACACACACACACACACACACACACACACCCCCCCCCCCACACACACACACACACTGAATTCATGTTTATCTTGATTCTGGTGGACATCTGTTCTTTACTTTCATACAACTAAAGTACTTATTTATAAAGAAAAAAGAAAATGCACAGTGGTGCTATTGAAAACTCTAATATTTACAGTTTGTGAAGCCAAAATACTTAATGGGACTATTACTTACATAGTACGACAGCTTGAGCCCTCCCATGTCAGCTATGTTCTCCCCCAGTGTCAGACGGCCATTCACCTGAACACACAGAAAGGAAACTAATTAAATGCTGAAAGGTCTTAATATCTCTGTCCCTATACTTTAGTGATAGTATGTATACCTACCTCAAGGATCTGACGTGATTAAAAGATTACAGTTTTTTTACAATCACTTTGCTACTAATTTCAAACTTGATGTCATTTTTCAAAACTCTAGACACAAAACTCAAAACGGTCATTACTTGTAACACAGGCTGTCCAATGAAATCTTGCACTTGTCATTGGTTCAAAAAACTAATTTACTGTGAAATACCATTGAAACATTACTTTAGATCACACACACACAAGCTACCCATACTTTCACTGTGTCATTGTTCGTACAATCATTAAATATTAGTAGTAGTTTGTAGTACAAAATAGGTTATACATGTTTCATTATGGTACTAGATGGAAAATACAGCCCTGTAAAAGGACTGCAGTAGTAGAGAGAATACTACAGGCACAGTGAAATCATTGAACAAAATCTGAAATGTATTGATGGAAAACAATACAGTACAATCACAAAATATTTTTTTTAATCAAAGCTAAATAATTAGCTAGGAAATAGAAAAGAAAAGACATTACTGTAAAACATCAAATGCAGTGTTCCTCATATACATATATCACTTTATATATAAAGTATGTATAAAGTATATATCTCAATCATCAGTGATGCGTTGGCAGAATTGGACCGGCAGTTCCAAGGGCCTGCATGCATACAGTGCAGTACTATCAATACTGTAAGTGTTTACTGTAATAGTACACAGGACCATAGAAACAGTGTCTGATAAACAGATAAACATTACAGTAAAGAATGAAATATTACATCCAAATAATGTAGTCTAATTGGTTCATGCTCCACGCTAATTGCTGACAATCTATCTTGGTATATTGAAACTTTCATGATATAAACATGGAATATTGTTTCTGTCTCCAAACACCTATGCATTAAGAGTAATGCAACAGTTACTCATCATTTTGAGTAGTTGTATCAATTGAGATAGATCCCTGTAATGAAAATGAATAGATAATGATTTGAAATGTAATGTGTGAATTGCTTTTTGAAGTAGTAATACTTTAATGTTAAGTTGTGTCATATTGAACAGGTGATTTTTGGTAAATGAACAAATGATCTTAGGTGTATGTGTATTGTATTCAAGCAATTGAAACAAGTGTTTTTTAACCCTTTTTAACCATTGGTTATGAGTTTTGTGTCTAGAGTTTTGAAAAATGACGTCAAGGTTCTGAAATTAGTGCCACAGAGTATTTTTTCATTCAAGTTTCTTCTTGCTAATTTCATCTTATGATTTAATGTTTTGTTTTTTAAGTTCTACATTTTGGGAAATGTACTTATTCATTTTCTTGCCTAGTTGGATGTTTGAGGAAAAGATCATTATAACTCTCTTTTCAGAGAGTTTTATCATTCTTCTCATCTAACTCTTGGAAAGAAAATCAATCGGTGCTTCCCAACATTTAAATATTTAAATACAAAAAATATTAAATATTGAGTGTTTTACAAGGGTGGCAAATTGGTTCTATACCACCAGACCAGAAACTAAAACTCAAATGAAATTGTACTCTTGTAATCTATTGTAATTGTAATATAGTATTGCACATCTTTAAAATCAGAATGGTGAAGATGAAAGCAGCAGAAGATGTGGCATTCTGATTTTTAGAGTGCCACCAGTGCTTTTTAGTCCGGTTAAATTGAACTCTGTTTATTCAATTCAATTCAATTTAATTCAATTCAATTTAGTTTATGAAGGTGTGAATACACTAATCAAACTTCTTCCCATATTTGTACTTGCTTAATCCTATCCTAAGCACAGCTGACCAATAAACAGAGTGAACATTCTCACAATATTTGCAGCAATGCAATTTGGTTTGCTTGGATTTTTATGTGTGTGAAAAGAAACCAAACCAAGGGGAAAACACAAAGTGTACAAACTCATCAAGTGATTGGGACCAGAGCAAACAGACTATTGGTGTGACAACCTTTGTTTATAGCAGTGTTCAAGCAAGGTCCAACAACAATAGATCCTAGATTTCCCATAATACAATGCAATACGGCTTTTGTTAGAACTTTCCGGGAAGGGCAAATGCCACTTCCCCAGTTTGTAATGCAGGTTCTCTGGTAGAAATCTTCAAGCACAATCTGAGATAAGCCTGTTCACATTGCTGTGATTTGTTGCATGCTCTTGGGGAAATGTGTTATAGAATCTTTGCTGACCCATATATCTATGTAATGCTATGGCACAAATTGTATGTGTAATCGTGTGTGTGTGCAGACCCACCCTCTGATTGTAAACAGTGAAGTTATCATAGAGCTTGACGATACATTCAGCCTTCTTCTGGAACTTTCTGTAGGATTCCTCTGTCCACCACTGCTTGAGGTTTCCATGGCGGTCGTACTGGCCTCCTAAGGACATGAACCATTGCATCAACATTGCATGAACTCGCTGCCGAACAAGATCGACGAGCTGTTCGCGCTGAACAACCAGCTGAACAACCAACGGATCTACCAGCGGATCTACCTGTGTTAGCATGGAGACAACACAACCTGCAACTTTCCTTTAAAGTCCAAAAAGCTGCCCAGCACATCATCTTGGAAGCTTTTTTGTTGCTGTGGGAGTCAAACCATTATGAAGTAAAACGATGTTGGGTTGACTTTGGCAGGTGTATCCAGTTCAAGAGCCAACTGAACTGCTTTTCCAGCCAACTACATTTGTAGAATGTCTGTTTGCCAAAAAAGCCAATAGTGCACAAACCTACCAATGCCACTCAAGGTTATTCCAGGATTTGGTAGGTGGCTGGCAGACATATCACACCCCTTATTAAAGTCTTAAGGTGTATATTAAAGAGCAGCAGTTTTGAATGGAAATGAAAGTTAGAGATTGTGGCTCAAAATACAGTTGTGGGCATCCTACAAATGTCATAAAATTACACAAATCATCAGGGAACCCTTGCTCTTTCTATGAAATAGAATAGTTCAATGCTATAGCGGGAGTATGATTCAAAATGGTGAAAATGTGGGTGTATGAGCATAGTTGTAATGGATAGGTGAAGAGGTTATAGGTCTTACCCCAGTCATCATATCCATGTGTTAGTTCATGGCCAATGATCGCTCCTATTCCTCCATAGTTCAAAGACCTGGCAGCAGGAAGGAGAGATATGGAACGTTACACAAAACTAAAACTTTCTTGGTATCTGAAGTTGCTTAAAAAAGGTCTTGAATTGCCTATACCTATAGTAAGACTATGAACTGTTGAAAGAAAGGTTGAATTCCCTAAGCAATAAAACACACTTTTGCTGCTACAGACAAAGTTTGACAAAGTTTGGCGGGTCTGGTATTACCACTATTTTAGGAAGTTAGCTAATGTCAACAAACTTCAGATTTAGCTGTATAACTTTAACTAACATTATTGACTCAATTTTTTTTTTTTAATGTAGTACTATCTAGTCAAAAGTTACTTCTTCTACAGATTCCCAAAGTTAGGTCTGCTTATCCACTCACTTTAGAACACAGCAATATGGTATTTGACTGATTTGAGGTGTCTTATTACAGACTGTGGCCTTCTTGTCTTGTCTTTGCCCCGTTGTCCTTATTACTAAGCCTGCTCAGCTAAGCCAAATAAATTGCAAGTGGCACTTGAGATCTTATTTTGGATCCATGTTGTTTAAATTGGTATTGACTAAAAAGAAGCTCATTGTCACATTTTTGTCTGTACATACTGATTAGAAAACATCCAATATCTGTTTTACATGTGAGGGGAAATCAGCAATGGAACCTTTTAGCTGCAGTGTGAACATAAGTCGTAATTTCCCAAGTTGTGGATACAAAATACAACACCCTGTAACACATCCCAACCTTGTGTGTGCACCCACTGGCCCACAACCAGCTTGTGCCCACTGCTTCCACCTCTCCTTGACCCTGCGCCGAGTTGGCGTGCTGTCTTTGCTCCACTTGCATACATTGAGAGTGATGAGAGGGCAGATTCGGGACTATTCACGTGGCTATATCTGAAAATGACTTTCTGACAGCTAGTCGATACGCTGCCTCACACAGAGCCCGACTCCCTCGCTAAACTAACTGGCTGATTGAAGCTTCATTATTCTGGACATGCTGGTGAAGAGGTGTGTGTGTGTGTGTGTGTGGGGGGGGGGGTTATGAGAGAGAGCAAGCATTTATGGGAGGTTAGGGCTACTGCAGTAATAACTTCAAGGGGACACAATTACACACACTTTACTACTTCATTAATTAATATGGATTAGCATGCATGGCAGCAGGTAGTGGTGAACACCTCAAATGAAGATGTAGAAGTGTTAGCTAGTGTGGTGGTGGTGGTGGGGGGGGGGTGGTATGAATGCAGGAGCTGCAAGTATTTGGACTGTATTGTATGTATTGGCTTAAATAATATTCAATCTATATTCTTACTGACCAGTTTCTAGACCACACCAACACTTCCTGGATTGATTTTCCTCCGTTTGGGTTTTATTTCATGCCATTATTGTATTGCAAAGAGTTGAAATTTTTGGCATGGCATAACCATTGAAATCTTTATCAAAACAGATACAACTCTGGAGAAAAACAAATTTGGTTTTATTTAAATTACGTATGTATTACATTATGTATGCTATATTGATTACATCTAAAAAAATATGTATTTAGTCGATAACATTCAAATAATCATGGCAGCACTAGTATGAAAACATTCATTTAAAATTTATTTGGATTTCAGTGCTTATGGTATAATTATTTTAAATTTAATTCATCGTGATAAGAGTAAAGTTGTGGGGAAAATATTTTCTGCTGATAGAGTTTTAAAGAAAATGCTGCATTGCCTATCAGCAATTGTGTTAAAATATATATATATATATATATATATATATATATATATATATATATATATATATATATATATATATATATATATATATATATATATATATATATATATATATATATATTTATAAACATGTATATATGTGATAGTATGAAGTGCGTACATGGAACGCCATAACCAGGTAGCTGTCATAGTGTACAGGAACATCTGCCACGAGTATGGGCTGGAAGTCCCAAGGTCAAAATGGAAGACACCTCCTAAGGTAGTCCAGAATGACCGAGCTAAGATCCTGTGGGACTTCAAGATCCAGACTGACAAACTGGTGATGGCTAACCAACCAGACATCGTGTTGATTGACAAACAGCAGAAGAAGGCAGTAGTGATAGATGTGGCAATCCCAAGCAATCGCAACATCAAGAAGAAGGAACATGAGAAGCTCGAGAAATACCAAGGGCTGAAAGAGGAGCTAGAAAAGATGTGGAAAGTAAGAGCAACAGTGGTGCCAGTGTTCATCGGAGCACTGGGGGCTGTGACCCCCAAACTGGGAGAGTGGCTCCAGCAGATTCCAGGTAAAACATCAGAGGTCTCTGTCCAGAAGAGTGCAGTCCTAGGAACAGCTAAGATACTGCGCAGAACCCTCAAACTCCCAGGCCTCTGGTAGAGGACCCGAGCTTGAGGATGACACATACCACCCCACAAGGGGTGAGAGGGGGATTTTTTTTTTTATATCACTTTCTATTTTATATATATATATATATATATATTGTCCATAAAATACCATATATACTGCATGTCAGATATTAGTTAAATACAAGAGCTTCTATCTATATGTACAACTGAAGAAGAAGAAATCATTTGTGTTCTGATTTTAATGCATGACTAATTTAAAGTTATAAATAGTTTTGTCCAATAATGCGGTGACTCTGATTCATGAATTAGAACACTAATTCATGAATTAGAGTCACAAAGAGCTAACTGAGATAAATAGAACACATAGAGTCAGACAGCGAGGCTATCTACTTTCATGCACCATCAAATTAGTCGACAGACTCAAATTTAGGCAGGCGACTTCTCAATGACACCTGTTCTATTAGTGGGACCTTGTTCAGTAATTGAGCTCTCGGTGGGTAGTTAAATTGGTTTAATCAGGTGTGTTGGGACTAGAGGGAAGCAGAGGTTCGCCAGACTATTGTAGAATTTAATGACCTTTGCTGTTGTGGACGTGGTGATGTTGTTGCCTCTCTACGGACAGCAGCAGGGAAAGGCAGGGAGAAGAGGAGGGCTACTTACTGTGGGAACTCAGGGTTGTAGAGAGTGGGCTGAAGGATGCCAGCAGGAAACACTGGAAGAGAGATAAAGAAACAACATGAGGGAAGTGGAGATGTCCAGATACAATTGTGAATATCACATACTCTGGTTTTAAGTAGGAACATATTTCTTTTTTTAATCACAGTGAGCACATTGATACAGTCTCATCTAGAGGGAAAGAGAGAGAGAGAGCGTTAAGAGGAAATATAAAACAATGATGCCTTAAGGCTGAACTAGCCAGGATGAAGAATATAAAATAGAGCAGCTGCTATAGATGACAATGACAGAAAGTCTCTCTATTTGCCCAAATGCATGTCTTTCAGCACACAGCAAGATCAAAATACAAATCAGTCTCCTCCACAGCAGCAACTTCTTGCTTCATGCTGAGGAAAATGAAGAACAGAACTAAATGCTCTAAAGACAGTGGAGCCTGGAGATGGATGTGGATTTTAGGAAGAACGCAGACCCAGCCACCCCCCTCACCCTGTGTGACTCCCCAGGCAAAGCTGTGGAGTCCTTCTGCTTCCTGGGCTCCATCATCACCCAGGACCTAATGTGGGAGCTGAACATCAGCACCTTTATCAATAAAGCCTGTATATGGGCAGGCAGCCTTTGTCCCCGCCTTCCTCGCCTCTCGCAGCCGACAACAATTCCCTGAGCGCCCGGTGGTCTGGCGGGTGTCCTCCATGCCTTTGCGGTGACAAATTGTAGTTTATTTCGTCCTCAAAAACAGGTAATTCCATGTAGTTACATAGCTACTGATATGTTCAGAACTACTATAGTGCTCAATTACTTATTTTTGAGGGGGAAATAAACTACAATTTGTCGCCACGAAGGCAGAACACTCACCACACCACAGTGTGCTCAGGGGATTGTTGTTGGCTGCGGGAGGCGAGGAAGGCGGGGAAGAAGGCCGCCTGCCTGGCTAAGAGACCTACACAGAGACCACACAGATTGACACTGCAAAGCCTCGATCACACACAAAATGGATGAGCTACAAATACACATGGAACTGATGCGTCATGATTTTCACAAAAGCCTGGCTGAACACACATATCAATAGCAGCTAGCAGCTAACAGCTAGCTAGCTCTAGCAGCTAACCAGGTAAGCGAGCTAACCACCAGCAAGAACAAGACAAGGTAGGTGAATTAAAACATTGTTTGACTTGAAAACACATCTTGACGTTACCTAAGGGCCCTGTTCATGTTGTACAGACATATTAAATGCATTGTGTGTCTGTTAAGAGGCCCAAAGCCCTCTAAAACTTGCCCTGTTAACTGCCGTCTTAGCTCAGTGGAAGCTTGTACATGTAGCTGCAGCTACTCAGTGTTGCCTGCACCGATTCAGGTCGGGTCGAAAGTACTCGCATATTTATAAGTTCAAGATTAACATAAAAATTGGCTGGAATTCTCCTTTAACATTATCAGTGTCAGTCAAATCAGTCAATTACTGACTGTGAGGCAAAGCTGCCCATGAAGAGAATTAAAACCCACAATGATAGGGAGCTACTTTTAATAAACCTCTGTCCTTTTCTCTTTATCTTCAAACAGAATCTGTTTCTAGACATGAAATAAAGTAAGCCAAAGAGATGGAGGGAAACTTAAGTGGGCAATATTAATTTGATATTAAAAAAGGAAAGTATGAAAATGAAGACAAAGATGAGAACTGAAGTGGCTTGGTTAAGTGGTTAAGTGAGAGAAATAATGGTTAAAAGAAATGACCCAGGGGACTGATGATGATGATGATGATTTTTTGTCTGACTCTTCCTGTCCTCTAGCATACTCTTGCGAGCACACAATTGATTTTATGAGAGAAATTTACTCCAGCAGGCAGGCAGGCACAGACAGCCAATCATGAGAGAGACTTTCTTATTATACATCCACGGAGAAGACAAAAAGGGGAAAAGATGGAGTTAGGGGGTGAGGGAGGGAGGGGTGACAGCGCAAGGCCAGATTTGTTAAAACCCGAGACGGTGTTATTGCTTGTTTTTCCTCCAGGGGGTGTTAAGTATGTGAGGTGGAGATCTAAATAGAAAGTGAGCCATGAGAAGGAATATGATAAAAGGAGGAGGATGCTTTTTTTCTCAAAGCGGTCAACATGTTTGTCTTGTTGAAAACAGGCTGCAACATGGTGTAATTGCTTGTAACTAATGTGTGGTTGATGTTGTGGTGCAGAAAGGCAATGGACAGGGTTATGTTCGGAGACAGATGACATGGAGAACACAAAGATCTGTATGTACAATGAAGAGTCACACACTCACCCATTTGGTTCTTGTTAGGGAGGTAGTAGGCATTAAGGGCCTGAGGGGGGAGAAGCCACCTGAGGAGAAAACCAGTGTCAAACAAACAGTGTTTTAAAGATGAAAATCCCTCAGACACACACACACACACACACACACACACACACACACACACACACACACACACACACACACACACACACACACACACACACTCAAAACATCAATCTACCCACTCGAAACACACCCCGATCCTGAACAGAATCCCAAACACCTCTCTCTCTCTCTTCTCTCTCTCTCTCTCTCGCTCTCTCTCTCTATCTCTAAACCCCCTGGTGAGAAATATTCAGTGAGTGTGGTCCCACGGCCAAAGTTCCTTTCTGCATATGAAACCATGGATAGTTCCTTTATGATAATCCAATTAAAGCCAGACCAATTGATTGGTACAAAATCCCCCAAATGACTAACACTGAAAGTGTGAGATGCCCTTGTTCTAGGAATGAAAGACTGATGGCTCCGCATAGACTATGAAGAGATGGAGAGGAGACAAACACAGAGGAGGAGGAGGACGAGGAGTGTTTCTTTATTTCCCAGTGACAACAAGACAGAGTGAGTGATGAAAGGTTTTACTTTTTTGGTGATAAAGGGAACGTATATGATTTCAGGGCCTTGAGTGTGGGCTAATGATACAGTTATTTTGAGCACCTTGGAATACTAATGTGACTGTAATGTGTTGTCATAGCACAGAGGCACTCAATCCAGGGGTTCATGGCTGCGTTTTAGAAAAATGAGCCGCATGTCCCACAGCACTTTTCTGCTGCCTGGCTGCTGCAGATAAGTAAATCAAATGGATTTTCTCCTGCTGTGTATGTCGATTTGGTATCTGTTGGTTTAATTTAAAGGCGCATGAACAAATATGTCAAACTAAAAAGGATTCACAGGAACACATGTTAGGTATGTCAAACTCATTAGAGTAACACACTCACAGTGGTGGAACTGCAGTGTCTGCTGTGAGCCTCAGCTGCATGAGTTCAGTCTGGATTTCAAATATAACCTTCTTTAATTGCTTTGCACCGCATGTCAGTAAAATGTGATGGCTGACCAGCATAGCTTGTGTAATGTAAGGAGATATGGCACTCACGCTGTCTTGTCCACTTCCTCCCGGATCTTCTTGACTGACAGCTTGATGTTGAACTTGATGCTGTTAAGGATGTTCTTAAAATAGGTCTTTTCGTCCACGTCAAACTGAAAAACCACAGATACGAAGGGATTGTGAGTGTTAGCACCTTCACTTTACTCTATGCTAATGTAATATAAAGAGTAGTTTGACATTTTTTATTGCAATTGTTAGGATTACTATTACCTCCACGAAGGAGGTTATGTTTTCAGTTTGGTTTGATTAATTATCAGCAAGATTATGGGAAAACTACAAGCCCGATTTTAATGAATCTTGGTGTAAGGGTGTAACTTGGGAAGGGGAGGAAGAACCCATTAAACCTGGAAGCGGATCCGAATCATGGGGTGGATACAAATATTATAAATCACTTTCGTTAACATTGCGAGATAGGGCCTTGCCATGGCAGAGGTCTGTCCTCTGTCCTCCCCAGCTCCCTTCTAGTTAAATGCAATTAATAATACATTTATACAACATGTAAGCAGCATTTTAATAGTTAAGCTAATTAATCAAGTTAATAATAATAGTGGGTGGTTTCAACTATTTAAACTAAACAATGAATCATATTTACAAGCAGATAATAGGCTTATATAAACCTGAATTTGCAAACTGTAGCTGGGAAAGTACCAATATTTTCCTCTGACATGTAAAGCAGCACAAAGGAAAATACTCAAGTAAATTATAAACAGGAGGCTAACGACTCACCCCGTATTCTTTATCTATGAGCTCAGGTTTCATCATGAAGTCTGGGTATCCTGTCATCACCATCATATACTTCAGCTGGGAGAGAAGAAGAGAGTGTAAAATGTAAGAGAAAACTGCTGGTCCATCACCCCACATTCACTTGCGGTAATTAACAAGCACCCATACACACTTGATTTTGGACACAGGCGTGGCACACACTCACTCGCACTCACTCGCACATGCACTCGCGCACGCACGGTCACAGGCACGTGCACGCACACACGCACGCATGCACGCACACATACAGTAAGTAACTAATCAAGCAAACCCAATGTAATAGGATTACAGGGAAGCTCTTTATATTCAGCATGGCCCCTCTAAAAGGATTATAACTTCAGATTGTAAAAGTATTAGAAGGGATATCTTTCAGTGCAGGCCCTAAATCAGAACCACAGAGAGATCCGGATTAGGCGATCCTCACTTCTCAATGTCAAGCCCTTGATGTATTCTATCACACACTTCCATCTAACAAAGCAATCAATCAAACCCCTGGAAAGAAAGGAATTGCAAAGAAAGAATTAAATATTTTTGAAATACTAATCGGATCTGGGAGGGAGTGGTGTTTCGGGATGCAGAAGTTGAGTTAGGCTCTGAACCTTTGCTCTGGCAGCCTCCTTGGTGGTTTCATCCATCCAGTCCAGCTCCTGCAGCCGGAGGTCCAGAGAGTGCTTTATGTCCTCTACCAGCTCCTGTACCTGGAGGGAGAGCACATCATATTTAAAGAAGTTTTAAAGGCACTGAAAACACATCAGTCAGCTTCTTACTCCCTAAGCTAAAGGATTCTCTGGGAGGAAATTTTTGTAACTGGACCTCTTTCAATTTTAATGGAAAATCCCTGCACTAGTGTATGCTGTTGACATTTAATGCACATTTTTTTGTAGCCTAACCGTGTTCTTTAATATAACAGTAGTATAACTATATGACAGTAGTATTTTCTCTTTACCCCACTTTTAAAAATGTGACGCAGTAACTTTAACTCTGACTACATTCTGACGTCAAATGTGCGTTCTGTGATGGCATAAGGCCTGCAGTTGTAGCAACATGCAAGTTATAATGTGAGTAAAACTAATTACTGAGAATCTCTTTTATGCTTGTTGTTTTTGTTTGTCCAACATCGATGTTTCTTTCTCACAAGGGGGTGAGGAACATTTGCTGTCAAAACTTCAAGTAACTGTTAAAGGGGACATATAATGGAAAACTTGTTTTCTAGAGTGCCAACCAACCCACAAACTGTGAAATAAGACAACCCAGACAGTTTTTTGTGGGCTGCCTAAAAAACATGATTCTAAAGGTGTTAAAAACAGAGCGTTTCAGACAGGGGCTACAATCAGCAGACAGTAGGAGAAAAATAATGTGAAACCCAAAACACAAGTATGAACTTGTAAATGAGCATAATATTTCTTCTTACGTACTGCAATCACGTCATATAAAAGACACTGGGATTCAGGATAATAAGAAAGCTTGTCTTTCCCGCCCTGACTTCTGTCTCTCAGGTACAGCTCCTAAGACTCATTAGTTCCTGATCATGCCGAGGTAAGCAGCATCTGTAAGTCAGTCAAGGCACACATATCGCCACCTGCTACAGGTCCGGTACCTCTTGTGTTGATAATGAGGTATCCAACCTGTGCGGAAATGTCAAAATAGTACAGACTGATGTCTAAGCAATGGGACATGATCAGTGAGGATAGTACCAAGAATGCAATAACCCAGCATGAGACTTTCTATGCCCACATTAGACATGCTACAGTACATTACATACAAGGATGGATTGAATGACGTTTAGATGTTGATGGGATTAAAAACCACTTCATCTGGTTGAAACCTGCCATGCTGTAGATGTGATCTTTAAAATCTCTCCTCTATTATTTATTAATCTGAAAATCTCCACTAGCTTTAAGCATTTTTGAAATGTATAAGTATCTTATAAGAAACTTATATGGAACATTAGAAGCTTTGGAACTTACATTTCAATTAAGGTGCAGTACAGAGAAAGTAATTAGAACCCAGAACGTCTCCAGTTGTGTCAGACTTGCTTTATGCTATTGTCCTGTGCCTTGGCAGCTATTTAAAAGTTTCCAAGAGAAGACGATAGGCAGCTCAATGTAAGATAAAGTGCGTGGGGTGGACCGTGAGAGTATAAGAAGAAGAAGGTGAAAGGGAGATGATGGAGGGCTTAAAGAAAGAACATGGGGTTACAGAGGTTAGAAATCCCATTGGGAACCATATCCCCATGTCCTAGTGTGGACATCAGACTGAGATAAGAATACATATGGGGGAGGATTATGGTGAAAGAAAAGTGGACCAAAGTGCAAAGGTGGGGGATTAGTAGTGAATGACCTAGCAGAGAGCAATATAGAACCATAAGTTGATTGAGAAGAATAGAGACAGTTTTGATTGGCATGGAGGGTATTTCCAGATCCCAGTACAGGAATCACTCAAAAATCCTTCAGCCATGTCAAAATACACAGCTGGACCCCCCAAACTGCCCCATGCAGAGCCAAAGACAATAAAAAATGAAGAAACAATATCAGAAAATTCCATGGAAGGATGCTTTATGAGGTTTTTTAACATTAACATGCATTCCCCCAGCCTGCCTATGGTCCCACAGTGGCTAGAAATGGCAATAGGTGTAAACTGAGCCTTGGGTATCCTGCTCTGCCTTTGAGAAAATTCCAGCTCATAAGAAGCAAGGTTACCTCCCGTTTCTCTGCTCTGCCCGTCCAGAGAATTTTGCCCATCCATGAGAGAGAGAGCCATCATGGCTTTCAAACGAGCAAAGTGGCATTTGGTCAAGACCATGCAGTTTGCCAGTGTTCAGTGTACCCATACCTTGGCCTTGCTCTGTGAGGAGAAGTGTTGCTGGACAAACAGGGCTCCCAGGGCCATGCCAAAGTGTTTGTTGGCCTGAGTGAGGCAGAGCTTGCCCAGCTCCAGTTGCTGCTCTGTGCCATCAATCTCCCGAGAAAACTCATGGATGGTGCTGCGGAAGGCGGTGGAAAGGTGTTCACTTAGCGCCGCCACAATGCGCCACAGCATGTAGTTATGGAGAACCCTAGGACACAGTAAAAAAAGAAGGATGGATCAGTTACATTATCATAGATTTGGTTTGGATTTATTTAATCTTTGATTAATAATGATGATTGATTGATTCACACTGTAGCGGCTTTGCAAAACCCATGAGACAGCAGGGGAGTGACAGACGTTTTTAGATAAAAAAAACTAGTCAAAAACAATAGTCAAGAGTTAGCTAATCATCTACTTGGATCCTTTTGGTGTCAATGTTCTCATCCATTAATATGGATACTAATTATTTAACAGTTTCCTCCAATGATTAATTAAAACACTGGAAACAGCTTCTGCTATGAAACAGCTTCTGCTATGATACCAACCCATCCAACTTGTAACTTGCCGAATGGCAGCCACTGTGGCCCCAAGTGTCGTTTAGGGATGTGGGTTTACTAAAGCAAAACAAAAAGTCCAAGAACTCACTAAGCAATGTTGGTTTAAGCATCTTTTTTAACATTAGCTACTGGTCGTGCTTTACATGTTTTGGAAGAGTCCATTTGAGTAAAGTTTAGGTCTAGGTTTTATGTTGAAGGAGATGTGGTTCTCGTGCCGAAACAGTGATAGATATGTAGAAGCAAAATCTTCTTATGAAATAACATTTTTACTTCAATGAAAGACTGTAGCACACTTCCGCTTGGGTTTTCTTTGTAAAGTAACATCCACTATCACTAACTGTAATCTTGTACCATCTGGACTAAAGTTCTGTTTTTCCATCTGCCCCCTGAGCCACTTAAGAGTCAGAAAAGTTAGAGAGAGAAAAAGGGAGACAGTGATCGAGAGCTGATGCTGAGTAGTCAAGAGGGCCCAACCGTTTTAAGAACAGCTCCCTCTAATCCAGAGTGACTCACAGCGGAGCAGCAGCAGAAGGGTGAGGAAAATGTTGCGCGGGAGGAGATAAAATTCATAATTCATTTATGTATTCAAGCTGTGTCTTCTTCCCCAGACGATGGAGTGCTGTTGTGTCCTCGTGCCCCCACTGGGTGCACACATCTACTCTGCCCCACGGGGACAAATGCCCCACCATCCCACTGCGAGGCTCCATGCGAACCTCAAGGCATGTTGTTGTTTTTTTCTTCTGTATTTTTTTTTTAATTTTCCCCGTGCATGACAGATATTAAATCCAAAGGGCCTTGGCAACGGCACCCCAAAGTCTCGCCAACAAAGCACTTGTGAAGTGAATTTAATTGACGGGAAAAGGGAGAGCAAGGCAGAAGGATGGATAAATGAATGAGAGACTCAGGTGGTGTCCTTGATCTTCAGTACCATCAACTAATCAGCATGTGTTACCGGTGAGACTGCTTTGCTTGACACGCTGGTTTGTGTCATTTTGTTGTCACCTGCTTGTCGCAGATATTTTGTTTATATTGTCACACTTGGACAGGTCTGAGTTTATACATTGTATGCATGTGTGTATATGTATGTGAGAGTGTATGCAGCTGTATGCATGGAAGCCATCTATACAATATGATAATGGTAAAACTACAGCATTATAAGTGTGGGAGAGATGAGTAACATTTTACTTGAAGCATCTTTGAGAAAAAGTAATGACAATAATCTCTGAGTAAAGCAAGAATGAAACATGACACAACGGGTTAACGGGTGGTATGGATTTTCAATTTTCCGATTTCCCCTGCTAATAGCACCACTGTGATATTAGATGATGTGTTGTACGTGCTCTAGCCATTCCACTTCATGCTCTGCCCGCGGGTCTGTCAAAAATAGACCTCATAATAGAATAGATCTCATAATTTTGGTGGAGCAGAGCAGCGAGCCGCTTCTGGTACACTTCTGGATGTGTTGTGTCGCGGCTGGTGGAATCACAAGCTTTGTCTAGAGTGGCCGTGATTGCTCCGCCGGCGGCAGAGCTGCCAGGAACACAGCCAAGATGCGCATGGTAGAATTTAGGGGTAACCCACGATCAATTTGTCTTTGGCTCTCTGGAAACTTTCCTACAGGCTCAAATCACCCCAATCTCCCCTACATAGTTACACGTGTATATGCCAGAGTGCACTTTGTGCTGTAATGGAGTCACAGCGAAGTCAAATGAAAGGAGAGGGCCTGACGGTGAGAGCCCTGTACAGATCAAGCACTAGGTCTTAATCACCAGAGAACTGAGTGAAGGCTCATTAGCTAAATGGATTTTAATGGGGGTAGTTAGGGAGATGAAAAGACAGTCCCTATTGCACTGCATCAACACATTACCACAGGTAATGACCCTGTAGGTAATGGAGGAAGGAGGCACTCCTCTAGTCCAAACTTCACTAGAGTTGCAATGGGATTACAGATAGTAAAAAAATGTATTCAAGGTATTCATCTCATTTGTTAAATAATACAAATCAGAAAAACGACACACAAGCTTTCCAACTGCAAACACCACCAGCTCAGAGACAGAAATTATTTTTTTTTTTTTTATTTTGGTAGAGACTTCTAACCAAAGCAACTATATATGCATGACTGCATATATTTTTAGCTCAGGAGGCCCTGCTGGGAATCAAACCTGGACTGCTGAAAGCTATAGTGCCTTGAAACTCACTATGTGGAGAACTGCTTCATCTAAAAAATGCTTTACAAAAAACCGTAAGTGTGTATTTTTAAAAGCAGCGGACCCAGCAGGAAGTGAATCCTAGGGCCTGTTGCACGAAAGTAGAATGAAGATATCCAGGATAAGTGAAAAAGCGCAGCTTAACTTTGTGTGATCTGCTCATCGCGGCTTAATCGGTTGCATGTTTGCCGAGCCAGGATGAGAAGGTTTTCCCTAAGGACAAGGCTTAATTTCAAACCCTTATTCACAACGCAAGAACATGTTTTACAACCATATGCACAAATCACTTTAAGGTATGTCTAATTCTAAGTATCTTTCTTCAATGAGTGTTCATGCAGAACAATCAGAATGGGACAAAAACTAGAAAAAGCAGTAAGTGACTTCAATACACACTGTAAGCATATATGTAAAACAATATTCATGTTTTTTTATTCTTCTGACAAACGACAGCACAAAAATAAAAATATTAAGAAACTTTGTGGTGTTCCCTGTGTGATGAATGACACTAAATGTACACTATATATGTATATAGGCCATGTTTTTGGTCCAGTGATGTGAGACTTATTGAGAAGGTTTCAAAACCAAAGTAAACTATAATAAAAAACATTAGGCCTACATATTAAGGAGAAACACAAACTATCCTATATTAGAGAAGGACAAGCAACAATAAAATGAAATCATGAATGTATTGGTCTCTGACCAGTCTGCCAATGTATAGATCTGCAATGTATAACTATTATCAGAGCGGCCCTCGCATCCTCGAAACACTACCATCCCACCGGAAAAGTCCCGACTCTCCCGATTGCCACTCCACATCTGGGTTCCAGTGCAACCATTTCTAACCATCTAAACCACTGCTATAGTAGGGTTTAAATCAAACCTGTGACGACAATAGTGACAAGTAATGCATGTTAATAAAAATAAAGCAGAACACATGCAGAAGACAACGGAATAAGTGTTAAACACGTTTATTTTGGATCAGGGCAGCAGCTGATTTAACACATGAGACTCCAGGATTAATCTTAGCCTGGCTGTTAGCCTGCTCTGGACCAGGCTAGCCGCAAAGAATAAATCTCCATGGTTACTTGGCTGGGTTTAATTCAACCTGGTTTCGTGCAACCGAGTCAAAGCTAAATTCATCCAGAATAACTCAAAATATAATAAAAGTTTCACTTCACAAAACACACATATACTGACACCGAAACACAACTACATAAACACATGAAATGATCAACTCTCTTCCCAGCCCTCAAATTGCTCAGAAAAAAATAACACGCCGGATTCCTACACACGCACACACCCTCGAGACTGATGGAGGGAGCGGACAGAGAGGGAGGGGTGAGGGAGGAGTGTGTGTGAAAGAGAGAGAGAGAGAGAGAGAGAGAGAGAGAGAGAGGCTGGTGTTGTCATTATGGTTGCCCCTTCATTGGAGGCCTGCTCATCTGGTTAATGGGATTGACTGCAGTCATTGCAGTGTGTGGAGACTGCACACACGCACACACACACACGCACACAGACAAACAGACACACACCCACACACACACACACACACACGCGCACACACACATACACACACACTGGAGGGAGAGAAAGAAGAAAAGAAAGATGGATGGATAAGGAGGATGGATGTAAGATGAATGGATGAAAAAAAATGGAGGTGTGACAACTCTTGTTGGTAGACTTGCCATCAATGGGAGAACATGGGGGGGAGGAGAAAACACTGAAGAGGAGGACTAGATGCCCATAACGATGGAGAGTTTGTACTCTCAGTGATGGGAGGGGGGATTGAAAAATAGACAGAAAGAAAATGGGAGTACTATGGATAGATAGAGATGTCAATAGCAACTTCAAACTACTGAGAATGAAGAAGAGAGGATCAAATAAACGATACGGAGAAGGAGAATGATGGGTAGTAAAAGAAGAGGAAGATGGATGGATGGAAAAAAGGACAAAAAGATGAAGCAGCAGGAACACAATGAAGGAGGGAAGTGAAAAGAGAAGAATGGATGAAGAAAAGGAGAAGGGCGTCAAAAGAATTAAAGCAGGATGGAAGATAAAAGGATGATCTATTTCCTTTTTAGCCATCCATCGTGTCATCCTGAAACATAACTATTTTTTCTTCTTTTTTGGGCATTTCCGGCCTTTATTATGACAGGACAGCTGAAGACATGAAAGCGGAGAGAGAGGGGGGAAAGCCATGCAGCAAAGGGCCGCAGGTTGGAGTCAAACCCAGGCCCACTGCGTCTATATTGTCACAAAGCCACAAGTGGGGAAGTGACAATATGTGTGTGAATGTGTGTTTCTGAATGCTTCTCTTTCTTTCTCTCTCCCTCTCCTCTGCTCACACTTTTTTCCCTTCCTCCACAGTTCAGTGTGTGGACCGGCCTCTACTGGGACAATGGGCAGCTGCAGACAATTCTGAATCATTCACCTGTTTCCCGTGGCTCATCAGCGCATGTTCTTAAGCTCTGGCTTCTCTCTGTTTGGCGCCGGATTGTTAAATCATTTCACGTAGGTGACGCAACATCTAGCCAGTCTGTGTTTCCCAACTTTGAAACCTGTTTTTTTCCCTGCCTGCTGTAATGTTATCTCTTTTTGTGCTCCAAAGGAAATTACTGTGTTCTGCTGTTTTTGACATGCCGTGCATACCTTGTCATCCCTGCCCGTGTCTACTGCCTGATACGTTCACCAGTTTAATAAACTGTTCTAAATCTTTGAGCTGTCATATATATATATGCTCTACCAACTGAGATCCCGGGCGCCCCTGAAACACAACTTTCTAACAGACAGATGAAGCACCTGGCTGTGTGCTCTTTTTATTTGTCTGTCACCTTTTCACCTCTCAGAGTGCATATTCACACTGTTCCTCCAATTTAACAAGAATCCAAACTTTCCTCCTCTGTTTTTCTGTATTTATACAAACGTCAGCCTGTACTGGCCTCTCCAGCTGAGTTATATCTATGTTTGTGTATGTGTATGTGTGTGTGTGTGTCTGTGTCTGTGTAGGTGTGTACAAGTGAGTGACAGAATCCAGCAGAGTACGAAAACGTACAAAAGAGATATTCTGTGGTCCATTAGTGGCCTTTAGAGGAATAAAACCTCCTCTCCATCTGCTCTACTGGACAATGACACAACGGGCCAACACCTCTGCCACGACCCCTGAATCCCACTGCTTGAAGATAAACTGTGTGTGTGTGCGTGTGTGTGTGTGTGTGTGTGTGTGTGTGTGTGTGTTTGTGTGCGTGTGTGTGTTTGCAGAGCCAGGGCTTATACTTTCTGTGTGGTCAGATGTGCAAGAGATTTATATAAACAGACAATGCAATTCTCTGGACTTCTTTGATTTTTCCACGTCTCATGACGACTGCATGCTTTGCTCAGATTATTAGCAGCAAGCTCATGCACTGGTACTGTAGAAAATCTAGTCTGTATATCAACGAGTATTCATTTAGAGGGTTTCTCCGGTACCACCTGAAATTCCAGTGGATGTCCCTTTTTTCGGCTGGATGTCCCCCACTTCACTTTCTTTGTGTCGCCATTCTAAACTCCAGTCGATTTATTGCAAGGGCACAGTTATTGCATCTGGTGCATAACGCTGCCCAAGAGGATTCTGATTGGTTTAAAGAAATGCCAATAAACCTGAGCATGTTTTTCTCCCATCCCAGAAGGTTATGTGGGATAGCCAGACCCTCCTCCGCAGCGCTGTGGAGGTGACTGACTTTTCCTCTTGCATGACCAGCAATAAGAGTGGTTTTGGGAGAAACGTTTCACCAAAAAAGCACCAAATTGCCCTTAATGTTGATAGGCATTGGTGTTCCCCAACAGGACGGTAATCACTGTGGTGATCCCTTAACTTTTCATCTAGCACCATCATCAGGTCATAATTTAACACTGTGGTTAATAACCAAGTGCCTGCAAAACTAAAGGCATTGCCATCAGTCTCAGCTGTACTTTAGTTTACTGTGTACTGAGTTTAGTGCTAATTAGCTTATAAAAGCATATTAACACACTGAGATGGATAGCATGGTAAACATAGCATGTCACAGTAACATTTTCAAGCCATTTTGATTCTGTACATTTGACCATCAACATTTGATCACCAATGTGCAAAATTTTCATTCTACACAATTGTATGTATTTTATATAAGGTCACTTATCAAAAAGTCTCAGGCAGGGCCAGGCCATATGTGTGACTAACTGTTGACATGACAAACAACAAAACCATTTTTTTTGTTGAACACCAGTTGATAATAGAACAAGGTTGAACTGAGGTATGTCTAGCTAAATAAATACAGGATCTTTTGTAGTCACGTGCTGAAGATGTGACTGGCATTTGATTCTGAAACAAGGTCACACTAAATTCAACTGTAGAAAAATGTCAATTTAAACTTTCAGAGTGCAGCTCCACACTGAAGCACATATCAGCCACACGTTATAACTGATTGAGTGAAAGCGTAATAAAAGGGAGAGAAGACAGGATGTCAAATAGACACAGGTGGAGGGAACAAAAAACAGCGGGAGAGAATGAGTGAAACAAAGTGTAGAATCTATTACTAAAACCATCAGGGGGGATGGATTGACAGACAACTCAAAGAGAAGATTGGTAAACAACAAGGGAAGAGACAGATAATCAACCCTGGCTTCTGCAACCTGAGGAGAAGTGAACCTGAGTTAATGGATGTGACAGTGCAGATGGTAGATGCACTTTTACAAAAAGGGATTATGAATCCTTTAATGACTTGATTTTATGCGTGTTGTAGTGTTTAAAAAGTAAATTTCACAAAGGAGGGAGAGCTACAGAAGAACAGATAAAAGAGATGAGAAAAAGTAGCCCCCTTCTTGTCCACCACCATCAAAAATGGAGTGCAAAACAGTTAGAGCGAGGTTTACACTGATGGAAGCTGAGCTAAATCACTACAAAAAGATCCTTATATTTTCTTGTGTTGATAAATGTAAGCAGTATAACACACTAAAATATTTTAACATGAAGAAAAAGATTTATTTGTATCCTGTAAAATTGTGAAAGGAGGAATAAAAAAGAACTTTTTAGGGTTGTCAATTGAGTAAAAGCTTTTGTAAAAATAAAAATAAATCGCCCATTTTGCATGACATTTAAGCCATCCTGTTTTACAATATGTAAGTGATGAAAGCAAACCAGTTTTTTGTTGCAGAAAGGATTGCTAGTAAACTCCCACCCAAACCCATTATTGCTAAAATCCTGCTCTAGGATACCTCAGTGAAAAATAGGTTCTAGCTGTTGGATATGTCTGGATCCTTCTCGGTGCTCAGCACTGTTAATGCATTCACAGATTCCTCAATGAGAGAGTTGTCATTGTAAAATAAAAGCAACCAATCATCTCCGCCATCATCTCATTTACTGATTTCACACTAAACATCAGCTTTTTGTCAATGTCACGCAGTTTTGATAAAGTGACTATATTGCATTTTGAATCATTAGTTCATTCCATATCCCATACTGTATGCATGATTCATTAACACTACACCAGTCACTACAGTAAATCAATCAGAGATTGTAGGATACAACATGGCGAGTTGGTAAATCTTAAATGGTGAGATGAGGTAATAAAATTACCAACACTCAAGGTACTGTGACGTCAAGAACTGGTGAGTCATGAAATTACCAAAATGTCTGAATAGGTCATGCTGCTATACAGACAGACAGACAGACATGTTTCCAGTCTCAGACATAAATGACAGGCAAGTAATCCACTTGCCAGTCATCCAGCCAGTCAGCTATGCATGAGGGCTCTGTGCTGTTGTGTATTTGTGTAGAGCACAGTGACTATTGGCGAGCTGTCAGTTGCTGTGACACACATCCTGACGTGCAGCAGCCCTCTAAGGCCTCCCCTGGAGTCTGTCAAGAAGAACAAGGGGAAAGAAAGTGTATGTGTGTGTGTTTGTGTGTGTGTGTGTGTGTGTGTGTGTGTGTGTGTGTCCATGTGCATCTGAAAGGTGTGGGTGTAGATCAATAATAATCAGCTGCAGTAGAACTGGAAGTTCACCCAACAGAGACTCAAACACACACACACACACACACACACACACACACACACACACACACAATCATACACACCAAAACAACCTCAAACAAAAGCGCTTACTCACACCCAAAAGTACCAACTCAAAAATTCCTGCATCTAATTTCATCGATTTATCCGTTCACCTCAGCACCCTCATCTTTCTCTCCCCGCTACACATCCTCAACCCCCACCGAGCCACCAGTCCTCTCTTTCTTTACCTCTTCGAAGTGTTTTTGATGATGTCAGAGACTTTCTGTATGTAATCAGTGGCGAGCACCACAATTTCTTCGTCTTCTGAGAAGTTGTCGTGGAAAATTCTGTCCAGCAAGCGTTTCCAGTGAAGCTATGGTGAGAAGAGGAATCATATCATTTTAGTTTAGGTAGAGAATACATTCCCCCCCCCATTTTATGTGATATGGAACAGTTATTAAACAAATACGTATATGTGAAAAATATGGTCTTATCTTTTTTGACTTTTCTCTAATCTTTAAGTGTCAGTGCTTGGCGCACACACACACACACACACACACACGCACTAACACACACACACACACACACACACACACACACACACACACACACTACCAACCAAACACACAAGCATGCACGCACGCACGCACACACGCACACACACGCACTAACACACGCACTAACACACACACACACACACACTACCAACCAAACACACAAGCACGCACGCACACACGCACACACACACACACACGCACTAACACACACACACACACACACACACACACACACACACACACACACTACTTAAAATGCTCAGTTCAAGTTCAAATCTTAATCCATCACGTTTGCTTCAACCCAAAACGCAAGGCACACACACATAGTTGTAATTGATGGGTATGTACATGTGCCGTGTGTGTGTGTGTATATGTGTGTGTGTGTGTGTCACACTCACACTGGGAGCGATGCGCTGTAGCTGCCTGAGGGTGATGCGGTTATACATGGTGCTGATGTCCTTTCTTTGGTCATCATATTCTGACACAGTGATCTGGAGAGAGAGGAGATTTTACTAAACACTGCACACACTGAGTACACACAGACAGACAGACACAGACAGACACACACACAGACAGACAGACACAGACACGCACACACAGACGCACACACGCGGACACATGTTCAATCAGCTCACATTGGCCAGAAGCATCTCCAGCTGTATAATTTCCTTGGACTTCTGTGTGGCGTTGTGAGCTCCCAGCATGCTCAGCAACCGCTCCATCAGGGCCTTGTATGCCGCCAAGATCTGAGAGGCACAACAACATCAGCGCTAATAGACAGGAGGATCTGCTACATCATCAGTAAAGGCCGGTGACAGGGGTGACATGTGGCAAAGTGGACAGGATAACAAAAGCACAGCGGGCGACAGAGGAAAACAGGTGGATTGATGGAGAGACAGACGAGTCAGTCGGACAGATGGAGGAGGAAAGGAGTGAATGAGGGAAAAGACGGATTAAGGAAATGAAGGGGGAAATGAAGGCAGTAGTAAGTGGGAAAGGAATAGCAAGGGGCAAAATGGACAATTATGAGGTAAAGAAAGGAAAAAATTAAAGAAGGAGGGAGACAAGGTTGGGGGAAGAGGAGAGGTAGAGTGGGGATGGAGGCAAACAGGAAGTAGGGGTGTTAGATAGCATAAACGTTTGACTAAAAGGAGAAAGAAAAGAGGGAAAGGAGGGATGAAGAAAAGGGGAGATTGAAGGATGGGGTGACAACAGAGAGAGGGAGATGATGAGATGGCGTAGGGGATGAAGAAGCATGTTAACCTTCACACTGTCCTCATCCTGTCCCAGGTAAAGGGTCCTCTCAGGCAGGGTGAGCCCTTCCTGATCCACCTGCAGAAAGAGACGCACACATACAGTCAGCAGCTCACGCAGAAATCACATTAATTCTGGAACGTAGTCGTGTGTGTGTGAGTGTGTGTGTGTGTGTGTGTGTGTGTGTGTGTGTGTGTGTGTGTGTGTGTGTGTGTGTGTGTTTGCTAAGCCCTCAACAGATGCACAAAGGATTCAAAGGATTTTAGAACAAGCCATTTAACACACTGTATGCTAAGCATGAATTATTTATAACATTTAATAAATAATGCCCACATGTAGAGTCATTGTTTGTGTCGGACTACTATCTATCTTTTATTAAATCTCAGATATTAGCCAACTTATTATACTAAATTTTGAATTTTTAAGAGAAACTGAGGTATTTCTTTTTTTGGGCTAGTCCTACTTCTTAAGCCAAACAATCCACTCTGAAAAAGTGGATTATCTGAAAATGTATTCTCACAAAGCTGAGAAAGGGGGTGTTTGTCCTAGAAAAGTTACCATTAAAGAGATACATGGTTTTTAAAGGCCAGCGCCAGTATCAATGTTTCCCCTGGTATGAGTTATATGATATGTTTGGGTTATTATAATTTATTCTCAAACTGTGCATCCAATCAGATGTTACAAATTTCAAGGTGTTGGTCTATAACAACTGAAATATACTTTTACAGAAGGTTAAAATATTGTATTTATAATGGAAAATTCAAGTTTCACTTACTAGCTTTTTCTGTAGCTTTCATCCATATCTTACAGCCCTTTTTCAGCAAACGGAACTTGCTCTGGTGTCATTGTTGCATCATTGCTGAAGAGGGTTTTTGGAAATACAATCAAAAGCCCCGGAAAAAGCTAGCAAATGAACCTTGGGTTTAGAATATCTTATCACAGATGTGTTCCCACAGTTAAGAATAAAGTCACGCTGAAGTTTAATTACTCCAACTTATGGAGCTTATACTGTAATGCACCTAAAGTAATGTCATCACTGTCCTGTGATTGTGCTTTTTTCTGATGATTTTCCACCTGACAAGACATTCAATGACACACACACATGGCCTTACAAACACATGCATCATGCTTTCACAAACACACACACGGTTCCCCACCATCCTTCTTCTCACCCTGATTGCATTTCTGGAGGAGTTTTTGTCGTCCACATTGACAGTGAGGGAGAAGAAGACAGCGGTGCTGTACACCCCCTGGGTCCTGTACAGGAGCTCATTAAAGTCCAGCCTCTGCGGGGCGCCCTCTCTCTCCCACCCAGCAGCACCGGGAGGAGCCCCCACCAGGTCCCACCCCCCACAGCTGTCTATCACCTCCGTCATGGGGTCAGAGCCCAGCTTGTCGATCTCCTGGATGTTGATGCAGGATCGATAGAACTCCTTGACCTTGCGCTCTGCTGAGTCTGGGCCACGCCTTCGTATTGGCTCCAGTAGGAGGCGCTGTAGTTTCTCCTCATTGTGCTCTCCTATTGCGGTGATGATGCCGTAGCTGAGCTTATCCTCAGGGATGCCGTGGCGCCTCAGCCAGCCACCACAGGCGAAGGAGTAAAAGTCCTGGCAGGGTTGGATGGTTGGGTCAATATTGGCCTGAATGAAGCGCGCGGCCCGCAGCAGAGAGCGTTTGCGTTGACAGTCCTGTCGGCACTGTGGATCCTGCTGGGCGTCCAGGGAAATATACTTGAGTGCCAACATGCTGCCCAAGATAACGCACATGCCAGCAGCAAAGACCAGTGCAGATAGGAGGCAGATCTCCCTTCGGCTCCATCGAGGAAGCCCTCTGCTGCTGGTGGTGCTGCTTGGCTCTTTGTTTCGTCCGTTTGACATAGTCCCTCCCCGGCCACGCCCCATATGACGGTCCAGGCTGCCCCCCAGGTGAAGGGTCATGCCATTGCTGAGGATGTCACTGCTATAACGACCACCGTATTTCACTTCCTGGAACTCATCATAGTGGGCTGTTAGTGAGTATGTCTTCTCCATGGCAATGGACTGTCACCAGGTTAGAAGTAGGAGCAGGGCGTAAAGAGAGAAAGTGATGAAAGAGGACTTTTTGATGTGTTTTAGTGTATAGCCATGACTACTCCTACTGAGACAAAAGGGAGAACTCCAACCACAGGGCAAAATACTACAAATTGATTTCAAAATCTTGTCGGCCCTCTTTATTCTTTTCAAATCAGAAGCCGTCAGAGCGAGGGGCTCCCATTGTGTTTGAGGAATCTCATGGGTCCTGCTCTCTCTCTAATCCTCTTTCTCTCTGCTCTCTTTCCATTTGTTCTCCTCTCTTCCTCTTCTCCAGCCAGATACAGGTGACCTGTCGATAAAAATAGAAATGAGATAGGGGAAGGCTGTAAGTTGAGATAGAGAGAGACATAGGAAATTGAATCCATGATTACCACAGCAGAAAATGACAAAATAGCATCTTTTTGGGCACATTTTCCCCACTTTGTCTTGTCCTGTTGTTTGTCGGCTAAAGATGTTGAATTGATTGGTGATAGGCATCCCGCAGAGAGACAATGTCTCCGCGTGATTCACGGCTTTGAAAGGATCAATGGAGACAGGAGCTGAGAGTTGAGCATCATCAGCTGGGCACAGAGAGGTGTGGCAATCACCATAACTTAGCTTGTGTCAGTCAATATTGATGTAAACCTTTATATTATTACAGAAGGATAGGGATAATTTATGTCCTCTGCCTAACCAAACTAGAGAAACACACATACACACAGACACACAGACACACACACACACACACAACAAACAGAGGGCATCAGCTGATGTTGGAGGTTTTAAAGCAATAACAAGCTATCACATTACAAGCAACTGCCATACATCTCAAAGTGTTTTCATTTATACTGAGGATAAATATATTTGAACATAAAGACTTCCAATACACTGGATTCATAACATGTGTATGCATTAATGTCATGCGGCAAAAACAACCAGTGTGTGTGTGCATGTGTGTGTATGTGTGTATGTGTGTGTGTGTGTGTGTGTGTGTGTGTGTGTGTGTGTGTGTGTGTGTTTGTGCTTCAGTGGCTAGATACAGTGAACTTGCTGAAAGCTGTGAAGGCGATCTGTGAAAATTGATCCCTGTTATCTCCTCTGAGAATAGCAAACTTCAGCACTGATGTCTTTAACAAGCCTCCATCGCCTTATGGTACTGCTGTTTGTAGATAAGAAAAAAAGAACAAGAAAGAAAGAAGCAAAGAGAGAAAAGAAATAAATAAAATGTTTACTGTTTAGGCTACATACAGGTAAACAGAGAGATAAGTAGTGTGTATCTCATCCTGTGAGAGTTGGTAGTACAAATAATGAGGTAACGGAAAATGGGTGGTGAGTGCTTTATTCCGTTTTAGGGGGGAAAGGGAAGGATGACAGAAAGAATAAAGGGAAACTAGTGTTTGGGTGTAGAGATAAAATTGACTATAATTGCAGAGATTTGGTGTTCCTGGTGGCAATAACACTTGATTGTGTTTGTTTGTGGGAAGCCAACTAGGGTTCTCCTTGCAACGGCCCTAGGAAAAATGTTTAAATTGAATAATTCTGAAGTATATGATTTACGTTCAGTGGCAATGCAGGGAGTTGTGAGGCCCTCACATAGCAAAGTAGAAAGGAAAGCCTGAATTAAACCTCCTATGTAGCTGCCAGGGTCTGTATGACAAAAATTCCATCATCTAATCTGCGAAGGTACGCATTTCCAAAACTTAAGGATACCAAGAACTATCCGCACATCATTTCCGCAAACAATCAACAGGGTATGAACTGACGGTGCCTTTCTATTCTTCCAACAACTCATTCCAAATCCACAATAGTCAGAAAATATACTGAAAAGCCATTTGTCCAACAGACCCTTATCTTGAAAACAAACGGGCATTGTTTCGAGGGGCTATTTCTCTGATGACCCTCTCCCAAACAGAAGCACATGGCTAATTATTAAGCAGAATGACTTCTTTGGACCTTCCTCCTAAGGCAAAGGAAAGAGCTTCTCAAACTCTGTCTCTGATTAGATTACCCTATTCTAACCTTAACTGGTCTTTTTTGTCATGCCTAAAAATAGCCAAAATAGCCAAAATAGCCAACCTAGCCAACGAAGACAACAAGTGCAAGTTAATCAGAGGCGTAGTGGGGCGGGTCAAAATCATGCACCTTTTGCCAAGATTATGCTGAGTAACAACAGCAGGTGAAGCTATGAGTCCATTTAAATGCGCTGGGAGTTTGAGTAGAGACTGAACAACCAGTCTTTGGACAAAAGGATGACAATGTCTTGGATAGCTAAACAAAACTAACATATGTTTGCTTTACGCACATATGATTTAAAATAAAACTTGATTGGCTGTATGGAAAAAAGATCCCATCTATGTAGATGGAAAACTAACATTATTCACACAAATGAATGCAAAATTAGCGGGCGCCATCATGTAACCAAAAAACATCAAGTATATTTTTTTTTCCCTTTTGGTTTCTGATTTCTTCCGCAGTTCTCCTAAACATAGGAAACGTGATTTACAGAGCAGATATACAAAAAAAAATTTGCTAATTGGTTTACAGAAATGAACCAGTGGCTGGTCATTGTAGAATTAAATGCATGATAGAACATGTTGGCATTCAATTGTCATTGCCTGTAATTTTCTGGGTTTTGCAGAATCATCCAATATCAACATTCTGTGTGGGATAGAGTTGCCTTGTCACTGTAGTTTGGTCTGGATGCTTGCACAGTGGACTGAGGAAATAGAGCGGACAGGGGGGAACCTCCTGCATGATACATCCAATCCCTGTCCTGCTGAAGCTCATGCACTGCAGGGGAAAAGAAGCGACTGGTGGCAACATGTAGCACATACAGTATCTGCCTGCAGTCTCCTCCTGCCAACCGTAGTAGTAGCAATGCTGTGGTAGACCAGTAGTGTTTTGGGCCAATGTTTAATCTCCAATACACATTTGCAACCACTTCAGAGGCTGCAGCTATTGTGAGGAATCAGTTGCCTGAAGTCAGTTGGCCTTTTCAACCAAGTAGAAGCACTTGTAAGACTTCTTACGGTTGTTTCTACTGCTGCTGCTGAAGCAGAGAGGAGATTCAGTGCTCTGAGGAGGTTGAAGACCTGGCTGAGAAGCACAATGTTGAAAAAAATTCACATTAACAATGTAGCGGTCTGTCACATTCACAAAGAACTACTGGATAAAATCAGCAAGGAAAACCTTTGCCAGTTGGCAAATGAGTACACAAAGCATGTGCTTGCTTCTTTCATGTGAGTAGAAGAGACAGGACAGTATAGAAGGGTGGATAGTTAGGATACATGGAGAGATGGAATTGAATAGATAGTTGGAGAACAATGAAAAATGTTCTTTATATTAATTTTTTGTTTTGTTTTTGACAATCTTGCATTCAGAGTGACAAATGAGTAGTCTATCTATTGTGGTAATCATTTTCCTATCCTTTTGGATCGTTACTTCCTACCCTGGTATAATACAGTGTTGGATGTACAGTATAAAAATGATCTAGCCTTCTTCAGGTATGTGTGCTGCACCAAAGATTAGCACCAGGAATGTTAATTATATTTTGATTTATTTATAACTAATGGTTCTTGTTCATGCATTAAAAATAATAATTAAAATAATGATCAACATTATCATATAATTAAATATCAATTTTGCTGCTGTCTATTTGCAATTGATATTATGAAATACTGATTCAACCTGTACAGTTGGTAAAAGCTTTTTGCTTTGTCTTTTGCAAACGCCTGTGGTTTGGTGGATGTGTCTCTGACAAACGTCCTTTGCAAGTGATTTATTTGACATTTTCAGAAAGAGCAGTCAGTTTGGATTAAAAGTTTGTTTAACAGTGGAGGACAATGAACATTTTTTCTGTATATTGAAAGTTTGTTTAACGGTGGAAATTGAGTCTCACATTATTTAAATTTTACACAAAACATTAATGCTCAACATTTTTGACTGTATAAAATGATTCTCTTAAGTCTTGCTTTTTGACAAATACATCTAGACGCGCACACGTCACTCCCGTTCTGTGTCTCCCCCACTACTCAAATCAAAGTTATACCCTTGAGTAGCAGTGATAACAAGTGCAGAGGGGACTGGGCATTCCATCGTGGCTGGGGGGGGGGATTGTGTCTCTGTGCGGTGTCATTATCAATTCAACGTATCATCCATCAATCCTCTGCCTTGTTACACACACACAGAATTAGAAACATGCATCTGATTCCGGTATGAGCACATACTCTTATGATTTTTTATAATGTGTATATATTCTGTACATTACTATATATAGTAAATGTTATTGAATTGCTGATTAAAATTTATGTATTTTATCTTTGAAAACTGTCTCCCCATGCAACCTGTCTCTGTTTCTTTTTTGAATGCAGGTGCATTTCACATAATGTCACAACTCCTTAAGCATTATAATAAATTATGATGCATGCATGCACACACACTCTGAATGGACACCCAGCGTACGGCTAATGGATTGGATGTTGTGGGTACCATCACAGGGAGAGGCATGCGTGATGAATAGCTATTTACCAAACATGACAGGTCCTAATATCTTCGAGCTATACTAATACTGCTGCACGCACGCACACACGCACGCACACACACACACACACACACACACACACACACACACACACAGAGCACATAACACATGCACAAAACACACCCTGGTGATACATAGCACCTTGTCAGTCGTCAAGCATTTACCATACATCCTACCAGCAACAGACAGTGTCTTATTTACTTATAGCACGGGATCTCCACGTGCGGTCCATGGACCTTTAGGGGTCCTGCAGAGTGCACCAAATGGACAGAAAGTTCTATTAAATACAAATGAACCACAAGATCTCCAAAGAGTAACATAACATTACTTTTCATTTCATTTTTGAGTAAATTACATGTACAGTCACTTTAATACACTGCTAATTACAACAGAAATTATTTTCCATTTTCCAGAGAAAAAAACAGCATTTTTGCCTTAGACCCCCAAAACATCTGTGAAAATTCTACATTTCCCGGGACACTCTGCCCCCGAACAGTATAGACGTTTGAACGTGAATTAAAATATGAAAAATATGAATTCAGATGTTATATCTAGGCATTAAAACATCTGAAAAGCATCAATTTATAATATATATTTTTTAATTTATACTCTTTATTGATCTCCAATGGGGAAATTACAATTTACACTGTTGTTATTACACACTACACACAGGCCTGAAATACACACACATGCTTAGGTCCAATACATGCACTAATGGAGAGATAGCAGAGTGAGTGGACCGTGAGCGGTTGGTGCCTTGCTCAAGAGCACCTTGGCAGTGCCCACGAGGTGACTGGCATCTCTCCAGCTACCAGTCCACACTCCGTACTTTGATCCAAACGGGCACTTGAACCAGCGACCCTCCAGTTCCCAACCCAACTCCCTACGGACTGAGCAACCGGCATAGTGCTGTGAGGGAAATTTTGAAGGAGGCACGTGAAACCAACTGCACACTTTGAAGGCAGGGTGGACCTTTCTCTTGCTTCTTTAACCACTAATAATACATCCGCAGAGAAGATCAATGGGTTGGTAAGTGAAAGTTCACATCACTGTTTTGTGCAGATTTATCACAGTTCTCCATGCAAAAATGTAGGCGGTCCAATGGATGATCAGCTGTGCACAATGACTTAATATAGCTGTGCAAGGTAGCAGTAGTTTGATTTATTCAGTAAAATTACAAGTGAAAATGAATATTTAACTGGTTACATTTGTTTCCAAAAAACCCTCAAATTCCTTGAAAGTTCCTGCTCATTGCAAATGAAAGCTATCAGCATGAGCTGTACTTATTTATCGCCACAAACTTTCAGTGCGTTACTGGCTTTAGTGCTTTGGGACTCAAAACATCAACACAATTTTTTCCCCTTGGTCTGGGAAAGCAGTCAGATTTGTTGCTAGTAAGATGGAAAGTCACCTGTAGTCAATATTATCTAGCAACATAGTTGCAAAGTTGCCAACGATTGCTGGAGGGCACATTAAAAAGGCCATAAAAGGTAGCTATATATATATATATATATATATATATATATATATATATATATATATATATATATATAATATATATATATAAATTCTGTCCGTATAATTTAACCAAATATGTAACCAGCTGCTCAATCCTCACCATGCATCTCCTGCAGTTTATACACAGAAAGCATACATTTAGCAACTGATCTTCCTCAAAACTTGTCACAACAACGTATATTACACTACTATACTTACTTTACTTTCCAGCCTAATTTACAACTTAAACATTAACATACTTTCACTGAGAGCAAACTCCATTTTCTCTGCTGCAGTTTGTGAAGATATTTGGTGGTACTACTACTTTTATCTTCTCTCAGGCGAGTTACGTCACCTGAAAGCCTTCTATAAATGGTTTATTATCCCTTAATCAAAGTGGTCACAGAGCCTGCCCCAAAAGCTGTACGGCATTTAGAGGGTTCAGCGTGGGAGTCAGCTCCCTCGAGCCTTATCATCGGTCGCCAGAGGCTGCAGTAGAGTGCTACGGTGCGTTTGTATGGGACACAGATTTGGACACACAGCTCAAGGGTTCTAGATACTTCTTGTGCTGGTGCAGAACCCCCTTTGTGGTGCATGAAATGTCCCCATCAGCAATATTTAAACAACTTAATTTAAGAAGCACAATAGGCTCTTTGTCTATTTTATTATTAAAACAGAAGTTGAAAGAAAGAAGTAAGTCATTCTAAAGAACAATTAGACTTAAGTACCCTTGAAGAACTCTCTCTCCTTCACTTCTCTCTCTCTCTCTCTCTCTCTCGACAGACAGACAGACACACACACACACAAAGGTATATGACACTGACATACTGCAACTCTATTAACCCTAATGACTCTTCAAACACCTTATTTTATAGAGCAGTATGCCAAACTACGATTTAAATATTGGGATTTTAAACAATTAACGTGTATATATAGGCGAATCTTTAGCCTCCAGTGATATTGCGGTATTATATCTACTCATATCAGAAGTTCTTACCCCGCTGAGTGTATTTCTGAAGACGTACACTGTCGGTTGAAACATGGCTGTATAGATGTGTATGAGGTGTAGGGTTAGGTTAGTTAGGTCAGTTTATCAATAAGTGAATTGCACTGGTGTTGAACGGCGTTCTGTATCAGGGAGGAAACTAGAGGTGCACAGAGCGTTTAAAACTGCTACAGTAAGTACATGTAAGGTAGCGCTGTGATGTCACATAGAGAGTGAGAGTTATGATTTCCAACTTTTGGGGCGATGCAAAAACTCGGTGCGTAAAAACGCAGACCAGACTGCTGCTGCTAGTGTGCAACAAAAGAAAAGAAACCCCAATTTGTGAGCACAAAACCGCCAGTCCTTACTTTAGCCTTTTATAAAGTTTTTGCTGATGATGAATTCAAATGGCGTTAGATACATTTTATTTTTTGGCAAATCTTCAACAAAGACTCAAACAACATGCAAACGGTAACATAGAGTTGAAAATGAATGATAAAACACACATAAATCCGCAGTTATTCCTTCTATAAAAATTAGCTACAGTCAGTCAAGACTCAATTAAAGTCATTTCCAGACCGACAGACAAATCCAATGTAATAATTCTTTCTCTTTTTAGTGTTTTGACAACTTGCCGACAGGCGCATCTTATTACAGACCATCAAACTTCTAGACCTGTTCATGGAGACCGTGAAAAAAACACCATGTGCGTAACAAATAAGTGGATGTCTCATCAACGTGTGGCTGCTAAAACGTGACTTTCAAGTTAATCTGTTGCAGTTTTTCCTTTATCATCGCTCTCCATAACCAACATGACCAGACGTGGATTTAGGCTACAAGAGCCCAATTGCCTGCCGTGCCATACCCTGATAGTGTAGCCTACACTGGCTGGTGGAAGACCCGCTTAAGAGGTGTGGATAGCCCCAGAGCGATGGAAACTTGTACAAAAAGACCATACCTGTGGGGATTAAATCAAAATCCCCGACGGGAACGTAAAAGTGTGGACATTCACTCCACTGAAAGTCCGACTGGATTATCCTGTCCCCCTCCGGAGATCGGCACACACCGGGTCCCGAACCGCTCTCTGCAGCTGCTGCAGCTCACAGCCTCCGATGTATGGAGGAGAGGGAGAGAGAGAGAGAGAGAGAGAGAGAGAGAGAGACAGCGGGGGATCCTTAATCAATGAGGTATACACACACACACACACACACAGTCACACAAGTAAAACAGATGTTAATCCTTTTATTTATTATATTGGTTGTATTTTTAAATATTTGTAATAATACTACTACTGCATATTTAGAGTATTTTTCAACATATTTGGAGCAAATAATTTAAGTTAACAGGTTATAATTGTTAGTTATGTTCTGTTTTTGTTTTTCTCAATTGGAATTTTTGATGCTTACCATCAAAACATCCATTGCCAACTCCTGCACATTCACACACATATCAACATTTACAGTAAGGGGCATAATGTTTACGAAATGAATAAATGAAGAAGCAGATTTTAATTTATGCAATCCCACCAGCTCAGAGAGAGATCAGCTCATTCTCAAATGAATGAGTTTATTCCACTGATTGATATTATTGGGCTGCAACATTTTATGATATTACCAAATCTCAAGTCTATTTTACTAAATTATTCAACCACTAAATATTAGCTACAGAAACATTAATCTCCATTGTTGACTGGAAGTCACACAAACCAAACTAATCAAACTAAAAGGTTGACTAAATATTATTATGCAAATCAGTTGAGTAACTAACTGACCATTTTATTACCCCGCTTGTTCAGTGAGAGTAAAGCGCCTATGAGGGGAGACTGTTGGTAGATTTTGGAAAGTGTAACCACAAATTATTATTTTTGGCCTTTTGTTGACTTTTTAACAAAATAAAAAACAACAGAAGGTGCCAATTTTCAAAATTGCACTTGATTGCCAAGGTGACATTCTTAAAGTTTTAATAAAAGGCTGGTCATCAGGTAACGGACAGGTTGAACACAAATGGGAACAGACAGGTTTACAGAACAAGGTTACATAATGAGGGGCTTGTGGGTAATGAGGAACACTTGTCACTTGTATAAGAAGAGTAGGGTGGTGAGTGACAAAGGTGGGAAACAGGTGTGGAATAACAAGGCAAAGAAAGGTCCAGAAAAAAGTAGTGAAAGAGAGATAGGGCAATTGCCATCATCATTAGGATGCTTTTTGGTTAATGTAAACAAGTCCATTTAAAGCTGCACTAATCAATATTTTCAGTTCTGCACCAACACTCTGGGATGCCCTCCCCTCCTACATTTGACATTAATCTTTAAGTCTTCATAGTACTGCATCGCCATAGAAACCCTCCCGACACACTTTTTTACTGCTTTTCTGACGTTTCTTAGCACTTTTCAGATGTTGCCTATTTTGTTAAATGTATTTCTATGAAGCTCAATGTATTTTATTGTATTTTCTTCTTTTATGCCCTCTTAAACATGTAAGATGTACTTGTGTATCTAGAAAGGTGTCCGCCAAATAAAATATATTGTTATTATTATGATTATTATTACTATATAATTATTTTATTCCTGAGCTTTGAAGCATTTCAGCATCTTTCAGCTCATTGTTTTTTTACGGTACGTTGTGGTTCAGTTTGGGTTCAGCTTCACAGCACAATCTTAGGCAGCTGTATTCAGTGAAGATGCTCTGATGAACCCACTGTACACTACCTGCCCAGCACCAACTGGCAGACAGAGTTAGCAGCTAGCTGGTGAACATAGTGGAGCATTCAGCAGCAATAGGGATATGTATCTCCGGAGTTGGTGGAGACCAACAGCAGATGCTAAAGAGAGGGAATATTGGACTTGACGTTTGTCAGCTCTCTAGAACTTCAAATTAATTATACAGAATTAATACTAGTTGCTCTGAGACTGCTGGATGTGTTATAATAAGCAACTGTTTGCTAACACATTCACCATATCAGCTCTAAAATATGTTTTAGTTTTGTTGCTGTGCCCTAAAGTAGTCAGAAATTAATTTATTAATTAAATTAATGCAGCTTTAAACTATTTTAATGTGTCATAGATGTTTTAGTCTTGCATTGCCAGACCCACCTCCAAAGACCTGCACAGGAAGGTCTGGCAAGTGAAAACTCAGATTGGACAGATAGTCTAGCTAGCTGTCTGGATTTACCCTGCAGAGATCTGAGGAGCATTTAACCATAGTCCTCAGAAATCAACCAGAGTTTAAAATTCCAACACAAAGAAAGCGGAAGGTAACAAAAAAGAAAAGAAGGACATAGAGCGAAATTTCCGATGGCAACGGAGCATTCCCAAAGGGGAAGGTTGTGGATATAGCCAACATATTTGTATGTAATTCAAACTCTGTCCATCCATCCATCTTTGTCCGCTTATCCAGTGTCTGGTCATGGGTGAAGCAGCTCCAGTAGGGGACCCCAAACTTCTTTTTCCCAAGCCACATTAACCAGCTCCGACTGGGGGATCCTGAGGCGTTCCCAGGCCAGGTTGGAGATATAATACCTCGACCTAGTCCTGGGTCTTCCCTGAGGCCTCATCCCAGCTGGACGTGTCTGGAACACCTCCCTAGGGAGGCACCCAGGAGCCATCCTTACCAGATGACCCAAACACCTCAACTGGCTCCTTTCGACGCGAAGGAGCAGCGGCTCTACTCCGAGCTCCACACAGATGACTGAGCTTCTCATCCTATCTTTAAGGAAGATGCCGGTAATTCAAACTCTGGTGGGACATTTATGTTTAATTGCAAGCCGCAAACTCAGGGCAGATAATGATTAGTCTCTCATGTTTCATATGTGGTATGATGAGATAAACACCAAAGCTGCCTTATATAGTGAAATCAATTTTGAGTTTCACACCACCTTTAACCAAAAGTAGATTATACATATCTATAGTCAAAGTGAAGTTCACTGAAATCACTGATTACATGATGATTGCTTGCTGTTCCCACCTGTTCATTAACCTCGACCGCAAATGACTTTGTACTGAGTGTTTCATTCCTTCCTCTTATTGATGTGATTTCCTCAGCTAATTTGCCTTTAGCTTGGGGCCATTATATCCCCGTTTCCCCAGCAGTTCATGGTCTCATTTTGTAAAAGGTAACAACAGTGAGGGAAACGAGGCAAACCAGGCACACTGGCCTATAATCCGGCTCAGTGAAGCAGTGGATTTGGGTTCAGCTGTCAGCCCGCACAGAAGCAAGACACTTGGTAAAATTATGCTACAACACTCACGGCCTACAGACCCAGAATTATAACGAGTATCCCAGCAGACTGGAGAGAAGGGAGAGAGCATCATGCAGTCGGTGTACATTGATGCTGAGCAGATGAGCTTGGATCAATGTTGGAGTTTGACAAAGATAAGGGGGGCTGTATGGATGAGTGGTGTTCCGGTCCCTCAGCGCTTTGATTCATCTTCATTTTTATCAGTGTTATTTACACACCTGCTGCCACGGGGACAGACAAAGAAACTCACTCTCTCATCTCTATCTGGCTGTCATGCACACGCGCACACACACACACACACACACACACACACACACACACACACACACACACACACACACACACACACACACATACATATCTGCTGTAACACTTGCTCTTGACCAAAATGGAAAGTCTATATGAGCTGCAGACTACAAGTCCTACAAGTCTTTTTTTGAGCATCTAAAAATATCTTTTTTGTCCTGGTTCACTTGATTCATCAAGGTCCCCGATGAAGCCGACATCTCACAAAGGAAGTTAAGTCAGAGATAAAACTTAAATTATATACAGTGGAAAGTGTGCTGATTTTACAAGAACATATTAGCCGGTATGACCAGTGATATATACTCCACCTTCCTCGGGGGTGGATGTAATAGAATTACAGAGGTAGCCTCTAGATAGATCTCCTGTTTAGCCAAACTTAAGATGGATAGAGGTGGCTTGCCTGAAAGGTGCAACAACTTGGATAAGAGGAGAAGAGGAGGAGGAAGGGATGTCTGTTCAGCACCTGAGCCTGACCCCACCCTATGCATCCCCCATCTAGCTTCTACTCAGACAGACTAATAGGGAACTGGGAGCACCATTTATATTCCTTGCCCTCCCACTGGCACCTTACCTCAGCTGTCACATTCTACCCCCCGGAGGGGTTACATAGATGTGTGTCTGTGTGTATGTGTGTGTTCTTGTACTTCTGTTCTTCTGAGAGACAAGTTTTGGGTGAGCTCTTGGTTTAGGGAAAAGCTTTAAATGTTGCATATTTAAATGTCAATACATTAATACTAATTTTAGATAATTAGTAGAATTACCATAATTACACTACCTACAGCTTTATCAATACTAGTTAAACAGTTGTAAATTTTTATTCCCATATATATTTTAAATTATTTGTATATTATATTCTATCATATTATTACTTAATGTATATTGTGCCCTGTTATTTCATGTATATTCTGTATGTGTGTTGTGCGTCTGATATTTTTTGGGGAAACCAGCTGGTAACCCTGGCTAATTATGCAATGGGACATTTTGCGCACAGGCACATATGGTATATACCTTATATTTTGGAGAGATATTTTTTATCATGCAAAGAATAACTATATTTGCTTAATAAGTTTGTGTTGCATGCTATGGCAGGTCCAAATGTCTGCTTTGAAAAAGGCCTCATGCTCACAGGATTATCATCAACGTAGGCACCAGAGCATGTGAGTGAGGTCGCCGTTCATTTGCATGTAGGCTACTGTGATGCAGTAAGACAGAGATGGGCTTGGGCATGCTTTAAACTCATGGTGTGAGCGGTACTGCGGGGGATATAAGGTGACGCTTAAAAATCTGTTCTGTACCCCATCTAAAACTCTCCCACTTGTGCTATGCATCGCTCACATGCTCTGGTAGGCACATCAAAGCTACACAAGTTCAGTTAAATATGTTGTTTTATCAACCTTTATGAAATTATGTTTGTGAGTCTCTTTTTAGAAGTAGGCTAACTTGGCAGGTAGCTAATTACAACAGCAGAAAAGGCAGAGCAATAGTCATTCAAGTGGAATAGGCAGTTTTAAACAGACGTGTTTTGAGTTAAGACTTGAAATGAGGGAATTAATCAATGTTTCTGAGTTGGGGTGGTAATGAGTTCCAGAGACGGGGATCAGAGCAGCTGAATGCTCTGCCCCCCTTGGTGGTGAGGCGGGCGGAGGGGACAGAGAGGTGTATGGAGGAAGAGGATCTGAGGGAGCGGGAGGGAGTGGGACACTGGATGAGATCAGACAAATAAGGGGGGGCGAGGTTGTGGATGGCCTTGAATGCAAACAGGAGGACTTTGAATTGGATACGGAACTGGACCAGGAGCCAGTGGAGCTGTTGGAGGACAGGACTGATGTGGTGGATGGAGGGGGTTTGAGTTATGATGCGGGCAGCTCAATTCTGGACCAATTGAAGTTTATGGAGGGATTTGTGAGCGAGACCTAAGAGGAGAGAGTTGCAGTAATCCAGACGGGAAGTGACGAGACTGTGGACAAGGATGGCGGCAGTGTGGGGGGTAAGGGATGGGCGGAGGCGATTGATGTTTCGTAGGTGGAAGTAGGCAGACCAGGTAATGTTATTGATATGGGGTTGAAAGGATAGTGTGCTGTCAAGGATGACACCCAGACTCTTAACCTTGGGGAAGGAGGAGACGGAGCTGTTGTCAATCATGAGAGAAAAACTGTCGTTTTGGAAAGAGTGGATTTGGTGCCAATGAGGAGAACCTCGGTTTTATTACTGTTTCATTTGAGGAAGTTTTAGGTGAGCCAGTTTTTTATTTCAGAGATGCAATCTGTAAGGGAGGTGGGCGGAAGAGTGGACGAGGGTTTGGTGGAGAGGTAGAGCTGGGTGTCATCGGTGTGTCATTGGTGTAACAGTGCAAGTGAATGTTAAATTTGTGGAAGATATTGCCGAGGGGAAGCAGGTAAATGATGAAGAGTACGGGCCCCAGGACAGAGCCCTGGGGCACACCTGAAGTGACGGAGGAGGGAATGGATTTACAAGACTTGAGTTGAATGAACTGGGTGCGGCCACAGAGGTAAGATGTGAACTAGTCTAACGGAGTGTGGGTGATGGAAGATTTTGAGGAGGGTGGTGTGACAGATGGTGTCAAAGGCTGCACTCAGGTCAAGGAGGATGAGGAGGGGCATGCTGCCTTAAGTGACAGGTGACTGGCATCACAGGAGGCAAGAATAGAGTAGGCTTTATTCAGCCCACCTCATCTCCACCACGCTCCACCCTTTTTGTCCATTTTTGGATTAGGAAGGATTTAGGCAATGTTAAGCACTGCCAAGATGGCAATAGCCGGAGCCACTGGAGCCGCCCTTGTCAATTCTGTTCAACATCAATTTGATTAGGAATATTTCAGTTATACAATACCAATTTTAGTTGGATATGAAAAATATTCTCAGAGAACTATGCTGTAAATTGTACATGGTGCATTATTAAAAATATTGACATCAAGAATTGACCCAATAGCAGTTACATGAATGCACTTTTTATTTAATATAAACACACCACAGCAGTCAACACAATAAAGTGCAATGGAACTGAAATGTAACACATCTGTAAATATATGTATGTTGTGTGCAGCCAGGTTTCCTTCATTTCACTGAAATGCAGTTTGAAGGAATTTTTTAATTCTCAAGTTCAAGTTCCACTTTATTTATCCTTATAAAAAGGAAATTTTATGTGCAGCAGGATGTCTAAAAAACACATACACAGAAAAGCACCACCAGATGCCAACAACATTGTAAACACAACACAGGACACACATCAACACATCAATGGAACCATCTAATTGGACAGTACACAGGTCAATCTGTCTTAATGAAAATAGACAGGAATAAATAAATAAATATATGAATAATCACATACTGTATAACATTTTCAAGAGATGTCAATCAAGTGAATTCAGGTTCCTTATAGCCACAGGAATAAAAGAGTCCCTGGAAAGTCTACTTCTTATCATAGGTAGCCTAAAATGGTGACCTGAGGGGAGCAGATTGAACTCCCCAAAGAGTGGGTGATCAGGGCAGTTTAAAATTTGGTTAGCCTTACCCCTTTCCTTTTTTGGCAGAGAATTCATAGGGTTGTATAATTTAGATTCAAATAAGCTTGCCTTTTTTAAAACAAAGTAAAGAGTAAAATTCACTTTCTAAATTTCATTGATTTAAAACTGAATTGAGCCTCATCTAAATATCCATGTGCACGTCCATGTTTGTGTGTGGCTGCCAGTATATCGAGCCAGACGTCTGAGATGTCTCTGTGACTGATAAAAATTGAAATGAACCATAATGAAGATTGACAAGAACTTGGCTCAGATTCTCTCCACCTCCTCCTCAGCTTTCTTCTTCCTATCATCTTTTTTCTTGAGCAGATGCTTTTCTTTTTCCTTCTCTCATTTTTTCCTCTTCTCATTTGAGTCCAGCTTGTGTAGCTAGTGACAACGTGGGTCAATTCTATTTTCCTGTCAAACACAGGAAACCCGATTTCTGAGGGATGTCTTTAATTCATATAATCAAGCAGAAGTGTCTCACACTTCCTCATGCAAAGGACATACATTATATAATCAACCAAGGGATCAACGTCTGTGGGTTTCCCCCCCCCAAGAGAAACCACAAAATCTTGTGCTTTTGCTTGAATAACTAAAATTAGAAAGGTTGTTTGCAAAGATTCACGCTGATCCCCTCAAGGATAAAAAAACTGCTGCCATACACAACCTGCAAAACAAGAACCTCAAATAACACGCCGCCACATCTCCCATGAGTCACAGTGGCAATGTTCGATAAATGCTTAATTAACAGTTTTTCTGAGAGACTCGTCTGAACAGTTCTGAATGTCGTGGACTTCTATGACATTGTGCAAAACAAAAAACTGCATCACACACAGCTGGGTATTCTTTTCCTGCACACACACACACACACACACACACACACACACATGCAATTAAACATTCACAATAACAAAGGACCGAGGAAAAGCGCAAAAACCTGCTGTAAAAGGATGTCTCTCTGTGGAGCCTTCGAGTACTTTCTGTTATGCTCACGGACCAAAGCCATTTCATAAAACTAATAATAATGTCCCTTCGATTTCTCCCTTCCGCAGTCCCTTTTTCTCCCTTTTTTAAGTTCTTTAGTCTCAAGTGTCAAGAAACCCCATTACAGTAATTAAGTCAGCAGACCCTCAAAGAGCTCTCCTTCAAACAACCAGGGAGGGAGGGGCGCATGGAGGGGGAGAGATATGGCTGGAAGGAAAGAGATGGATGGAAAGAGGCTTCAGAGAGAGATGATGGAGGGACGGAGAAATGAAGAGGTGGGTGAGAGTGTGAAGGAAAAGGCAGAACAAATATGCTTCACAAGACGGGAAAACACTGTGAAGACAAAACACAGGAAGCAACTTTAAGATGTGCATGGAGCCTTTTATTTTCGTAAATCAGCCGCACATTAACTTTGAGATGTTGCTGTGGTAACTATGATCAAGTGAGACCATTTTCCAGATGATTGGCAGCCTCCAGCAGCCTCTACACAACTACAATAACCTCCACTGATTATTGGACAAAACAAAAGGCACGATTCTTCATTACTCTGTGGTGTTGCTCTTATTTTTTAAGTAATATAAGCTACCCATTGTGGTCTAAAATGTTTACTAGTAATTATACAAAGGTATCAACATTATTTTTGACAATGATATTTAAAAAGCATCACATCATCATGTGAAGTGAAAAGGATGGAGCTTCATTGAAGAAAGGGCAGCTCAAAGAGCAACAAACAGGATGTGGAGAAGCATGAAGGAACAAACCAGCAGGAAGAACATTTCATTTTATGTTTTTAGAGGCAGCAGTGTGACAGACAAAAAGAATCTTGAATAAAACAGTAAGTGGACCAGTTCCCAAGAAAACTGTAACTATTTGGTATCTTTCTGACCATTAAAATTCACTTTACCAGGATCAGAATCAGATTTATTTGCCAGGTATACATACAAGGAATTTTGCTTTGGATTATACATTGCTCACAATGTGCTTACTCATACAAAACAAACAACAAAAACAAACAATATATACACACTATAAACAGAAACAATATAGACAGGTTGAGGCAATAGTGCCATGAAGAGTGCAAAGTGTGCAGGAGTAAATTATTTTTATGATAAATTATTATTATTTTAATTATGGAACATAGGGCAAAGGATGTATATATGATATATAAGTATTGTGTGTGGTATTGTAGCACCAAGAGCAGATTGCACGGTGCACAGGTGCAGGTAGGAGGAGAGGTGCAAGCCGATGGGAGGTTCCTTCAAAGGAGGCAGCATTAAGCCAGGTGTTGGTATTTGGTGTGGTAAATGGGTCTTAGACTTAGCACTGAGAATAGACATCTTAAAACCACGTCCAGCACAAAGCCACTTCTCTGCCAATCTGGTGATTTCATCAACAAGCCCAAATAAATACTAGCAATAGCAAATGTCATATACACAGCTTCACCAAACTATTTTTTTTAATCATTTATTGCTTTTGTCATTGTACAAACTAACTGTTGAAAAAACACCATGGTTCAGTGTGTTTACATCGTGCCAGTCTGCACTATTCAGACACATGATTTCTTAAAGAAGCTTATTTGTTGAGTTGTTTTTGTCATGTGTCACTGTGAATGGCTCAGCTGTTTCAGGGCGATGAGACCAGTGACGTGGCTGCCTGAGAGTGTATTTATTAATCCCCACACCCTATGAGCTATATTCCACTTCACCCAGCCCTTCTTCACTTTGTGCTGCTTTGTGTGCTTGAAGACGCTCACGCAGTTCGTGCACCCAACACCTGCTGCTTTACACTTGATGTTGCGCTTGTACAAATAAGGGCTCCAGAATTTAATTATACAAAAATGATATTATACTTCCCTAATTTGTTTAATATAGCTATTACCTAGTCTTGTCATTGTTCTTTCATGCTGGACTGACAAAAAATAAAGACAAAAATAAAGAAAAGAAGAAAGAAACAGAAAATAGGCTGTAGTGAAACCTGACCAATAAGGGCTTTCACATAGGGAAATAGCAGCAATCCTAAATACCTCAAATGTGAAGTGCCCTTGATGTAGTCCTGCTTGTAGTACCGATATTTCTACTAGGTATGTGGACAGTTTATTCAACCTGGTACTCTTGGCATATGGTTGATTCCAACCAACAGGCAGTAGACAACCGACCATGCCATGGCAGAAAATCTGACAGCTCCCAGAAAAGACTTAGTCTGTAGTCTATTGTGGCACTGACAAACCTATTTATAATATAGGTGAGACCACACAATCCAAAACACAGAGGAATGCACATTGAAGAAATAATTCAAATGCCAGGGAATACACCTCAAAGTTCATCATGTCATCTTGCAGCCAGGTTCAGGAGTGCATGTCATTACTCCTACAACTAAAGCCATTTCCTGCCCTTTCAAAATGTGCACCCTCATCTCCTGATTGATGCAGATAATACATGTTTAACGGCTGCCAAAGCGCTAGTCTGCCTGAGTTCAGCTAGTGGACTTGGCGCTGTTCGTACAGAGCTAAGATGTGCTCTGCAGTCTCCAGATTACCTAACACTTGATGGCTACACAGACTCAAACATGTTACTTCACGTCCTTGTGGAGGCCAGCAACAAGGACATTTAGCAGCATGTGGAACAGTTCTGACAGGTTTATGCCTTTTGCAGTTTTGCCGATTTCATTGGGCAAAATGATGGCAAGAACATTCATTCAATTTGACTTCTATACTCATTTATAGGTGAGGTTACAGGGTTTTGAAGAGAAGACAGGTTTATGTAACAAATTGGCTCAAGGAAAGAATAAGTAAAAGGGAAAAAACTAATGAGATAATTACTTCAACACTGATGACTAGGTGTGACTATAGGTGTACCTATGTCAGCCTCATGGAAACAATGAAGGCAACAACCAAGAAGAAAAGCTGAAAGGAAATTGGCACTGCTGTGAAAAGACATGGAACAGAGTACTATAGCAGCCAGCAACCTTAATTTAGAAAGAAAGACACGTGAACATGAGGTAGGGGTGGGAAAAGGACAGGTGTCAGGGCCCCATGATAAAAGGCTGACAATAGAGGAGTTATAGACACTGAGGGGTGGAAGGGTAGAGGGAGGAAGGGGTTGGAGCGTCAATGCCAGGAGTGCTTAGAGCTGCCCTCCTACATTGATATTCTGAGCTCATAGTTTGCTAAAATCCCCTCCTCCTCTTCCTCCTTTTCCTTTCGAGGGTGATGTCATCCCTATATGGATCTTTTGGTCAGATGCCACCGCCGCTTTAATCTTTGTCACTGTCACCATCTATGTGCACACACACACACATTCACTTAGCCCCGCAGCGACCTACATCTTAATGCACATTTGCTGCAAAGGACACAAATATATCTGTATCATTAGATGGGTGGAGTCAGCAGAGAACAGACCAGAGTGGAGTGGTTGGCCAGCTGCAGATAGTCCATGGTCTCAGATCTACTGAAGCTAGAGCTTTATGACTTGTTTAGGTTGGCTAACCATGCCACTTAGAATCATGGTGCGCTCCATTTTAATATATCAGAGTGGTTCCACGTGAGTAAGGGTGGAACCATAAATCATTTCAAATCATTATGAATTCATGGTTGGGAGTAGAAGCTGGTGTGTGTGTGTGTGTGTGTGTGTGTGTGTGTGTGTGTTTGCTTGTTGCTTTGTTTTGAATCAAAAAAGGGAAAGTGGCCAAAGGCGCCTGCCATCGAGATTTCATTTTAATTACCGAGCAGACCTCCAAGAGAGGTGCCGGTTAGCAAATGCTGAAAAGATTTTGTAATAATGACACTATAGCTTCAAGCTGTGAGGCACAGTCAACCAACAACAAAAAAGCGGTCGGAGCTTACACAGGGAAATCTATGACAGTTACTCACATCAGCTAGAGAAAGATTTCCAACAGATTTAATGCAGGCCTCATGTTGCATTGCCAATACCAATAGTCTGATGTGTGATGGGGGACATTAGCGGATAAAGGTTGGGGAAGACACAGGGAGAGGGAGGAAACAGTCGCAGCGCTCTACTACATTATTGGCTGTCAATTGATCAAGGAGGTCATCTGAAAGTCAATTTCTTTCTCTTTCTCTCTTTCTCTTTCTCTTTCTCTCTCTCCCTCTCTCTCTCCCTGTCACCCAAGTGTGACCCACCCCCGCACCTCCCTGCCCTCCCCTTTCCTCTGTCCAGAATTACAACACAAGGCAATTAAAGCCGACCTGCCAGTGACTTGGTGTTCCGGGCTCGTAATTTTTAACTCACCGTAATTAAAAGTGTTGCGGCAACAGCAGCAGGAGGGAAGTAAGGATGGTTCAGTGTTGGGTGACAAGGTGCGGGAGGATGGATTGACGGATGGGGCAAAGGTGGGGTGGGGTAGGGGGTGGAAGGGGTGTGTGGCGAAAAGCAGGGGAAGGGCAGAAGTCAGAGCCTTGAGTTTGATTGGAAAGGAATAAAATAAACAGGATGGTAAAGGAAATAAATTGTGTGTGTGTGTGTGTGTGTGTCTGTGTGAGTGTGTGAGTGTGTGTGTGTGTGTGTGCGCACGTGTGAACAAGTAGGTGTCTAACACGTCAACAGGGTCCCCAGGGAATTACTAACGAGATGACCAGGGTAAACTAATTGTGTCTGTTGTGTTTTCTTGTACAACCAATCAATTACCACAGGCAGTGGACTGCTGGGCTAAAAAGAAATCTGTTGTGTGTGTGTGTGTGTGTGTGTGTGTGTTTCTTTCTCATAAGACACCCTTTCATGACAATGCATGATGTAGTACAGCATGTGTTATACAGCACGTGTGTGTATGTGTACTTATTTATCACCGTCGTCAATATAATGTACAGCTGTAAATCCCAACCAGTGGTACTTGCACACTAGGGTACTTCCGCCCAGGAGAATGTTGAGAGATTGTGGAGTAAACATATTAAAATACAATTAAAAAAACATCTGAATATGTGAATACAAGTGTATGAAAAATAATTAGCAAGCAAGCACTAAATGCTTTCAAAGTAATAGCTGTACAAGTGCAAACTTGATCCGGCTGACAGTTTAATTGTATGAAAAACGTATTGAAACAAAATCCACTTTTATATTTAATTAAACAATTCAAATAAACCTATTTGAAGCATGATGGGTGGTGTTGCAGTAGGGGCTTGAGCTCTTCTGACAGGACTCAGACAAAAAAAGGTTGGGAACCACAGATGCATACGCATATCTAATGATGATTTTATACGGAGACCACATAAAAGTACAACTATACCTTACTTTTCTACTTTTCTAAAAGGAATGTAGGACTGTATGGCCTTAATATCTCATTGTAAGCTTTATGGCTATTTTTCAGAAGAGAATGAGACAGACACACACACACACACACACACACACACACACACACACACACATAGAAACAGACAGTATAATATAGAAGAAAATCATAAGGGAGGAGTTAACAGTTACAGCCCCTTCTGTATACCGCCCCCCCCCCCCCACACACACACAAAACATTCCCAAAAATATATTATTGGGCCCAATTAAAGAGCATAAAATGAAAATATAATTGAGTTTTAAGTTGTCTGTAGAGCTCCATCCACCCACTGACAAAAGCCCACCAGATCGCTGCTCATCGCCTCATTAAGGGATGAAGACATGAAGAGGTAAAGGTGCTGCCAGGAAAAGAAATTCTCTCTTTAAGAAAACATGTGTAAGCTTACTATGTGTGTGTGTGTGTAAGAATCAGTCATGCACACTTCTCTGTTTTCTCAGGTCTTGGGTTTGTTTGCTCTGAAGAATACACAGTGAGCCCAGTTGCAGTCCTAGGTGTGCTTACAGCCTATAAACAAGTGTTTAAGTTGGAAAGCTCAAGTGCCCCTAAGTAGCTCCTTGTCACAACCTTGAGTACTGTATGTGTGTGGAGGTTTTTGTGAGGGACTGTGTGTGTGTTTGTGTGTGTGTGTGTGTGTGTGTGTTTTCCTCTCATGGCTGTGTAAGCCTTGAGCTTCTTAAAGAGCCTTTTGGGACAAGTAGAGGAGCCAGAGCGAGGGCTTAACCTGCCCCCCCCGACACCACCTCCCCTCAGCACTACAGTCACACATCACACATACTGTAACTAGTAGGAAGAAAGTGGCCATAACTGGCATAAAGTTGTGTTTATAATAAGTCCATATACAGCCAGTGCATCTGTTTAAAAACCAAAAACCTTATCTAGAACACAATGCTTGAGGGGAATCTCTTAAAACTTTCTATAAAAAAATTAAAGTTGCGCCAATTTATTTTTTGGCCACCGTGCGGCAGCACTAGCTTGATTGTAGTTATTGACAGCTTTAAGTTGTTCAGCAATTCACATAGCTCTGGTGTTGTGCTCAGTTGTTGCCCTTGGTTAAAGAGACAATTGACCAAGCGTTGTATGTAAGATTAAGAATGGGTATGTCAACTTCTTAAATACCCTGCTATCTACTTAACTAAAGCCATGAACATAGCAACAAAGAAAAATTGTCTCTGCTTCTAGCTAGCTTCCTTGTTGACTGAAAATGACTTATTTGGTATGGATACTTTACTCTTTACTGACTGGTTAGGCAAAATAACAACGCCCCCGAAGAAAAAATGGTAACGAGAACAGGATATGAAGTGAAACAAAATGGTAATTAAGCCTAATTCTGTATCTGTATCTGTACACCAGTGGAACCTATTTAAAGGTGTCCTGCCACACAAAAACGTTTTACGTTTTACTTTACATTTTTTGAAATATGATAGGTCGGTATGTATTTGTGTTATGTTGTGAATGTGAAAATGAACTGCTATCTCCTCGGTCTGCTCTGAAAAGAGCCACTGAAAAGAAATAAGCAGAGCAATCAGGCCAATTACAAAAGCTGGTCAGTCTGACGTCATGTTGCCTGAGCTCATTACTATTCATGAGCTCACGCAGTTGCACTGGGTAAAGGATACTGATAGCCAGGCTCTCATTGGCTAGCTGTTAGCCAATCAGAGTGAAGCAGCTTAGCTTGTTGAATATTAATGATAACTGGCACAAATGGAGCAGAGTCTTCCTGCAGGCTTTCTATACCACACTATAATGGCTTGAAACAAGGTAACCAAGGATTTTTATCCACAAAAAATAAATTAGTCTTATTTAAAAAAAGAAATCCATCATTGAGCTTCCTCACTGCAGACATTTTGACTTGTTATTAAACAAAGGTGTATCTACAGTATATAGTCACTATTTAGCAGCTACTACATTAAAAATGAGTGCTTTCCATCTTGGTGTTTAAGTGTCAGGGCCCTTTTATTGTTCATGCTGGCTCACTGGAATGAGTAAATGGAATGGAACCACCTAAATGGGTACTAGACAGAATCACCACAACATCACGCTAACACAACAATCACTTCCCGTTACACAACTGGCAGTTGATTTTAATTGAGGCATGTGAAATTGGTGGTCCGACCTGACGTTTCTGCTGTGCTTATTTTATGTACTGGGTTGCTTTTTAGCATCTTTGATAAACCAAATCTAACTTTATAAATAGCAACATCTCACCGCCGGTCAAACTGACTTGTTTTGGGTGATGTCATTTTTTTGTCTGTGGCCCAACAGAACTAAACGCTAGTGAAAGGGTTGACATATGAAAGCATCAAACATCCATTTTAGATTAATGAGATAGGATTTTATCCAGTTGAGCCTCGCTCCTGTTTGCTCAACGCTGTTACTTTGTATGTACGGGACGCAGGCATATTCTACCCTGCCATTTTTTTATCAATCATTGAGATTGGGTCTTTTGGGTTTCTTCGCTTTTAATTCTTTATAATGGCAGATTTCCATTATATCATATTTCCATTGACATATTGAATGCAGGATGGAAACAGACTTATTTTCTCCTTAGTAACAGTTATGATTTGTACTATGATTTAGTAAACTCATCCACTGAGTTTACTAAAAGTAAAACTTCATTATCAAGACTCAATCATTTATTTGAAGCCTGCTACAACCTAACAAAACAACACATTGCAGTCAGTGTTTTCCCTTCAAACGTCAGAACAAAGTCTATCTTGTAGGCACACAAAAGCATCTGGTGCCCTTAATGTTTTAAATCGCGGCTTCAACATGTAATTTTTATTCACATGATGGTAGCGAGGGAGAACTAGGGGAGCGGGAGTTAAGCTGGTCAAACAAAAAACAGTAAAATTGAGATAATACATTTGTGAAAAACCCTAAAGACTCTTTATCTCAAAAAAACATATTTACTACACAACCTTCCAAAAAACTGGCTGGAAAATGTACTTTCATTGGTTTAGCACTAGCATAACTAACCGTGGACGGTGCAGTGTCCATGGCAACCTACCTGGCTTTTGCTGCCACATTTTGCTGAATGGGTTTCTTCCTGCCAGTGGCGTGTGAGGCAGCCAGTCGATAGCAGTACATTGTGTAACGAAGAGACTATATGAAACAAACGCCACTCCACAGATAATAGCATGAAAGGAGAAAATGCTGACTATGGTGAACAAAGATACAACTATTTAAACAGAAATAGCCCTGGAGCCCAGCTGTTGAAAAGACAAAAAAGAGAAGCAAATGATCCCAACTGGCTCCATTCAGCCTTACTTTGATTTATTTAAGGGGAATTTCGGTGAAAAGGAAAACAGGAGAATGTAGATGCCATTACAAGGAAGAGCTTCTATTACATGAATGAAAGCACTGCAGAACATGTTTTAAAGGATAGTTACTGATCTTTTTAAAGACGATCTTAATACAATGCTTACATTCTATCAATTGTTGTCAGTTGAATTTATATTTAACTAAGTTGTTTTGCCAAATGCTATTTGGGAGGAAATGGAATTGCCGCTTGGATTAGGTTTCCTGGTAACATTTTTTGTCCAGTCAAGGAAAACCTCCTTTCCTCTTGCACACAGTTGTCCTCATTATTGACATTCATATGTTGTTGTCCTGAAACCAATGGTCCAGGTCCTCTACTTCTTTCACGCAGGCCTTTTCAATGCCATCTTTGATCAGGTCCACCTCGGCTGTGTCATCGGCCAACTTGTCTGTTTCAAGTACGGAACAACAACTTTAAAAACTTTGAAAGTACATTAAGCATGTTAATCAAGATGGACTTGCAATGCAATAAGGAACGCTTAGATTGTATAAGTGTAATAATTACCATTTAGTGCAGTATCATGTGGTCCGATCAGCAGCAATACAATAAGAACGACACTAATTTGATTATCATGCTTTGCCAGTTTATTTCACTAGAAAAAAATTAAAGTGCTCTTGGAATAATACCATCTGTATACTGGGCAACTAAACCAAATATCCCATGACGAATCCCCTGAAACTTTTACACTTACACAAGCACAAACCTAGACATATACAGTATGAATACACACAGTTGGCTGTTCATGGCAGTGTGCACACCCTGTATTTATTATCTTTATTACGTCAAATATTCCCATTCATTCACTCATGGCTAAAACACATACACACGCACGCATGCACGCACACACGCACTAGTTAAACCAACATGAAATGAAAAAAAACAATCTCTAATCTGTTAATCTACACCTCCTTCAATCTCTGTTTTCATTTTCTTCTTTCTCCACCTTTCCTAATGCAATTTCCCCATCCTTTTCCCTTTCTAGCTAACCTGTCCCTCTCTCCTTCCCTCCATTTAAAAACAACTCTTTAGCCATACTCCACTTCTGATCCAATCTCCCCCTCTGTCTCTCTATTTCCTTCACCCCTCTCATCCCCCCTGAGGCCTGGTAGGCTGAGTAGAGTCAGTTCAGGGCTGTAACCTCCTCACACCCTTCTCTCTCCCTCCACTCAATCCATCTTTTCTGAAAAACATAAATACCAGTTTCCTATTACATCAGTCTGATGAAGCCAGCAGCTGAGGCAAGATTACATTACTGCTGAGAACAATATTTTTGTGTGTGTGTGTGTGTGTGTGTGTGCGTGTGTGTGAATGCACGTGTGTTTGTATATGTGTGTATCTTCAGTCTGCACTTTCATTATAAGATAGGAAACAACTCTGGTGTCTTTTTGTGTATGTGTAGACTCCAAAGAGACAAAAGGCAAAGTGAGAGTATGATCTCGCCAAAGAAAAAAGACTTGGTTTCAGTCTTTATATGTGTGTGTGTGTGTGTGTGAGAGAGAGAGTGTGTGTGTGTGTGTGTGTGTGTCTGTAAATCAGATTGATTGCAGCTATAATTAAATTGTATGTGCTCCCAGAGATCGTGCGTCCCTCCCTCTCTCTGACCCTTATTTTCTCTCTCTTTGTCTCTCTTTTACGGTCAGAGATGGTCATGATGCTGGTATATCTCAAGATATTTTCCATTTGCCACCACAGAATCATTTAAAGCATACTGCTGTGTCTGTAGAGGTAGGACTCATTGTAGTTGCCATTTAAATAGAAAAAAAAAAGAATTCAGGAGAAAAAAATCTATAACACAAAATGTAGTTGAACATTAGATTAGGAAAATAAGATTTGGGTGGCTGGAGCTCATTGTTGATTTTGGTCTTTTCATGGGATTCATTGACAATAATAAAAATATATAATATCACCAGACCTATTCTTAAAGCCAACATGGCCTTCTGGAAAATCTCTTGTCTTTTTGTGAAAATTTATGAAAATGAGAAGCTTCAAAAGTATTTGTTTATATCATGTTTGAGCACACACAAATTCCCAAGCTTAAAACTGCACAAACAGTGCTGTGACACATTTACAAGTCACACAAACGCTGTATCATCTATTCTATCAGAAAAAGAGAGTATGAAGTAAATAACAAAGTCGCTTGCTTTAATTTTAGTGAGGATACCAACCTAACACCTCCTAATCCTCTCATCTAATTCAATCCTCATATAGTGACAAAGAGGACTTGGAAATAAAACGTCAAAGCAGATGGGCCTGAACCCAAAGCTCGATTGTAAGTTTTTGTTAAAGAGGAAAGGATTGGCTGCATGATCACAGTTGGCGCCTGAAATTGGCATTTGTGAGAGTGACACTGATGGGAATTTTATTATTCTCTGTAATGAGCTGACAGTTATTGGATTGTTGTGCCTTAATTATGTTAGATTGGAATTGCCTTTTCGATTATGAGGAGCCACCTTCAAGACTCCTATTCAATTTTCTTGCTTCCCTAATTCTCCATCACATGCCATAATACCTCCCGCTGCCAGCATGACAGTGGGAAGAGACTCCAACACTGTGGCTGAATCTCAATTTTCTTTTTTGAAAGCTCTTGGGCCCTCAGTTGAGTTCTGGCCCTCCTTCGTGAAGTCTGTCTTAAATCTCTTATTTCTGCCCCAAGGCAAGGGGCGAGAAGTGAGGAGGGATCTCAGGGTAGCTATGAGCGAGGATACACAAGAGCTATGACCGAGGATACACATGAGCAGCCTTTCCGGAGGCCGTGCAGCTGAAAGAATTGCTAACTCCACCCAAACAGCTGACAAATTCACTTAACGCTTCAGAGGAAAGGACATCTCATCCCTCGAAAACACATTTCCTCGTTTCCTCTCCCCTCCAATTATTTTCTTTGTCTCTCCCATTCTACCTAAGCACATGGCAACAACAGCATGGTTTAGGTTGAGAAAAGAATGTGGTAATGGAAAATTAACAATGTTTAAGGTATAGTTAGGGTTAAGCAATTAAAATCCTTGGTGAAGTTTAGGATACTTACTTCCCGCCTCACTACATACAGGGCACATTACATTTTGAGTAGGCACTACGTGTTGGTGCTACAATAAAAGTAAATCAAAATCATCTAATAGGAATGCAGTTAATTGGAATACAGTGCTGGATATTATGTATATTTTCACAAGGGTTCAGTAGCCTATGTAACAAACTAGGTTGTGCGACATGTTGTCTCATTAAGTCTAAAGGGAAAGGAATTTATACCTTTTTTAAATGGCCACACTCGAGGGTGGGGCAAAAAGCTAGTCATCTTTTATATGTCTTTTTAACTGCAATGCCATGAATTGTACAAATAAGAAATACCGGCGCATGCTTTTGGAAAGTTTTTTTCTCAAAGGTGTCCATGGAGTTGCACATTGATGGAGTAGTTATATGAAGAAAGAAAAGTCCTACTTTCTCTCCTCCACACACCTGGCCAATCAGTGGGCATGCTTGTCAAAGTGTTGGTTTCAGAAAGTATTGTCAGATCCAACCCCCGCCCCCCCATTTGGATGTCAGAAAGATGTGCAAGGATGGTGTTCCAGCCAGTGTTCAACAATCTGACAAGTAGTTAGTTGAAGCATATTGAGTATGCACATCAGACAAAGCTATTTCAGGCACACAAATGAATATGTAGTTTTCATGGCAGATGCTGATAGGTAAACAAACATGTTCACAACATGTAGTCTATGTTTAGAGTTGTTGCTAATTTCCTATCAAAAATTCCATATTGTTAGAATTGTGTTGCCTCATTGAGTGTTTTCCTCTGTTCTAAACGCCTCTGTGTTTCTCATTTATAAATGTCCAGTTCAGTGCAATCACACAAAAAGCTGCAATCAAAGCCGTAGGGAGCTGCAGTCTTTCCTCCTGTTGGGCTTCATCAGTCTCGGTGGCTTCACACTGAGCATCAGTAGGTGGGATTGTAAAGCACCCAAACTGTCAGAGCTGATGATCAAAATCTTCCTCACAGACTTCAATTAATCCCAAAATATCAATAATGATTGAATGTGCTCCCCTGTAGATTTTTGATTCTCTGATGATCCCCTTGTCAACAATTCAAATCAGGTATTGTTTGATTGTTCTAATTGGGTGTAAAATAAACATAAAAAGTAAAAGTGAGTTGCTGTTGAAGCATGCCTGTTATTATTTTGGAGACGAGACAGAGATTTAAATGAAGTCCAATGCTCGGCTGCTGCATGCAAACCTATCCAGATCCAGCACTCTGCGGGCAAGCACTGCCAGGCAGAAGCGCCAGAGGCTTCACACACTCGCAAACTTATGCAGTTAGACAACTTCACGCAGTAATACGGCCACACATGTAGAAGACGTACACAAATAAACTCAGATGTCCTTCCTTTCATGACACACACACTCACACACACAGGTACAAACGCCACTGGCAAAAATCCAAACAAGATTAGCCCCCCTGTTGACGACACCTGTCAATACGGCTTTTGCCTGAAGGATGCAATTGATGTTGCATGGTGATTCATTACACAGACACACAGACACACAGACAGACAGACATGTCTATATAAGACCTTACAGCTCACAGTGCATGTCAGAGCAAATGACAATCATGAGGTCAAAGGAACTGCCTGAAGAGAGACAGAATTGTGGCAAGGCACAGATCTGGTCAAGGTTACAAAAAATTTCTGCTGCAGACACACACACACACACACACACACACACAAGATATTTCTTCAGTCTTTAATGAACTTCTGATGCAGAGAGATGTGACTGTACACATCTATGTTCCGTCTCAGACTAAAAAAAGGTTGCTTATACAAGTTGTTTGTTCAGTTCACAAAAATCAATATGAGCATACCCAAGCCTGGTAATTTGAATAATGAAATCTCTTACTGAAGTGAAGGTAATACTTTTAAGAAGTATAGTCAAAGTTGACTGTGAAAGATTAAAGAAGGGTAGCAGTCCATTTATGTTATGAGTTAGGATGCTGTAGCCTATTGGTATTTCACCAGCTAGAAGCTATCTGACCAGCAATGCTAGCTGTATTTATTCATTCTTTCTAAAAACATGTACCTGTATTTTCTTGTTCTTTAAGTTTGAGTTTGTATTTGGAATTAACTTAATTTCTTGCTATTACATTTGTAATGTGTATAGGCCCACTGCTGTACTGTCTGCACAGTGTATGTTATTTATTGCATTCTTTGGTATTTCAAAAACATGTACCAGCAATGCTATTTTCTTGTGTGTGTAGTGTAGCGCTACAGTATGTCAACTTTTATTGTGGGTTGTGTAGCTCAAAATCATTGTGTTACTGAGCCCATGAAGAATGAATTACCATAATAGACTATTAATCCTATGATGTATGAATGAAGTCTCATACTGTGTCATATTTCCTGCTCTCTCCAAGCCACGTCTTCAATTTCCTCATATTCCTCCATCTCGCTATTGAATGTTCCCTTTGGGTAATATCAAGCTGTTGTCTCTCTCCCCTCCCCCCTCCCCCCTCATCTCTGATGAGAGTGGACATTCATGTTCCAGTCGCTGCAGACTAGGAGGGGTGGGAGGACTGGAGGGGTTGGCTGAAAGGGTGGCAGATAACATGTGTGTGTGCGCACAAGTGTGTGTTTATGTGTGGAGGACTGCTGGCAGGAGGAGCCATGCTGGGATGGCCCACTGCTGCAGCCGCTCAATATTCAGCTGCCTTCCCATCCCAGCCCCACTGTTATTACTACAGACCAGCGCACCCACCAGCTGCCGAGGGTATATAGATGTATGTGTGATGTGTGTGTGTGTGTGTGTATGTTTAAGTGAATGTGCTTTTTACCTGTGAGTGCTTACATTTGAGAGTAAATTGAGGCAACTGTGTGTATAGCTAATTGAGCTGATTGCTTTCTATGTGCGTGTTTTCTTTGGAAGAAGGTAAAATGAATAATGCGTGCGTGTGTGTGTGTGTGTGTGTGTGTTTGGTGGGTGGGTGGGTCTGATTATGTGTTTGTACAGATTTGTGTGAGCTGAAGTGAAATGATGAAGTGAGGAATGTTGGAGGATACCTGTGGGTGTTTGGCTTTCCCGCTGGTTGCCACCTGTAGATGTTTCAAATATTTTGTATACTAGAGTAGGAATTTATGTGAATTTATGGGTCCTCGTGACTTTAGCTGTCAGTCATGGCCGCAGTCGTTCTGCAACAAATCCGGACCTGGTGGGTGTTGAGGGACGGGGGAGCACGGAGCCGGCACGCAACGGAGCCGTTCCGTTCCACAGCCGTTCTGCAGTTGGTGGAAATTATGGGTTACACAGCAAAACAAAAAATAATTGAATTGATCTGGAGATATTAAATATAAAATAAAATGTCTATTTTGATGATGCATTGCGTTTTATAAGCGCATCATGTGCTTTTTTAAATAAATAATAATATATTAATATTAATCAGACAAGTCACAAATAAAGCTACAGTATATATACTACATACCCCTCTTAAATGTAGTAGAAATATAATGTAGCATAAAATAGAAATTCCCAAGTAAAGTACCAATAAGTTATACCTAAATATGGTACTTGAGTAAATGTACTTAGTTACTTTCCACCAATTTAAATTTGCTGCTGACGTCAAACTGAACTCATACTTTTAAATCAGCAATACAGGTTTTGGATTTGGCACCTTCGAGAAAACATTGATAAAAATGTTTTTACAAAATAATTTTGTGGTGCATTCAATGGATTACCTGCAGCAAGTTATATTGTTCGCTGAGATGCTGCTTTTGTTATTTGATGTCTATAAATAGTTTAGCACTTAACAAAATCACCATTGTAGATCCCGACTAAATTAGAGCTATTTTTTAGTCTTTGCGAATATGTGTTATGAGTTGTTGCCTAGGTACCCTAATAACAGCAACAAAACACATTTTTAAGGGTCAAGGCTTTATTGCGCGTGAGGGAAAGCTGACCTGCAGCAGAAAACACAAAAATATACACTATAATACTTTGCAATAATAAAATTGATAGATAAAAGAGATAAAACGTGATACAACAAGAGCACTGGGCTGGATTGCCATACACTATGTAATAGTAAATGTGCTTTATTGGCATATGTGGGTAAAAAATATAAAATAAGTTTAATATCATTTTACTGAATCCTTTAAATTGAAAAGAATATTTCCTTTAGCTTGGTTCTACACAGTCAAATGTGGCTTCCAGTATATCCTGACATATATTTGGAAATGAATGTTGATGTCAGTGTGCTGTAAGCTCTAAAATAATGGAGGAGGGAAAAGAAACTGTGCAAAGTCTCCTCTGGCAGCGGATGCACAGATGTATCCTTCCTAGACATCTTTAAAGTTTTGGCAGAGATAACTAGCTGTGGCCACGGCAAGGATATAACATCATTGTCAAAACCTGAGCAAGCATTGAAGTCAGGTTATATGTGTACTTGTGTAGTAGATTATAAGTGAGAGGATGGGCTTGCTTTACCTTTTGTCTCCTCAAACAGCAGTGCTGCTTGTTAAAGTGGAAAAACGAATCGTTGTCTCTATCAGAAACATCACTGTGAGTGAGAGGGCGATAAAGAACCAAAGAAAGATAAAAATAAACGACTGAAAGAAAGACAGAACTGACTGAGAATGTAATACTGACACAAGAGAAAAACATGTGAAGGGGGATATGACTTAAATAAACAGTGTGTGTGTGATACAAAGCAATAAACGAGTGAGAACATTGGTTGGTTATTACTGTTGCTACGCTACTCAAGCTTTTCATTCTTGCACGGCACATACAATGGGACAACAGTGAAGTTTCCATCCAAATGTTGCTCACTCCATCCACTACTGTGAATATTAGGAATGGGTGCATTGAGATAAACAGTCTATGGCACTAATTCTCCAGCCTTGTGCCATTAATCCACTGTAGGACAGCAGCACTCAAACCTCACATGATTGAAAACCATGTGGAAAAAATGCACTTTAATGTTTATTCATGTATTAATTTGAGGAACGTTCTTAATTTTAACTCAGGAATTATTAATGCACAAATTATCTAAGATTGGAGTAAGTGGAGCTGGTTGAAACTGCTCTCTCCCACTGACTTTTTCCACATCTTTAACTGACTCGTTATAAACGAGAACCCTGTAAAATAAGTCTTAAATAAGCAGTTGAAGGCTGCACACATGACTGTGTGCAAAGATTGAGGCTACAAGTCACAAGCAAAAAGTCAGCATCCTCACAGCCATGTAGACAACATAAAGACACAACATTGTTTTTGTATTGTGGCATTGAGCTAGTTGGTCCTAGTATTATAAGTATGCCATAACAAATATAAGATTATTTAGGCTTTAGTATTAGTTATTACAGTCTAACATAGCCCTGCCTATTTTACATACTGTACTTGGATAAGCAAGACAGAGGTTAAATGTATGCTTTGTTGTTTGTAGTTAGCCGGACATAACTTTTGCAGCTCACAAACTCACTGTACACTTTTTCTTGCGTTTGGGAAAGGCTAAAAACTCCAAATTCTTGGAGAAGAAGAATTGAAAAAAGAGAACATCACATGATGTTGTGTAGCTTAAATTTAGAAACCAAATAGAACCAAATTGATCATCCCAACATGCATTGATGGATGGATTATAGCCCATTGCATTTTAGTAATTTAAGATATCGGCCATAATTGTTGAAAGGCGTTGTTTATATAGAGCAAGTGATACCTGGTAGCTGAATGAGAGGCAACTCTCTGGAATCAGGCATCACCTCTTGGCACTGCTGCCTATGAATTTAAAGTCCTTTTTTTTCAGGACAACCTGTAGCTCCAACGGCTTCTTTGTAGGGAGTGATCTATAGAACAGGTGTGTAAAATGTCTTGGGCTTGAATTGAAATCTAACCAAATTGCAGGATGTAATTATTCGTAATGTAACCCAAGCAAACTGAAAAGAAAAAAAAACACTGGATTGTCGTCAACCAGCCCCCAGTCTCACTCCTGAGTCAGCATGACCCTAATACGCTCCCTTCTGCAGAATGTCTACAGGCAGAACCTGCCTCTGTTAGACATGTTCTGCCAAACTTGTGCTCCAGACATTAACCTCCAAAAAAACTGAAATATTAATATTCCAAAGGTCTAGATGCCATGGAAAGGAGGAAACCTTCACCCGAGGAACTACTCAAATTCAATAGTGGACCAGCCATATTGTTAACAGACTTACCCTGTGGAGAAGAGCTCATGCTTAAACTTTTATTCAGCTGTTAATGAGCCGAGAGAGAGAGAGAGAGAGAGAGAGAGAGAGAGAGAGAGAGAGAGAGAGAGAGAGAGAGAGAGAGAGAGCACGAAGGGCCTTCAGTGTCATTACAAAGTTAATACACTGACATCAAAATATTTCAGTTACTGGACCTTTGCCACTACATAGCAACCAAAAGTCTAAGGAGAATATAAACAGTGCAATTAGGATAGAATTAGGATATACTAGTTCATAATTTATCATGTGCTTAAAATGAGAGGGATTCCCTCTCTTATCTTATTACAAAGTCCCAAAAAGCCAAGAGATGGATGCAGGGAGAAGTTCCCCTAGTCAACTCATCCTAATGTTGACCAAAATAACAACTTAGCAACAGTGATGTTGAAATAATAAGTCATACATTTAATGAACCACATTTAATAGAATTAGTTTTTATTCCAGTGGTATATGAAGGGTTTGTTTGGAAAATGAGATTTATCTGTTTTAATTTATTTTCCTAAATCATGTATTTTAAATGAAACATGTTATTTTTTGTGCACTCAAGGGAATTTCAGTCATACGTTGTTGATTTAGAATATTTATATGATGTTTTGCTATTTATTGATTTAAGAATGTTTTTTTTTCTATTTATGCAAATTAACTCTTCATATATTTTTCTCTTTTTATATCCACACTAGCAACATTGCTCTGTGAATTACAATGTTGATTAATCGGTCCACCACTTTGGTCTCGGCTGAATTATCTTAACTATTGGTTGGATTGACATGGAATTTGGTGCAGATTGGCACAATATAGTAGTTCCCAGATTATGTATCATAATCTGGGAATGATTATGATACAATGACTACTGACATTTCATGACTTAGTTTTTGTGTGCTAATTAGCTAATTTTAGCATGCTGAGACACTAAACTTAGACAGTTAACATGTTAAACATTATATCTGCTGACAGAGAAATTCGTTTTTATAAGGGACTTATTAGACAATTCTCTGTAGTAGTGTCTTAGAATATTATATCTTGCATGCTTAAATTTATACATTCATATTCATATCATAATCACTGCCTTTCATATTCATATCATAATCACTGCTTTCATGCTTATCATATATCCATAGCTGTCCACATTATTAGTTGCCAGAGTTCCGTGGAAGCAATGCTAGCAGGAAGGTTGCTGTCACGGATCTATCCCTTTTGCAAAAGCTTTTTAACTACACATTTTGGTCTGCGTCTCGTTTCTTTGCTTGACCATGGTTATTTAGTAAGATAAAGTGTCCTGAACCTGACATCTGCCAAACATTTTTTTTCATGTGAACATGTTCCAGCCTCAGAGAGCCTTGGGGTGGCTGTAGAAAGAGATGCAAATTCAACCGAGGCAGCACAAACCTAGGGGGGACAGCTCACCTCTGTCACTGTGTGGGGGTCTGCAAGAGTTGTCTCCTCACATCTCCTACTATAGTAAACAAAATCAAGATGGTGGATGTATTCCACGAATAACGTAAACTAAATTACCTGTCTATAAAATGACAAAACCCATTGGGTTAAAACTACAACATCTCAAAGGGAACTCCAATTTTAATTGGACCATGATAATAAATCATGAATATACATTATAGCAGAATAGTGAACAATGGTGTCAAACAATACAAACAACCACAGGTGGACTACACACTGCCACCTAACAAGAGAGAGAGAGAGAGAGAGAGAGAGAGAGAGCTAGAGATAGAGCTAGATAGAGATAGAGCTAGATAGAGATAGATAGACAGATAGATAGATAGATAGATAGATAGATAGATAGATAGATAGATAGAGAAAGAGAGAGAGAGAGAGAAAGAGATACAAAAGTACGATGTATTTGCTACCTGCAGAAAACTAACCACAAAACACATTTAGCAGATCACAAACATTTTGGAGAAAAATATCTCGAAAAATATGGTTGTAACTAATGTGTTACTTTGAAGTACATTTTTAAATGCTCAAATATGACCCCACCTCCACCCCACTTTAACGGAACTTAAAATGCAGGTGCATTTTCAATTATTCATAATACATCTGGATATTATAATGAAATGGACACAATACAATACAATTCAATACAATATATTATTAACAATGTACACATCTAAACTATTTTAATGTCCTGTGGGATGAAGTGAGACTAGTCTCCAATCAAATGTCATGCATGTAGATATGGTTATATAGTGGAATGATGCAAATAACACAATAGATGTTTTGGAACTTTTAATAATTATTGCCCCTCATTTGGGCTCGCCAAAATTGTGTCTCCTTGACTAACTCGCTTGTGTTGTTCGTTGCGTGTCCGACAATGCATGCTTTCAAACACCCGCCCAACTCTACCTCTGATTGGCTTACCATGAAATTTGTCTCGTGCACGGCCCACTTACCAAGGAAGAAAAAAAGTCTTTGCCTCTCAGCTGAATTATAGCTTCAATTATAGTAACGCACCGCATTTTTTGTCAGTAACAGTAACAGCGTTATTAAGATGGGAAGAGTAATCAATTAGATGACTCGTTACTGAAAAAAGTAACGCCATTAATTATAGCGCCGTTATTCCCATCACTGCATATCACGATTTCTTTTTCATAAACAAGAGAGAGAGTGAGAGATGAGGCGAACTTGCGTCTTCAAATCAGTGGATAAAATTAGACTTTTGGTAAGAGGTCAGCTTACACTTGGAGTGATGAAGGTTCATTCATAAATGAAACTCAAAACCACTTAACACATAAGACATTTAAATGCCAGCTCTCTTAGAAACAGTTAGGCCCCAGATTGACAACCGCAGCAGCCGCAGCATTATTAGCAGTGTTGACACACAGCTGTGTCGGCAGACGCTGGCAGTAACTGTGGTGCTAATTAAAAATAATGACCTGTTTGTGTTATCTGTATACCAACTAGATATAATCTACACAACACTATTTCAAATATGTAAATTGTCAGTTCACTATTGAGGCACATGCCGCTCCTGAACAGTAATCAGGTGAAACACTGGGTTCAATATCAGCTTAAAAGGTGCAGTAAGCGATGATTGTTGATATTTAAATGTAACTGCCAAACAAATGAAATTATCATGGAAACTTTTGATGGCCCATGACTGTTGCTCACGATGTGTTCAAACGCACATTAACAAGCAACCACTTTACCATGGAAATTATGTGATATATTGTAAATATAAAAATATTGATTCTAGCTGCTTTAACAAAAAGGAGGGTACTCACAAAAATGCAATTGAGTTGCATAATGGAAAAAAGGATCTAGTGGTTTAAAAGCTTGAGCCATAAATCAGGACATTTCATACCTTGTTGTATCATTTTTCACCATTATTTTTGTAATCTGTCTCTCCCCAAACTTTATGAAGGTGTAATTCTAAGCCACTAGGATTCCCCTGAAGGTTAACACAAATTGTTGCAGGGCTGTTAGATTGCATTAGTGTGGACAAGTCTTCATGTTGCTGTATTCGCCCCATGAAGCTGTACGTCCTGGTGTGTTTGTCTAACCACATGTCTTCCTGTATCTGTGTATTTCCTGTCCCGAATGTCAAACTGACAAACTGAATTAGAGTTACTGCAGACCAATCAACATCAAATAATATGACTGTGCTGCAGTGCTATAATTTTTTTTTACCAATTTCCTTTAATCCAAAATGTTTTATCTGTTTCACAGCAGGAAATCTACATATCAGCAGGGACTGGTGATCAATACAAATGGCTCAATGATTACTTGGCCACAGGCTGAGATTTCTGGCACACAGACTTCTTGGCCAATAGTCCTTTTGGAACTGAAAACAGTAGAGTATCCCAACACACAGACACAGACACAGAGACACACACACACACTCACACTCACACTCATTTTTATCTTACTGGTAAATTCTTTTAGTTAATTTTGGACCCTTCAGTAGTAAATCCCTGCTTTGAAAACTTATAATGGTTAAAAACTGATTTTACACACAAACTTAACTGGTGCAAACTTGAAGATGTGGTGAAATCCAAATCAATTTCAAACCACATACTGTATGTTGTTACAAAA